>CM033031.1:13270507-13800507 GCA_019207045.1 Branchiostoma floridae x Branchiostoma belcheri
TACAGGCTCGAAAGCGAATGAAGTTTCCCCTTGGAAAACCGCTAAGCGAACCCTTCGGTAACCGCAAAGTGACCCATACGATGGAACTTCCAAATCTTAAACAAAATGTGCGTTACTTTCGTCACTTGAAGTTCGTAGTAAAACCCGTAAGGGTAGGCAGAAAGCATTTGAGTACTAAAAATTACTTCCTTACTTTTTCTACAAGGCTCGAAAGTGAATGATTTCCCCTTGGGAAAACCGCTAAGCGAACCCTTCGGTAACCGCAAAGTGACCCCATAACGAGGAACTTCCAGAATCTTAAACAAAATGTGCGTTACTTTCGTCTTTGAATTTCGTAGTAAAACCGTAACGAGTAGGCAGAAAGCAATTTGAGTACTAAAAATTACTTCCTTACTTTCTACAAGGCTCGAAAGCGAATGAAGTTTTCCCCTTGGGAAAACCGCTAAGCGAACCCTTCGGTAACCGCAAAGTGACCCCATACGATGGAACTCCAGAATCTTAAACACAAATGTGCGTTACTTCGTCACTTGAATTCGTAGTAAAACCCGTAAGGAGTAGGCAAAAGCAATTTGAGTACTAAAAATTACTTCCTTATTTTCTACAAGGCTCGAAAGCGAATGAAGTTTCCCCTTGGAAAACCGCTAAGCAAACCCTTCGGTAACCGCAAAGTGACTCATACGATGGAACTTCCAGAATCTTAACAAAATGTGCGTTACTTTCGTCACTTAAAGTTCGTAGTAAAACCCGTAAGAGTAGGCAGAAAGCAATTTGAGTCTAAAAATTACTTCCTTACTTTTCTACAAGGCTCGAAAGCGAATGAAGTTTCCCTTGGGAAAACCGCTAGGCGAACCCTTCGGTACCGCAAAGTGACCCCATCGATGGAACTTCCAGAATCTTAAACAAAATGTGCGTTACTTTCGTCACTTAAAGTTCGTAGTAAAACCCGTAAGAGTAGGTAGAAAGCAATTTGAGTACTAAAAATTACTTCCTTACTTTTCTACAAGGCTCGAAAGCGAATGAAGTTTCCCCTTGGGAAAACCGCTAAGCGAACCCTCGGTAACCGCAAAGTGACCCATACGATGGAACTTCCAGAATCTTAAACAAAATGTGCGTTACTTTAGTCACTTGAGTTCGTAGTAAAACCCGTAACGAGTAGGCAGAAAGCAATTGAGTACTAAAAATTACTTCCTTACTTTTCTACAAGGCTCGAAAGCGAATGAAGTTTCCCCTGGGAAAACCGCTAAGCGAACCCTTCGGTAACCGCAAAGTGACCCCATACGATGGAACTTCCAGAATCTTAAACAAAATGTGCGTTACTTTCGTCACTTAAGTTCGTAGTAAACCCGTAACGAGAAGGCAAAAGCAATTGAGTACTAAAAATTACTTCCTTACTTTTCTACAAGGCTCGAAAGCGAATGAAGTTTCCCCTTGGGAAACCGCTAAGCGAACCCTTCGGTAACCGCAAAGTGACTCCATACGATGGAACTTCCAGAATCTTAAACAAAATGTGCGTTACTTTGTCACTTAAGTTCGTAGTAACCCGTAAGGAGTAGGCAAAAGCAATTTGAGTACTAAAAATTACTTCCTTACTTTTCTACAAGGCTCGAAAGCGAATGAAGTTTCCCCTTGGGAAAACCGCTAAGCGAACCCTTCGGTAACCGCAAAGTGACCCCATACGATGGAACTTCCAGAATCTTAAACAAAATGTGCGTTACTTTCGTCACTTGAAGTTCGTAGTAAAACCCGTAAGGAGTAGGCAGAAAGCAATTTGAGTACTAAAAATTACTTCCTTACTTTTCTACAAGGCTCAAAGTGAATGAAGTTTCCCCTTGGGAAAACCGCTAAGCGAACCCTTCGGTAACCGCAAAGTGACCCCATACGATGGAACTTCCAGAATCTTAACAAAATGTGCGTTACTTTCGTCACTTGAAGTTCGTAGTAAAACCCGTAAGGAGTAGGCAGAAAGCAATTTGAGTACTAAAAATTACTTCCTTACTTTTCTACAAGGCTCGAAAGCGAATGAAGTTTCCCTTGGGAAACCGCTAAGCGAACCCTTCGGTAACCGCAAAGTGACCCCATACGATGGAACTTCCAGAATCTTAAACAAAATGTGGGTTACTTTCGTCACTTGAAGTTCGTAGTTAAACCCGTAACGAGAAGGCAAAAAGCAATCTGAGTACTAAAAATTACTTCCTTACTTTTCTACAAGGCTCGAAAGCGAATGAAGTTTCCCCTTGGGAAAACCGCTAAGCGAACCCTTCGGTAACCGCAAAGTCACCCATACGAGGAACTTCCAGAATCTTAAACAAATGTGCGTTACTTCGTCACTTGAAGTTCGTAGTAAAACCCGTAACGAGTAGGCAGAAAGCAATTTGAGTACTAAAAATTACTTCCTTACTTTTCTACAAGGCTCGAAAGCGAATGAAGTTTCCCCTTGGGAAAACCGCTAAGCGAACCCTTCGGTAACCGCAAAGTGACCCCATACGATGGAACTTCCAGAATCTTAAACAAAATGTGCGTTACTTTCGTCACTTAAAGTTCGTAGTAAAACCCGTAACGAGTAGGCAAAAAGCAATTTGAGTACTAAAATTACTTCCTTACTTTTCTACAAGGCTCAAAAGCGAATGAAGTTTCCCCTTGGGAAAACCGCTAAGCGAACCCTTCGGTAACCGCAAAGTGACTCCATCGATGGAACTTCCAGAATCTTAAACAAAATGTGCGTTACTTTCGTCACTTGAAGTTCGTAGTAAAACCCGTAAGGAGTAGGAGAAAGCAATTTGAGTACTAAAATTACTTCCTTACTTTTCTACAAGGCTCGAAAGCGAATGAGTTTCCCCTTGGGAAAACCGCTAAGCGAACCCTTCGGTAACCGCAAAGTGACTCCATACGATGGAACTTCCAGAATCTTAAACAAAATGTGCGTTACTTTAGTCACTTGAAGTTCGTAGTAAAACCCGTAACGAGTAGGCAGAAAGCAATTGAGTACTAAAAATTACTTCCTTACTTTTCTACAAGGCTCGAAAGCGAATGAAGTTTCCCCTTGGGAAAACCGCTAAGCGAACCCTTCGGTAACCGCAAAGTGACCCCATACGATGGAACTTCCAGAATCTTAAACAAAATGTGCGTTACTTTCGTCACTTGAAGTTCGTAGTAAAACCCGTAACGAGAAGGCAAAAGCAATTGAGTACTAAAAATTACTTCCTTACTTTTCTACAAGGCTCGAAAGCGAATGAAGTTTCCCCTTGGGAAAACCGCTAAGCGAACCCTTCGGTAACCGCAAAGTGACTCCATACGATGGAACTTCCAGAATCTTAAACAAAATGTGCGTTACTTTCGTCACTTAAGTTCGTAGTAAAACCCGTAAGGAGTAGGCAGAAAGCAATTGAGTACTAAAATTACTTCCTTACTTTTCTACAAGGCTCGAAAGCGAATGAAGTTTCCCCTTGGGAAACCGCTAAGCGAACCCTTCGGTAACCGCAAAGTCACTCCATACGATGGAACTTCCAGAATCTTAAACAAAATGTGCGTTACTTTCGTCACTTGAAGTTCGTAGTAAAACCCGTAACGAGTAGGCAGAAAGCAATTTGAGTACTAAAGATTACTTCCTTACTTTTCTACAAGGCTCAAAGCGAATGAAGTTTCCCCTTGGGAAAACCGCTAAGCGAACCCTTCGGTAACCGCAAAGTGACCCCATACGATGGAACTTCCAGAATCTTAAACAAATGTGCGTTACTTTCGTCACTTGAAGTTCGTAGTTAAACCCGTAAGGAGTAGGCAGAAAGCAATTTGAGTACTAAAAATTACTTCCTTACTTTTCTACAAGGCTCGAAAGCGAATGAAGTTTCCCCTTGGGAAAACCGCTAAGCGAACCCTTCGGTAACCGCAAAGTGACCCCATACGATGGAACTTCCAGAATCTTAAACAAAATGTGCGTTACTTTCGTCACTTGAAGTTCGTAGTAAAACCCGTAACGAGAGGCAAAAAGCAATTTGAGTACTAAAAATTACTTCCTTACTTTTCTACAAGGCTCGAAAGCGAATGAAGTTTCCCCTTGGGAAAACCGCTAAGCGAACCCTTCGGTAACCGCAAAGTGACCCCATACGATGGAACTTCCAGAATCTTAACAAAATGTGCGTTACTTTCGTCACTTGAAGTTCGTAGTAAAACCCGTAAGGTTTAGGCAGAAAGCAATTTGAGTACTAAAATTACTTCCTTACTTTTCTACAAGGCTCGAAAGTGAATGAAGTTTCCCCTTGGGAAAACCGCTAAGCGAACCCTTCGGTAACCGCAAAGTGACCCCATACGATGGAACTTCCAGAATCTTAAACAAAATGTGCGTTACTTTCGTCACTTGAAGTTCGTAGTAAAACCCGTAACAAGTAGGCAGAAAGCAATTTGAGTACTAAAAATTACTTCCTTACTTTTCTACAAGGCTCGAAAGCGAATGAAGTTTCCCCTTGGGAAAACCGCTAAGCGAACCCTTCGGTAACCGCAAAGTGACCCCATACGATGGAACTTCCAGAATCTTAAACAAAATGTGGTTACTTTCGTCACTTGAAGTTCGTAGTTAAACCCGTAACGAGAAGGCAAAAAGCAATTTGAGTACTAAAAATTACTTCCTTACTTTTCTACAAGGCTCGAAAGCGAATGAAGTTTCCCCTTGGGAAAACCGCTAAGCGAACCCTTCGGTAACCGCAAAGTGACTCCATCGATGGAACTTCCAGAATCTTAAACAAAATGTGCGTTACTTTCGTCACTTGAAGTTCGTAGTAAAACCCGTAAGGAGTAGGCAGAAAGCAATTGAGTACTAAAAATTACTTCCTTACTTTTCTACAAGGCTCGAAAGCGAATGAAGTTTCCCCTTGGGAAAACCGCTAAGCGAACCCTTCGGTAACCGCAAAGTCACTCCATACGATGGAACTTCCAGAATCTTAAACAAAATGTGCGTTACTTTCGTCACTTGAAGTTCGTAGTAAAACCCGTAACGAGTAGGCAGAAAGCAATTTGAGTACTAAAGATTACTTCCTTACTTTTCTACAAGGCTCAAAAGCGAATGAAGTTTCCCCTTGGGAAAACCGCTAAGCGAACCCTTCGGTAACCGCAAAGTGACCCCATACGATGGAACTTCCAGAATCTTAAACAAAATGTGCGTTACTTTCGTCACTTGAAGTTCGTAGTAAAACCCGTAAGGAGTAGGCAGAAAGCAATTTGAGTACTAAAAATTACTTCCTTACTTTTCTACAAGGCTCGAAAGCGAATGAAGTTTCCCCTTGGGAAAACCGCTAAGCGAACCTTCGGTAACCGCAAAGTGACCCCATACGATGGAACTTCCAGAATCTTAAACAAAATGTGCGTTACTTTCGTCACTTGAAGTTCGTAGTAAAACCCGTAACGAGAAGGCAAAAAGCAATCTGAGTACTAAAAATTACTTCCTTACTTTTCTACAAGGCTCGAAAGCGAATGAAGTTTCCCCTTGGGAAAACCGCTAAGCGAACCCTTCGGTAACCGCAAAGTGACCCCATACGATGGAACTTCCAGAATCTTAAACAAAATGTGCGTTACTTTCGTCACTTGAAGTTCGTAGTAAAACCCGTAAGGATAGGCAGAAAGCAATTGAGTACTAAAAATTATTTCCTTACTTTTCTACAAGGCTCGAAAGTGAATGAAGTTTCCCCTTGGGAAAACCGCTAAGCGAACCCTTCGGTAACCGCAAAGTTACCCATACGATGGAACTTCCAGAATCTTAAACAAAATGTGCGTTACTTTCGTCACTTGAAGTTCGTAGTAAAACCCGTAACAGTAGGCAGAAAGCAATTTGAGTACTAAAAATTACTTCCTTACTTTTCTACAAGGCTCGAAAGCGAATGAAGTTTCCCCTTGGGAAAACCGCTAAGCGAACCCTTCGGTAACCGCAAAGTGACTCCATCGATGGAACTTCCAGAATCTTAAACAAAATGTGCGTTACTTTCGTCACTTGAAGTTCGTAGTAAAACCCGTAAGGAGTAGGCAGAAAGCAATTTGAGTACTAAAAATTACTTCCTTACTTTTCTACAAGGCTCGAAAGCGAATGAAGTTTCCCTTGGGAAAACCGCTAAGCAAACCCTTCGGTAACCGCAAAGTGACTTCATACGATGGAACTTCCAGAATCTTAAACAAAATGTGCGTTACTTTCGTCACTTGAAGTTCGTAGTAAAACCCGTAACGAGTAGGCAGAAAGCAATTTGAGTACTAAAAATTACTTCCTTACTTTTCTACAAGGCTCGAAAGCGAATGAAGTTTCCCCTTGGGAAAACCGCTAAGCGAACCCTTCGGTAACCGCAAAGTGACCCCATACGATGGAACTTCCAGAATCTTAAACAAAATGTGCGTTACTTTCGTCACTTGAAGTTCGTAGTAAAACCCGTAAGGAGTAGGCAGAAAGCAATTTGAGTACTAAAAATTACTTCCTTACTTTTCTACAAGGCTCGAAAGCGAATGAAGTTTCCCCTTGGGAAAACCGCTAAGCGAACCCTTCGGTAACCGCAAAGTTACCCCATACGATGGAACTTCCAGAATCTTAAACAAAATGTGCGTTACTTTCGTCACTTGAAGTTCGTAGTAAAACCCGTAAGGAGTAGGCAGAAAGCAATTTGAGTACTAAAAATTACTTCCTTACTTTTCTACAAGGCTCGAAAGCGAATGAAGTTTCCCCTTGGGAAAACCGCTAAGCGAACCCTTCGGTAACCGCAAAGTGACCCCATACGATGGAACTTCCAGAATCTTAAACAAAATGTGCGTTACTTTCGTCACTTAAAGTTCGTAGTAAAACCCGTAACGAGAAGGCAAAAAGCAATCTGAGTACTAAAAATTACTTCCTTACTTTTCTACAAGGCTCGAAAGCGAATGAAGTTTCCCCTTGGAAAACCGCTAAGCGAACCCTTCGGTAACCGCAAAGTGACCCATCGATGGAACTTCCAGAATCTTAAACAAAATGTGCGTTACTTTCGTCACTTAAAGTTCGTAGTAAAACCCGTAAGGAGTAGGCAGAAAGCAATTTGAGTACTAAAAATTACTTCCTTACTTTTCTACAAGGCTCGAAAGCGAATGAAGTTTCCCCTTGGGAAAACCGCTAAGCGAACCCTTCGGTAACCGCAAAGTCACTCCATACGATGGAACTTCCAGAATCTTAAACAAAATGTGCGTTACTTTAGTCACTTGAAGTTCGTAGTAAACCCGTAACGAGTAGGCAGAAAGCAATTTGAGTACTAAAGATTACTTCCTTACTTTTCTACAAGGCTCGAAAGTGAATGAAGTTTCCCCTTGGGAAAACCGCTAAGCGAACCCTTCGGTAACCGCAAAGTGACCCCATACGATGGAACTTCCAGAATCTTAAACAAAATGTGCGTTACTTTCGTCACTTGAAGTTCGTAGTAAAACCCGTAACGAGAAGGCAAAAAGCAATTTGAGTACTAAAAATTACTTCCTTACTCTTCTACAAGGCTCGAAAGTGAATGAAGTTTCCCTTGGGAAAACCGCTAAGCGAACCCTTCGGTAACCGCTAAGCGAACCCTTCGGTAACCGCAAAGTGACCCCATACGTGAACTTCCAGAATCTTAAACAAAATGTGCGTTACTTTCGTCACTTGAAGTTCGTAGTAAAACCCGTAACGAGAAGGCAGAAAGCAATCTGAGTACTAAAAATTACTTCCTTACTTTTCTACAAGGCTCGAAAGTGAATGAAGTTTCCCCTTGGGAAAACCGCTAAGCGAACCCTTCGGTAACTGCAAAGTGACCCATACGGTGGAACTTCCAGAATCTTAAACAAAATGTGCGTTACTTTCGTCACTTGAAGTTCGTAGTAAAACTCGTAAGGAGTAGGCAGAAAGCAATTTGAGGACTAAAAATTACTTCCTTACTTTTTCTACAAGGCTCGAAAGCGAATGAAGTTTCCCCTTGGGAAAACCGCTAAGCGAACCCTTCGGTAACCGCAAAGTGACCCCATCGATGGAACTTCCAGAATCTTAAACAAAATGTGCGTTACTTTCGTCACTTGAAGTTCGTAGTAAAACCCGTAACGAGTAGGCAGAAAGCAATTTGAGTACTAAAGTTACTTCCTACTTTTCTACAATGCTCGAAAGCGAATGAAGTTTCCCTTGGGAAAACCGCTAAGCGAACCCTTCGGTAACCGCAAAGTGACCCCATAGATGGAACTTCCAGAATCTTAAACAAAATGTGCGTTACTTTCGTCACTTGAAGTTCGTAGTAAAACCCGTAACGAGTAGGCAGAAAGCAATTTGAGTACTAAAATTACTTCCTTACTTTTCTACAAGGCTCGAAAGCGAATGAAGTTTCCCCTTGGGAAAACCGCTAAGCGAACCCTTCGGTAACCGCAAAGTGACTCCATCGATGGAACTTCCAGAATCTTAAACAAAATGTGCGTTACTTTCGTCACTTGAAGTTCGTAGTAAAACCCGTAACGAGTAGGCAGAAAGCAATTTGAGTACTAAAAGTTACTTCCTTACTTTTCTACAAGGCTCGAAAGCGAATGAAGTTTCCCTTAGGAAAACCGCTAAGCGAACCCTTCGGTAACCGCAAAGTGACCCCATACGATGGAACTTCCAGAATCTTAAACAAAATGTGCGTTACTTTCGTCACTTGAAGTTCGTAGTAAAACCCGTAACGAGTAGGCAGAAAGCAATTTGAGTACTAAAAATTACTTCCTTACTTTTCTACAAGGCTCGAAAGTGAATGAAGTTTCCCCTTGGGAAAACCGCTAAGCGAACCCTTCGGTAACCGCAAAGTGACCCCATACGGTGGAATTTTCAGAATCTTAAACAAAATGTGCGTTACTTTCGTCACTTGAAGTTCGTAGTAAAACCCGTAACGAGAAGGCAGAAAGCAATCTGAGTACTAAACATTACTTCCTTACTTTTCTACAAGGCTCGAAAGCGAATGAAGTTTCCCCTTGGGAAAACCGCTAAGCGAACCCTTCGGTAACCGCAAAGTGACCCCATACGATGGAACTTCCAGAATCTTAAACAAAATGTGCGTTACTTTCGTCACTTGAAGTTCGTAGTAAAACCCGTAACGAGAAGGCAGAAAGCAATTTGAGTACTAAAAATTACTTCCTTACTTTTCTACAAGGCTCGAAAGCGAATGAAGTTTCCCCTTGGGAAAACCGCTAAGCGAACCCTTCGGTAACCGCAAAGTGACCCATACGGTGGAACTTCCAGAATCTTAAACAAAATGTGCGTTACTTTCGTCACTTGAAGTTCGTAGTAAAACCCGTAAGGAGTAGGCAGAAAGCAATTTGAGTACTCAAAATCACTTCCTTACTTTTCTACAAGGCTCGAAAGTGAATGAAGTTTCCCCTTGGGAAAATCGCTAAGCGAACCCTTCGGTAACCGCAAAGGGACCCCATACGATGGAACTTCCAGAATCTTAAACAAAATGTGCGTTACTTTCGTCACTTGAAGTTCGTAGTAAAACCCGTAACGAGAAGGCAGAAAGCAATTTGAGTACTAAAAGTTACTTCCTAGCTTTTCTACAATGCTCGAAAGCGAATGAAGTTTCCCTTAGGAAAACCGCTAAGCGAACCCTTCGGTAACCGCAAAGTGACTCCATCGATGGAACTTCCAGAATCTTAAACAAAATGTGCGTTACTTTCGTCACTTGAAGTTCGTAGTAAAACCCGTAAGGAGTAGGCAGAAAGCAATTTGAGTACTAAAAATTACTTCCTTACTTTTCTACAAGGCTCGAAAGCGAATGAAGTTTCCCCTTGGGAAAACCGCTAAGCGAACCCTTCGGTAACCGCAAAGTGACCCCATACGATGGAACTTCCAGAATTTAAACAAAATGTGCGTTACTTTCGTCACTTGAAGTTCGTAGTAAAACCCGTAAGGAGTAGGCAGAAAGCAATTTGAGTACTAAAAATTACTTCCTTACTTTTTTACAAGGCTCGAAAGCGAATGAAGTTTCCCCTTGGGAAAACCGCTAAGCGAACCCTTCGGTAACCGCAAAGTGACCCCATACGATGGAACTTCCAGAATCTTAAACAAAATGTGCGTTACTTTCGTCACTTGAAGTTCGTAGTAAAACCCGTAAGGAGTAGGCAGAAAGCAATTTGAGTACTAAAAATTATTTCCTTACTTTTCTACAAGGCTCGAAAGCGAATGAAGTTTCCCCTTGGGAAAACCGCTAAGCGAACCCTTCGGTAACCGCAAAGTGACCCCATACGATGGAACTTCCAGAATCTTAAACAAAATGTGCGTTACTTTCGTCACTTGAAGTTCGTAGTAAAACCCGTAAGGAGTAGGCAGAAAGCAATTTGAGTACTAAAAATTACTTCCTTACTTTTCTACAAGGCTCGAAAGCTTAAGTGAATGAAGTTTCCCCTTGGCAAAACCGCTAAGCGAACCCTTCGGTAACCGCAAAGGGACCCGATACGGTGGAACTTCCAGAATCTTAAAGAAAATGTGCGTTACTTTTGTCACTTGAAGTTCGTAGTAAAACCCGTAAGGAGTAGGCAGAAAGCAATTTGAGTACTAAAAATTACTTCCTTACTTTTCTACAAGGCTCGAAAGTGAATGAAGTTTCCCCTTGGGAAAACCACTAAGCGAACCCTTCGGTAACAGCAAAGTGACCCAATACGGTGGAACTTCCAGAATCTTAAACAAAATGTGCGTTACTTTCGTCACTTGAAGTTCGTAGTAAAACCCGTAAGGAGTAGGCAGAAAGCAATTTGAGTTCTAAAAATTACTTCCTTACTTTTCTACAAGGCTCGAAAGTGAATGAAGTTTCCCCTTGGGAAAACCACTAAGCGAACCCTTCGGTAACAGCAAAGTGACCCAATACGGTGGAACTTCCAGAATCTTAAACAAAATGTGCGTTACTTTCGTCACTTGAAGTTCGTAGTAAAACCCGTAAGAAGTAGGCAGAAAGCAATTTGAGTACTAAAAATTACTTCCTTACTTTTCTACAAGGCTCGAAAGTGAATGAAGTTTTCCCTTGGGAAAACCGCTTAGCGAACCCTTCGGTAACCGCAAAGTGACTCCATCGATGGAACTTCCAGAATCTTAAACAAAATGTGCGTTACTTTCGTCACTTGAAGTTCGTAGTAAAACCCGTAAGGAGTAGGCAGAAAGCAATTTGAGTACTAAAAATTACTTCCTTACTTTTCTACAAGGCTCGAAAGCGAATGAAGTTTCCCCTTGGAAAAACCGCTAAGCGCACCCTTCGGTAACCGCAAAGTGACCCCATACGTTGGAATTTCCAGAATCTTAAACAAAATGTGCGTTACTTTCGTCACTTGAAGTTCGTAGTAAAACCATAAGGTGTAGGCAGAAAGCAATCTGAGTACTAAAAATTACTTCCTTACTTTTCTACAAGGCTCGAAAGTGAATGAAGTTTCCCCTTGGGAAAACCGCTAAGCGAACCCTTCGGTAACCGCAAAGTGACCCCATACGATGGAACTTCCAGAATCTTGAACAAAATGTGCGTTACTTTCGTCACTTGAAGTTCGTAGTCAAGCCCGTGAGGAGTAGGCAGAAAGCAATTTAAGTACTAAAAATTACTCCCTTACTTTTCTACAAGGCTCCAAAGCGAATGAAGTTTCCCCTTGGGAAAACCGCTAAGCGAACCCTTCGGTAACCGCAAAGTGACCCCATACGATGGAACTTCCAGAATCTTAAACAAAATGTGCGTTACTTTCGTCACTTGAAGTTCGTAGTAAAACCCGTAAGGAGTAGGCAGAAAGCAATTTGAGTACTAAAAATTACTTCCTTACTTTTCTACAAGGCTCGAAAGTGAATGAAGTTTCCCCTTGGGAAAACCGCTAAGCGAACCCTTCGGTAACCGCAAAGTGACCCCATACGATGGAACTTCCAGAATCTTAAAGAAAATGTGCGTTACTTTTTAACTTGGAGTTAGTAGTAAAACCCGTAAGGAGTAGGCAGAAAGCAATTTGAGTACTAAAAATTATTTCCTTACTTTTCTACAAGGCTCGAAAGCGAATGAAGTTTCCCCTTGGGAAAACCGCTAAGCGAACCCTTCGATAACCGCAAAGTTACCCCATACGATGGTACTTCCAGAATCTTAAACAAAATGTGCGTTACTTTCGTCACTTGAAGTTCGTAGTAAAACCCGTAACAAGTAGGCAGAAAGCAATTTGAGCACTAAAAATTACTTCCTTACTTTTCTACAAGGCTCGAAAGCGAATGAAGTTTCCCCTTGGGAAAACCGCTAAGCGAACCCTTCGGTAACCGCAAAGTGACCCCATACGATGGAACTTCCAGAATCTTAAACAAAATGTGCGTTACTTTCGTCACTTAAAGTTCGTAGTAAAACCCGTAACGAGAAGGCAAAAAGCAATCTGAGTACTAAAAATTACTTCCTTACTTTTCTACAAGGCTCGAAAGCGAATGAAGTTTCCCCTTGGGAAAACCGCTAAGCGAACCCTTCGGTAACCGCAAAGTGACTCCATCGATGGAACTTCCAGAATCTTAAACAAAATGTGCGTTACTTTCGTCACTTAAATTTCGTAGTAAAACCCGTAAGGAGTAGGTAGAAAGCAATTTGAGTACTAAAAATTACTTCCTTGCTTTTCTACAAGGCTCGAAAGCGAATGAAGTTTCCCCTTGGGAAAACCGCTAAGCGAACCCTTCGGTAACCGCAAAGTCACTCCATACGATGGAACTTCCAGAATCTTAAACAAAATGTGCGTTACTTTAGTCACTTGAAGTTCGTAGTAAAACCCGTAACGAGTAGGCAGAAAGCAATTTGAGTACTAAAGATTACTTCCTTACTTTTCTACAAGGCTCGAAAGCGAATGAAGTTTCCCCTTGGGAAAACCGCTAAGCGAACCCTTCGGTAACCGCAAAGTGACCCCATACGATGGAACTTCCAGAATCTTAAACAAAATGTGTGTTACTTTCGTCACTTGAAGTTCGTAGTAAAACCCGTAAGGAGTAGGCAGAAAGCAATTTGAGTACTAAAAATTACTTCCTTACTTTTCTACAAGGCTCGAAAGCGAATGAAGTTTCCCCTTGGGAAAACCGCTAAGCGAACCCTTCGGTAACCGCAAAGTGACCCCATACGATGGAACTTCCAGAATCTTAAACAAAATGTGCGTTACTTTCGTCATTTGAAGTTCGTAGTAAAACCCGTAACGAGAAGGCAAAAAGCAATCTGAGTACTAAAAATTACTTCCTTACTTTTCTACAAGGCTCGAAAGCGAATGAAGTTTCCCCTTGGGAAAACCGCTAAGCGAACCCTTCGGTAACCGCAAAGTGACCCCATACGATGGAACTTCCAGAATCTTAAACAAAATGTGCGTTACTTTCGTCACTTGAAGTTCGTAGTAAAACCCGTAAGGATTAGGCAGAAAGCAATTTGAGTACTAAAAATTATTTCCTTACTTTTCTACAAGGCTCGAAAGTGAATGAAGTTTCCCCTTGGGAAAACCGCTAAGCGAACCCTTCGATAACCGCAAAGTTACCCCATACGATGGTACTTCCAGAATCTTAAACAAAATGTGCGTTACTTTCGTCACTTGAAGTTCGTAGTAAAACCCGTAACAAGTAGGCAGAAAGCAATTTGAGCACTAAAAATTACTTCCTTACTTTTCTACAAGGCTCGAAAGCGAATGAAGTTTCCCCTTGGGAAAACCGCTAAGCGAACCCTTCGGTAACCGCAAAGTGACTCCATCGATGGAACTTCCAGAATCTTAAACAAAATGTGCGTTACTTTCGTCACTTGAAGTTCGTAGTAAAACCCGTAAGGAGTAGGCAGAAAGCAATTTGAGTACTAAAAATTACTTCCTTACTTTTCTACAAGGCTCGAAAGCGAATGAAGTTTCCCCTTGGGAAAACCGCTAAGCAAACCCTTCGGTAACCGCAAAGTCACTCCATACGATGGAACTTCCAAAATCTTAAACAAAATGTGCGTTACTTTCGTCACTTGAAGTTCTTAGTAAAACCCGTAACGAGTAGGCAGAAAGCAATTTGAGTACTAAAGATTACTTCCTTACTTTTCTACAAGGCTCAAAAGTGAATGAAGTTTCCCCTTGGGAAAACCGCTAAGCGAACCCTTCGGTAACCGCAAAGTGACCCCATACGATGGAACTTCCAGAATCTTAAACAAAATGTGCGTTACTTTCGTCACTTGAAGTTCGTAGTAAAACCCGTAAGGAGTAGGCAGAAAGCAATTTGAGTACTAAAATTACTTCCTTACTTTTCTACAAGGCTCGAAAGCGAATGAAGTTTCCCCTTGGGAAAACCGCTAAGCGAACCCTTCGGTAACCGCAAAGTGACCCCATACGATGGAACTTCCAGAATCTTAAACAAAATGTGCGTTACTTTCGTCATTTGAAGTTCGTAGTAAAACCCGTAACGAGAAGGCAAAAAGCAATCTGAGTACTAAAAATTACTTCCTTACTTTTCTACAAGGCTCGAAAGCGAATGAAGTTTCCCTTGGGAAAACCGCTAAGCGAACCCTTCGGTAACCGCAAAGTGACCCCATACGATGGAACTTCCAGAATCTTAAACAAAATGTGCGTTACTTTCGTCACTTGAAGTTCGTAGTAAAACCCGTAAGGATTAGGCAGAAAGCAATTTGAGTACTAAAAATTATTTCCTTACTTTTCTACAAGGCTCGAAAGTGAATGAAGTTTCCCCTTGGGAAAACCGCTAAGCGAACCCTTCAATAACCGCAAAGTTACCCCATACGATGGAACTTCCAGAATCTTAAACAAAATGTGCGTTACTTTCGTCATTTGAAGTTCGTAGTAAAACCCGTAACAAGTAGGCAGAAAGCAATTTGAGCACTAAAAATTACTTCCTTACTTTTCTACAAGGCTCGAAAGCGAATGAAGTTTCCCCTTGGGAAAACCGCTAAGCGAACCCTTCGGTAACCGCAAAGTGACTCCATCGATGGAACTTCCAGAATCTTAAACAAAATGTGCGTTACTTTCGTCACTTGAAGTTCGTAGTAAAACCCGTAAGGAGTAGGCAGAAAGCAATTTGAGTACTAAAAATTACTTCCTTACTTTTCTACAAGGCTCGAAAGCGAATGAAGTTTCCCCTTGGGAAAACCGCTAAGCAAACCCTTCGGTAACCGCAAAGTCACTTCATACGATGGAACTTCCAGAATCTTAAACAAAATGTGCGTTACTTTCGTCACTTAAAGTTCGTAGTAAAACCCGTAACGAGAAGGCAAAAAGCAATCTGAGTACTAAAAATTACTTCCTTACTTTTCTACAAGGCTCAAAAGCGAATGAAGTTTCCCCTTGGGAAAACCGCTAAGCGAACCCTTCGGTAACCGCAAAGTGACTCCATCGATGGAACTTCCAGAATCTTAAACAAAATGTGCGTTACTTTCGTCACTTAAAGTTCGTAGTAAAACCCGTAAGGAGTAGGTAGAAAGCAATTTGAGTACTAAAAATTACTTCCTTACTTTTCTACAAGGCTCGAAAGCGAATGAAGTTTCCCCTTGGGAAAACCGCTAAGCGAACCCTTCGGTAACCGCAAAGTCACTCCATACGATGGAACTTCCAGAATCTTAAACAAAATGTGCGTTACTTTAGTCACTTGAAGTTCGTAGTAAAACCCGTAACGAGTAGGCAGAAAGCAATTTGAGTACTAAAAATTACTTCCTTACTTTTCTACAAGGCTCGAAAGCGAATGAAGTTTCCCCTTGGGAAAACCGCTAAGCGAACCCTTCGGTAACCGCAAAGTGACCCCATACGATGGAACTTCCAGAATCTTAAACAAAATGTGCGTTACTTTCGTCACTTAAAGTTCGTAGTAAAACCCGTAACGAGAAGGCAAAAAGCAATCTGAGTACTAAAAATTACTTCCTTACTTTTCTACAAGGCTCGAAAGCGAATGAAGTTTCCCCTTGGGAAAACCGCTAAGCGAACCCTTCGGTAACCGCAAAGTGACTCCATCGATGGAACTTCCAGAATCTTAAACAAAATGTGCGTTACTTTCGTCACTTGAAGTTCGTAGTAAAACCCGTAAGGAGTAGGCAGAAAGCAATTTGAGTACTAAAAATTACTTCCTTACTTTTCTACAAGGCTCGAAAGCGAATGAAGTTTCCCCTTGGGAAAACCGCTAAGCAAACCCTTCGGTAACCGCAAAGTCACTCCATACGATGGAACTTCCAAAATCTTAAACAAAATGTGCGTTACTTTCGTCACTTGAAGTTCTTAGTAAAACCCGTAACGAGTAGGCAGAAAGCAATTTGAGTACTAAAGATTACTTCCTTACTTTTCTACAAGGCTCAAAAGTGAATGAAGTTTCCCCTTGGGAAAACCGCTAAGCGAACCCTTCGGTAACCGCAAAGTGACCCCATACGATGGAACTTCCAGAATCTTAAACAAAATGTGCGTTACTTTCGTCATTTGAAGTTCGTAGTAAAACCCGTAAGGAGTAGGCAGAAAGCAATTTGAGTACTAAAAATTACTTCCTTACTTTTCTACAAGGCTCGAAAGCGAATGAAGTTTCCCCTTGGGAAAACCGCTAAGCGAACCCTTCGGTAACCGCAAAGTGACCCCATACGATGGAACTTCCAGAATCTTAAACAAAATGTGCGTTACTTTCGTCATTTGAAGTTCGTAGTAAAACCCGTAACGAGAAGGCAAAAAGCAATCTGAGTACTAAAAATTACTTCCTTACTTTTCTACAAGGCTCGAAAGCGAATGAAGTTTCCCCTTGGGAAAACCGCTAAGCGAACCCTTCGGTAACCGCAAAGTGACCCCATACGATGGAACTTCCAGAATCTTAAACAAAATGTGCGTTACTTTCGTCACTTGAAGTTCGTAGTAAAACCCGTAAGGATTAGGCAGAAAGCAATTTGAGTACTAAAAATTATTTCCTTACTTTTCTACAAGGCTCGAAAGTGAATGAAGTTTCCCCTTGGGAAAACCGCTAAGCGAACCCTTCAATAACCGCAAAGTTACCCCATACGATGGTACTTCCAGAATCTTAAACAAAATGTGCGTTACTTTCGTCATTTGAAGTTCGTAGTAAAACCCGTAACAAGTAGGCAGAAAGCAATTTGAGCACTAAAAATTACTTCCTTACTTTTCTACAAGGCTCGAAAGCGAATGAAGTTTCCCCTTGGGAAAACCGCTAAGCGAACCCTTCGGTAACCGCAAAGTGACTCCATCGATGGAACTTCCAGAATCTTAAACAAAATGTGCGTTACTTTCGTCACTTGAAGTTCGTAGTAAAACCCGTAAGGAGTAGGCAGAAAGCAATTTGAGTACTAAAAATTACTTCCTTACTTTTCTACAAGGCTCGAAAGCGAATGAAGTTTCCCCTTGGGAAAACCGCTAAGCAAACCCTTCGGTAACCGCAAAGTCACTTCATACGATGGAACTTCCAGAATCTTAAACAAAATGTGCGTTACTTTCGTCACTTAAAGTTCGTAGTAAAACCCGTAACGAGAAGGCAAAAAGCAATCTGAGTACTAAAAATTACTTCCTTACTTTTCTACAAGGCTCAAAAGCGAATGAAGTTTCCCCTTGGGAAAACCGCTAAGCGAACCCTTCGGTAACCGCAAAGTGACTCCATCGATGGAACTTCCAGAATCTTAAACAAAATGTGCGTTACTTTCGTCACTTAAAGTTCGTAGTAAAACCCGTAAGGAGTAGGTAGAAAGCAATTTGAGTACTAAAAATTACTTCCTTACTTTTCTACAAGGCTCGAAAGCGAATGAAGTTTCCCCTTGGGAAAACCGCTAAGCGAACCCTTCGGTAACCGCAAAGTCACTCCATACGATGGAACTTCCAGAATCTTAAACAAAATGTGCGTTACTTTAGTCACTTGAAGTTCGTAGTAAAACCCGTAACGAGTAGGCAGAAAGCAATTTGAGTACTAAAAATTACTTCCTTACTTTTCTACAAGGCTCGAAAGCGAATGAAGTTTCCCCTTGGGAAAACCGCTAAGCGAACCCTTCGGTAACCGCAAAGTGACCCCATACGATGGAACTTCCAGAATCTTAAACAAAATGTGCGTTACTTTCGTCACTTAAAGTTCGTAGTAAAACCCGTAACGAGAAGGCAAAAAGCAATCTGAGTACTAAAAATTACTTCCTTACTTTTCTACAAGGCTCGAAAGCGAATGAAGTTTCCCCTTGGGAAAACCGCTAAGCGAACCCTTCGGTAACCGCAAAGTGACTCCATCGATGGAACTTCCAGAATCTTAAACAAAATGTGCGTTACTTTCGTCACTTAAAGTTCGTAGTAAAACCCGTAAGGAGTAGGTAGAAAGCAATTTGAGTACTAAAAATTACTTCCTTACTTTTCTACAAGGCTCGAAAGCGAATGAAGTTTCCCCTTGGGAAAACCGCTAAGCGAACCCTTCGGTAACCGCAAAGTCACTCCATACGATGGAACTTCCAGAATCTTAAACAAAATGTGCGTTAATTTCGTCACTTGAAGTTCGTAGTAAAACCCGTAACGAGTAGGCAGAAAGCAATTTGAGTACTAAAGATTACTTCCTTACTTTTCTACAAGGCTCAAAAGTGAATGAAGTTTCCCCTTGGGAAAACCGCTAAGCGAACCCTTCGGTAACCGCAAAGTGACCCCATACGATGGAACTTCCAGAATCTTAAACAAAATGTGCGTTACTTTCGTCACTTGAAGTTCGTAGTAAAACCCGTAAGGAGTAGGCAGAAAGCAATTTGAGTACTAAAAATTACTTCCTTACTTTTCTACAAGGCTCGAAAGCGAATGAAGTTTCCCCTTGGGAAAACCGCTAAGCGAACCCTTCGGTAACCGCAAAGTGACCCCATACGATGGAACTTCCAGAATCTTAAACAAAATGTGGGTTACTTTCGTCACTTGAAGTTCGTAGTTAAACCCGTAACGAGAAGGCAAAAAGCAATCTGAGTACTAAAAATTACTTCCTTACTTTTCTACAAGGCTCGAAAGCGAATGAAGTTTCCCCTTGGGAAAACCGCTAAGCGAACCCTTCGGTAACCGCAAAGTCACTCCATACGATGGAACTTCCAAATCTTAAACAAAATGTGCGTTACTTTCGTCACTTGAAGTTCTTAGTAAAACCCGTAACGAGTAGGCAGAAAGCAATTTGAGTACTAAAAATTACTTCCTTACTTTTCTACAAGGCTCAAAAGTGAATGAAGTTTCCCCTTGGGAAAACCGCTAAGCGAACCCTTCGGTAACCGCAAAGTGACCCCATACGATGGAACTTCCAGAATCTTAAACAAAATGTGCGTTACTTTCGTCACTTAAAGTTCGTAGTAAAACCCGTAACGAGAAGGCAAAAAGCAATCTGAGTACTAAAAATTACTTCCTTACTTTTCTACAAGGCTCAAAAGCGAATGAAGTTTCCCCTTGGGAAAACCGCTAAGCGAACCCTTCGGTAACCGCAAAGTGACTCCATCGATGGAACTTCCAGAATCTTAAACAAAATGTGCGTTACTTTCGTCACTTAAAGTTCGTAGTAAAACCCGTAAGGAGTAGGTAGAAAGCAATTTGAGTACTAAAAATTACTTCCTTACTTTTCTACAAGGCTCGAAAGCGAATGAAGTTTCCCCTTGGGAAAACCGCTAAGCGAACCCTTCGGTAACCGCAAAGTCACTCCATACGATGGAACTTCCAGAATCTTAAACAAAATGTGCGTTACTTTAGTCACTTGAAGTTCGTAGTAAAACCCGTAACGAGTAGGCAGAAAGCAATTTGAGAACTAAAAATTACTTCCTTACTTTTCTACAAGGCCCGAAAGCGAATGAAGTTTCCCCTTGGGAAAACCGCTAAGCGAACCCTTCGGTAACCGCAAAGTGACTCCATCGATGGAACTTCCAGAATCTTAAACAAAATGTGCGTTACTTTCGTCACTTAAAGTTCGTAGTAAAACCCGTAACGAGAAGGCAAAAAGCAATCTGAGTACTAAAAATTACTTCCTTACTTTTCTACAAGGCTCGAAAGCGAATGAAGTTTCCCCTTGGGAAAACCGCTAAGCGAACCCTTCGGTAACCGCAAAGTGACTCCATCGATGGAACTTCCAGAATCTTAAACAAAATGTGCGTTACTTTCGTCACTTAAAGTTCGTAGTAAAACCCGTAAGGAGTAGGTAGAAAGCAATTTGAGTACTAAAAATTACTTCCTTACTTTTCTACAAGGCTCGAAAGCGAATGAAGTTTCCCCTTGGGAAAACCGCTAAGCGAACCCTTCGGTAACCGCAAAGTCACTCCATACGATGGAACTTCCAGAATCTTAAACAAAATGTGCGTTACTTTCGTCACTTGAAGTTCGTAGTAAAACCCGTAACGAGTAGGCAGAAAGCAATTTGAGTACTAAAGATTACTTCCTTACTTTTCTACAAGGCTCAAAAGTGAATGAAGTTTCCCCTTGGGAAAACCGCTAAGCGAACCCTTCGGTAACCGCAAAGTGACCCCATACGATGGAACTTCCAGAATCTTAAACAAAATGTGCGTTACTTTCGTCACTTGAAGTTCGTAGTAAAACCCGTAAGGAGTAGGCAGAAAGCAATTTGAGTACTAAAAATTACTTCCTTACTTTTCTACAAGGCTCGAAAGCGAATGAAGTTTCCCCTTGGGAAAACCGCTAAGCGAACCCTTCGGTAACCGCAAAGTGACCCCATACGATGGAACTTCCAGAATCTTAAACAAAATGTGCGTTACTTTCGTCATTTGAAGTTCGTAGTAAAACCCGTAACGAGAAGGCAAAAAGCAATCTGAGTACTAAAAATTACTTCCTTACTTTTCTACAAGGCTCGAAAGCGAATGAAGTTTCCCCTTGGGAAAACCGCTAAGCGAACCCTTCGGTAACCGCAAAGTGACCCCATACGATGGAACTTCCAGAATCTTGAACAAAATGTGCGTTACTTTCGTCACTTGAAGTTCGTAGTAAAACCCGTAAGGTTTAGGCAGAAAGCAATTTGAGTACTAAAAATTATTTCCTTACTTTTCTACAAGCTCGAAAGTGAATGAAGTTTCCCCTTGGGAAAACCGCTAAGCGAACCCTTCGATAACCGCAAAGTGACCCTATACGATGGTACTTCCAGAATCTTAAACAAAATGTGCGTTACTTTCGTCACTTGAAGTTCGTAGTAAAACCCGTAACAAGTAGGCAGAAAGCAATTTGAGCACTAAAAATTACTTCCTTACTTTTCTACAAGGCTCGAAAGCGAATGAAGTTTCCCCTTGGGAAAACCGCTAAGCGAACCCTTCGGTAACCGCAAAGTGACCCCATACGATGGAACTTCCAGAATCTTAAACAAAATGTGGGTTACTTTCGTCACTTGAAGTTCGTAGTTAAACCCGTAACGAGAAGGCAAAAAGCAATCTGAGTACTAAAAATTACTTCCTTACTTTTCTACAAGGCTCGAAAGCGAATGAAGTTTCCCCTTGGGAAAACCGCTAAGCGAACCCTTCGGTAACCGCAAAGTGACTCCATCGATGGAACTTCCAGAATCTTAAACAAAATGTGCGTTACTTTCGTCACTTAAAGTTCGTAGTAAAACCCGTAAGGAGTAGGTAGAAAGCAATTTGAGTACTAAAAATTACTTCCTTACTTTTCTACAAGGCTCGAAAGCGAATGAAGTTTCCCCTTGGGAAAACCGCTAAGCGAACCCTTCGGTAACCGCAAAGTCACTCCATACGATGGAACTTCCAGAATCTTAAACAAAATGTGCGTTACTTTAGTCACTTGAAGTTCGTAGTAAAACCCGTAACGAGTAGGCAGAAAGCAATTTGAGTACTAAAGATTACTTCCTTACTTTTCTACAAGGCTCAAAAGTGAATGAAGTTTCCCCTTGGGAAAACCGCTAAGCGAACCCTTCGGTAACCGCAAAGTGACCCCATACGATGGAACTTCCAGAATCTTAAACAAAATGTGCGTTACTTTAGTCACTTGAAGTTCGTAGTAAAACCCGTAAGGAGTAGGCAGAAAGCAATTTGAGTACTAAAAATTACTTCCTTACTTTTCTACAAGGCTCGAAAGCGAATGAAGTTTCCCCTTGGGAAAACCGCTAAGCGAACCCTTCGGTAACCGCAAAGTGACCCCATACGATGGAACTTCCAGAATCTTAAACAAAATGTGCGTTACTTTCGTCATTTGAAGTTCGTAGTAAAACCCGTAACGAGAAGGCAAAAAGCAATCTGAGTACTAAAAATTACTTCCTTACTTTTCTACAAGGCTCGAAAGCGAATGAAGTTTCCCCTTGGGAAAACCGCTAAGCGAACCCTTCGGTAACCGCAAAGTGACCCCATACGATGGAACTTCCAGAATCTTAAACAAAATGTGCGTTACTTTCGTCACTTGAAGTTCGTAGTAAAACCCGTAAGGATTAGGCAGAAAGCAATTTGAGTACTAAAAATTATTTCCTTACTTTTCTACAAGGCTCGAAAGTGAATGAAGTTTCCCCTTGGGAAAACCGCTAAGCGAACCCTTCGATAACCGCAAAGTTACCCCATACGATGGTACTTCCAGAATCTTAAACAAAATGTGCGTTACTTTCGTCATTTGAAGTTCGTAGTAAAACCCGTAACAAGTAGGCAGAAAGCAATTTGAGCACTAAAAATTACTTCCTTACTTTTCTACAAGGCTCGAAAGCGAATGAAGTTTCCCCTTGGGAAAACCGCTAAGCGAACCCTTCGGTAACCGCAAAGTGACTCCATCGATGGAACTTCCAGAATCTTAAACAAAATGTGCGTTACTTTCGTCACTTGAAGTTCGTAGTAAAACCCGTAAGGAGTAGGCAGAAAGCAATTTGAGTACTAAAAATTACTTCCTTACTTTTCTACAAGGCTCGTAAGCGAATGAAGTTTCCCCTTGGGAAAACCGCTAAGCAAACCCTTCGGTAACCGCAAAGTCACTTCATACGATGGAACTTCCAAAATCTTAAACAAAATGTGCGTTACTTTCGTCACTTGAAGTTCTTAGTAAAACCCGTAACGAGTAGGCAGAAAGCAATTTGAGTACTAAAGATTACTTCCTTACTTTTCTACAAGGCTCAAAAGTGAATGAAGTTTCCCCTTGGGAAAACCGCTAAGCGAACCCTTCGGTAACCGCAAAGTGACCCCATACGATGGAACTTCCAGAATCTTAAACAAAATGTGCGTTACTTTCGTCACTTAAAGTTCGTAGTAAAACCCGTAACGAGAAGGCAAAAAGCAATCTGAGTACTAAAAATTACTTCCTTACTTTTCTACAAGGCTCAAAAGCGAATGAAGTTTCCCCTTGGGAAAACCGCTAAGCGAACCCTTCGGTAACCGCAAAGTGACTCCATCGATGGAACTTCCAGAATCTTAAACAAAATGTGCGTTACTTTCGTCACTTAAAGTTCGTAGTAAAACCCGTAAGGAGTAGGTAGAAAGCAATTTGAGTACTAAAAATTACTTCCTTACTTTTTTACAAGGCTCGAAAGCGAATGAAGTTTCCCCTTGGGAAAACCGCTAAGCGAACCCTTCGGTAACCGCAAAGTCACTCCATACGATGGAACTTCCAGAATCTTAAACAAAATGTGCGTTACTTTCGTCACTTGAAGTTCGTAGTAAAACCCGTAACGAGTAGGCAGAAAGCAATTTGAGTACTAAAAATTACTTCCTTACTTTTCTACAAGGCTCGAAAGCGAATGAAGTTTCCCCTTGGGAAAACCGCTAAGCGAACCCTTCGGTAACCGCAAAGTGACCCCATACGATGGAACTTCCAGAATCTTAAACAAAATGTGCGTTACTTTCGTCACTTAAAGTTCGTAGTAAAACCCGTAACGAGAAGGCAAAAAGCAATCTGAGTACTAAAAATTACTTCCTTACTTTTCTACAAGGCTCGAAAGCGAATGAAGTTTCCCCTTGGGAAAACCGCTAAGCGAACCCTTCGGTAACCGCAAAGTGACTCCATCGATGGAACTTCCAGAATCTTAAACAAAATGTGCGTTACTTTCGTCACTTAAAGTTCGTAGTAAAACCCGTAAGGAGTAGGTAGAAAGCAATTTCAGTACTAAAAATTACTTCCTTACTTTTCTACAAGGCTCGAAAGCGAATGAAGTTTCCCCTTGGGAAAACCGCTAAGCGAACCCTTCGGTAACCGCAAGGTCACTCCATACGATGGAACTTCCAGAATCTTAAACAAAATGTGCGTTACTTTCGTCACTTGAAGTTCGTAGTAAAACCCGTAACGAGTAGGCAGAAAGCAATTTGAGTACTAAAGATTACTTCCTTACTTTTCTACAAGGCTCGAAAGCGAATGAAGTTTCCCTTGGGAAAACCGCTAAGCGAACCCTTCGGTAACCGCAAAGTGACCCCATACGATGGAACTTCCAGAATCTTAAACAAAATGTGCGTTACTTTCGTCACTTGAAGTTCGTAGTAAAACCCGTAAGGTTTAGGCAGAAAGCAATTTGAGAACTAAAAATTATTTCCTTACTTTTCTACAAAGCTCGAAAGTGAATGAAGTTTCCCCTTGGGAAAACCGCTAAGCGAACCCTTCGATAACCGCAAAGTGACCCCATACGATGGTACTTCCAGAATCTTAAACAAAATGTGCGTTACTTTCGTCACTTGAAGTTCGTAGTAAAACCCGTAACAAGTAGGCAGAAAGCAATTTGAGCACTAAAAATTACTTCCTTACTTTTCTACAAGGCTCGAAAGCGAATGAAGTTTCCCCTTGGGAAAACCGCTAAGCGAACCCTTCGGTAACCGCAAAGTGACTCCATCGATGGAACTTCCAGAATCTTAAACAAAATGTGCGTTACTTTCGTCACTTGAAGTTCGTAGTAAAACCCGTAAGGAGTAGGTAGAAAGCAATTTGAGTACTAAAAATTACATCCTTACTTTTCTACAAGGCTCGAAAGCGAATGAAGTTTCCCCTTGGGAAAACCGCTAAGCAAACCCTTCGGTAACCGCAAAGTCACTCCATACGATGGAACTTCCAAAATCTTAAACAAAATGTGCGTTACTTTCGTCACTTGAAGTTCTTAGTAAAACCCGTAACGAGTAGGCAGAAAGCAATTTGAGTACTAAAGATTACTTCCTTACTTTTCTACAAGGCTCAAAAGTGAATGAAGTTTCCCCTTGGGAAAACCGCTAAGCGAACCCTTCGGTAACCGCAAAGTGACCCCATACGATGGAACTTCCAGAATCTTAAACAAAATGTGCGTTACTTTCGTCACTTAAAGTTCGTAGTAAAACCCGTAACGAGAAGGCAAAAAGCAATCTGAGTACTAAAAATTACTTCCTTACTTTTCTACAAGGCTCAAAAGCGAATGAAGTTTCCCCTTGGGAAAACCGCTAAGCGAACCCTTCGGTAACCGCAAAGTGACTCCATCGATGGAACTTCCAGAATCTTAAACAAAATGTGCGTTACTTTCGTCACTTGAAGTTCGTAGTAAAACCCGTAAGGAGTATTTAGAAAGCAATTTGAGTACTAAAAATTACTTCCTTACTTTTCTACAAGGCTCGAAAGCGAATGAAGTTTCCCCTTGGGAAAACCGCTAAGCAAACCCTTCGGTAACCGCAAAGTCACTCCATACGATGGAACTTCCAAAATCTTAAACAAAATGTGCGTTACTTTCGTCACTTGAAGTTCTTAGTAAAACCCGTAACGAGTAGGCAGAAAGCAATTTGAGTACTAAAGATTACTTCCTTACTTTTCTACAAGGCTCAAAAGTGAATGAAGTTTCCCTTTGGGAAAACCGCTAAGCGAACCCTTCGGTAACCGCAAAGTGACCCCATACGATGGAACTTCCAGAATCTTAAACAAAATGTGCGTTACTTTCGTAACTTGGAGTTCGTAGTAAAACCCGTAACGAGTAGGCAGAAAGCAATTTGAGTACTAAAAATTACTTCCTTACTTTTCTATAAGGCTCGAAAGCGAATGAAGTTTCCACTTGGGAAAAACGCTAAGCGAACCCTTCGGTAACCGCAAAGTGACCCCATACGATGGTACTTCCAGAATCTTAAACAAAATGTGCGTAACTTTCGTCACTTGAAGTTCGCAGTTAAACCCGTAACGAGTAGACAGAAAGGAATTTGAGTACTAAAAATTACTTCCTTACTTTTCTACAAGGCTCGAAAGTGAATGAAGTTTCCCCTTGGGAAAACCGCTAAGCGAACCCTTCGGTAACCGCAAAGTGACTCCATACGATGGAACTTCCAGAATCTTAAACAAAATGTGCGTTACTTTCGTCACTTGGAGTTCGTAGTAAAACCCGTAACTAGTAGGCAGAAAGCAATTTGAGTACTAAAAATTACTTCCTTACTTTTCTACAAGGCTCGAAAGTGAATGAAGTTTCCCCTTGGGAAAACCGCTAAGCGAACCCTTCGGTAACCGCAAAGTGACCCCATACGGTGGAATTTTCAGAATCTTAAACAAAATGTGCGTTACTTTCGTCACTTGAAGTTCGTAGTAAAACCCGTAAGGAGTAGGCAAAAAGCAATTTGAGTACTAAAAATTACTTCGTTACTTTTGTACAAGGCTCGAAAGCGAATGAAGTTTCCCCTTGGAAAACCGCTAAGCGAACCCTTCGGTAACCGCAAAGTGACTCCATACGATGGAACTTCCAGAATCTTAAACAAAATGTGCGTTACTTTCGTCACTTGGAGTTCGTAGTAAAACCCGTAACTAGTAGGCAGAAAGCAATTTGAGTACTAAAAATTACTTCCTTACTTTTCTACAAGGCTCGAAAGTGAATGAAGTTTCCCCTTGGGAAAACCGCTAAGCGAACCCTTCGGTAACCGCAAAGTGACCCCATACGATGGAACTTCCAGAATCTTAAACAAAATGTGCGTTACTTTCGTCACTTGAAGTTCGTAGTAAACCCGTAAGGAGTAGGCAGATCGCAATTTGAGCACTAAAAATTACTTCCTTACTTTTCTACAAGGCTCGAAAGCGAATGAAGTTTCCACTTGGGAAAAACGCTAAGCGAACCCTTCGGTAACCGCAAAGTGACCCCATACGATGGTACTTCCAGAATCTTAAACGAAATGTGCGTTACTTTCGTCACTTGAAGTTTGCAGTTAAACCCGTAACGAGTAGGCAGAAAGCAATTTGAGTACTAAAAATTACTTCTTTACTTTTCTACAAGGCTCGAAAGCGAATGAAGTTTCCCCTTGGGAAAACCGCTAAGCGAACCGTTCGGTAACCGCAAAGTGACTCCATACGATGGAACTTCCAGAATCTTTAACAAAATGTGCGTTACTTTCGTCACTTGAAGTTCGTAGTAAAACCCGTAACGAGTAGGCAGAAAGCAATTTGAGTACTAAAAATTACTTCCTTACTTTTCTACAAGGCTCGAAAGCGAATGAAGTTTCCCCTTGGGAAAACCGCTAGGCGAACCCTTCGGTAACCGCAAAGTGACCCCATACGGTGGAATTTTCAGAATCTTAAACAAAATGTGCGTTACTTTCGTCACTTGAAGTTCGTAGTAAAACCCGTAAGGAGTAGGCAGAAAGCAATTTGAGTACTAAAAATTACTTGCTTACTTTTCTACAAGGCTCGAAAGCGAATGAAGTTTCCCCTTGGGAAACCGCTAAGCGAACCCTTCGGTAACCGCAAAGTGACTCCATACGATGGAACTTCCAGAATCTTAAACAAAATGTGCGTTACTTTCGTAACTTGGAGCTCGTAGTAAAACCCGTAACAAGTAGGCAGAAAGCAATTTGAGTACTAAAAGTTACTTCCTTACTTTTCTACAAGGCTCGAAAGCGAATGAAGTTTCCCCTTAGGAAAACCGCTAAGCGAACCCTTCGGTAACCGCAAAGTGAACCCCATACGATGGAACTTCCAGAATCTTAAACAAAGTGTGCGTTACGGTTACTAGTACTTTTATCACTTGAATGTCATAGTAAAACAGGCTATTCACACACTCAGTCGGTGTATCAAAAGCCAAAAACAGGCTATTTACACACTCAGCCAATAGCCAAATAGAAACATTATTACATCATTTGAAGCAGCCAGGCTTTGAACTTACTTACCTATAGCAGATTTTAAAGCATTGTTTTGTAAATGTAGTTTTTTTTTCTTTTTTCATAGTTTATCACAACGGGAATTAAAACTAGAGAGGCAACATTTTTGGGAAAATGCAGAATGTTTCCCATTCGTTTTAACGGCTAGTAGTCGACCGCTAAATTATCATCAACTTTTAGCAACTTTTTGATAACGTGAATCCACCCCCATATACGTTCACAATCAAGCTTTGTTTTTGTACCAAAACATGCACTCAAATGCAGAAAAAAGTCCCAAGGGAGGGTTTTGATGGTTCTGGTCGCAATAAAGTATTCTTATATCAAATGGATGTTTTAAAGCAAAAAAGGACAATTGAAAAAAAACTTCCAGCGCGGACTCGAACTCTAACGCAAGCTGCTAAAACAGTTTTGCAAGATTATGCTCTAACTACTACGCCACGTCCAACACAAGCAAGATTTCCTTGTTATAATAGGTATAGAAATGTAGGGCAGAGCTTGAACACATCCGTTCATTCCAAGATTCCAACATTCCAATGTCTAATCTTCTGAACAATGTCTAATCTGATCTATTGCTAGTGTGAAAAGGTTGCGATGAGACGAGATCCTGGCGAATAATGGCGGGAAAGTCATGTGGCCAGCTCTGGTTGGCTGGCTTGCATCTCAGTGTGTCAATAGCTGTCAATAGCCACGGCATAAGAACATTTGTGCATGTCGACCATCACGTAGTTGTGTCTATCCACGTGACCATCACGTGCATCTGTATCTGTATCTGTATCAGTATAGCCGGTATAACCGCTCTTCGGCGTAACACACCAGCTTCGCAGGCACGCGGCGGGGCAGCAGCTGGTTTTATTACACTGAACGACCCGTCACACTTAACTTTTGCACATCTATCTGCAAGCGTTCTTTAAAGCTACCCAAAGAAGTTGCCCCTGCTGTGCTTGGTGATAACAATTTCCACTCTACGATACATGTAGTTCTGGGAAAATACGAATTGAACACGTGCAGTCACGTGTCACGACTTGTGACAAATCATTACCTCTATGAAATTTCATGAAGGTTATATTTTCACCAGCGTTTGTGTGTGTGTGTGTGTGTGTGTGTGTGTGTGTGTGTGTGTGTGTGTGTGTTTGTGTGTGTGTGTGTGTCTGCCTGTCTGTCAACAAGATAACTCCAGAACGGCTGGATGGATTCGTTTCATGCTTACTGTGTTGGTGGGGTGTGATGAAAGCTAGAAGTGATTAGATTCTAGGCCCCCTAGCGGCTTTCCTTGGTACTGCAGCGCAACTTCCGGTTTTGCTATTTCATGTTCTGAACAAGATATGGTCCCAATTTTAAGGTGTTAGATAGCTGTTGTGCTCAGGAATAAGTGACATAAGTTTGGGCCCCCTAGCTATTAGTTTTAGGATAGCAGGGGCATTTTTATCAAAAACTTCTGAAGTTGATAACTCAAGAAGGGAACAATGGATTTTCATGATTTTGGTGAATGTTTTCTATAATAACACCTGTAAACATTGACTGTCAGTCTTGCTACGTATGCAGGGTAGAAAGGTTTTGACACAGGAAAAATGTGACTCAGCGCTCTGAATGATTCTAGATTTAATCATTCTTATAGGGATAAATACAAACGATGAGATAAAGAGAAGCAGCTGCAAATGCATTCCTTCTTTCTATATGGCGGCCGGTATGGCCTTGACAAAGTGTCCTCTAACAAGAAACACCTGTTCCGCCATACGTTCTTCTGTATTTGAGAACTTAATTAGTAAATAAATAAAATAGATATACTTAATAAAATAAAATACTAAATAAAATAGAATGCTTTTTATGTAATATAACGGCATTACCTGGAAATAACATACGTAAAATAAACAAATAAGTATAAGTAAACAAATAATATAAGCCTAACACATGTTAAAAAAAGAATAAAGGAAATAATTTGTGAAAACAAACTTGTGTTGGATTTGGACCATCATTCAAATTAAGTATTGTTAACTTAACTATCAGTTAAGTCTCTCTGAAAATTCTAAAATATTTTGTCCCATCTCAAACCACTTCCTCCATTCAACCATTTAACAGAAACTACAGCTATTCCTTCACTGTAGGAGAAGACCATTAACTCATACATTTCATACGTTTATTATATGTATTACGTTTCTACAGAATCACCTATTCTAATACTCAGATTTACATGTGACGTTACATCGATATATATGTTTTGGTAACTGTGTCTGTCCTTCTAAACTGAATGGCTTTGCTAAACGAATGAATGAATTTATTGCTCAACAATCGCACAGGGTACAATGTATGGCAACCAATAACAACTAATAGCTATACAGACAATATTTTACTAAGAGGCTACATACAAAACAACAACAAAACATTATCGATAATAGTACAGCTATGTATGAGTAATCTTGTCTCGCATTTGGAATACATTATAAAGAAGCTGGCCTACGTAGACTTGTTCCTAGTGACCAGTGAATCAATCAGATCAAGAATGATGGACAATACATTACATGGAATAGTACTGAATAGATGATATGATTCATAGAATCAAGACTACATGAAATGAAGAAAGTCATGTGTGACATAAAAGTTCTATATGTTGTCTTTGCTGTGATCATTTCTCCTTTACCGAGGCGTAGGTTGCCCTGTCCGCTATGCCGCACATGTCGTCATGGTTCATGGCGATCTTACCGTACCCGCCTTCACCCCATGCTGAACCCCAGCTGAGCAGGAGAAAGGGCAAATTAAGTTTCGACTTTTGATATTTTTAGCGATTCTATAGAGGTCAAAAAGTTAAGATCCCTAACCCATTCCTCTAGTCCCCATTTCACCCATGCACACACGCACTCTCACTCAGTCACTCGCTCTCTCTCACTTACTTACTCACTCACTCTCTCTTACTCACTCACTCTCTCACTCACTCACTCACTCACTCACTCACTCACTCACTCACCCACTCACTCACTCACTCACTCACTCACTCTCTCACTCACTCAGTTACTCGTACATTCACTTGGGCACTTGTCTCCTTCGCAGATTTGTAGGGGCCCTGGCGTGTATTTTCGATTCGCGGCTTTCAAAAAGATTCTTTAATGCCGTGAAGATGGAAAACAATGTCCCCGGCATTACAAAACTTGGCCCATGTTGAAAACCCAAATCACCCCCCGACATTCACACAGAAATAAACGACATCGCTTCCTAAAAACGACATCGCTCCTAAAAGTCTGTAAAAAGGACAACGTACTCACGCACTCAGCATTAGGCCTATTTTCAACTACCTGTTCTTTACAATCCAGTAGTCCTTTCCATCGTGTTCTTCCCTGAAACCGATGACGAGTAAGGCGTGGTCCAGATATCTGCCGTTGTGATCTGTGGGGCAGCTGTCATAGATACCTGGAGAGGTACAAGAAGCACATTATTTTGTTATACGCGTATCAATCTTTAGTTCTTGGCTACAGAAAGTGATTCAGTATATAATTCTCAAAATTCAACAAAAAGTTGGGTGAGCTACAACAGTCGGAATTGTCAACCCTGTGACCCAGATTCACTAACAACTGGATCGGATCGCACGCCACTTTCGGTCACATTGAAGCCCATCAATTATCCCTCAGCCGAGACGGGGGCCGATACCGACTGTTGGGCACTTTTGACCCGTTGCTGACATCACACTTTGGTTCAGGTTAGGTGGCATCGGGTCATTCCAAATTAAGAAAGATCAGAGGACAGATCTAAAGCTTGTTGGTAAATGCTTTACTTTGTGTACGGAAATTGACCGCGAAATCTTTATAACTAAACTTTTTCGTTTTGTTTTGATGTTTAACCAAACACCGCACCGTACCTGATTTGTAGAGGTAGAAGTCCTTTTCAGACCCATGTATACTGGCGGCCACTGGTCCAACAGTCGCCACAGCGTCCTTCAGATCAGCCTCGCTCCCTCTCCTTATCTTTGTGATCTTACTTACTCTCACAGATACCGCCTTCTTGTATTTGCATATCTTAGTACTCTGTGGGTGAAAAGAAATGGACGTATACTAGATGAAATGCTAAACGTCAAAGATGATACAAAATTCTGAAAGTAACTGTTGTCAACTTTGCCGTGGTGCAATGCAACAGAATCTGGTGGATATCACAAAACGAAGAAAACACACACACACACGCACGCACACACACACACACACACACACACGCGCGCGCGCCAAAAACAGTACCTCTAATTCTAATGAAGGTAACAACGAAATGTCGTACTCTTCCCACATACGGGTAGTCCATCTCAGTCATGAGCGATTCCTTTTCGGCATACAGGAAACAGTTCCTGACCGTGCCACCGGAACAGCGACTGTTTCCGTAGTCCCCGGTACAGTCCACCAACTGCTGAGCACTCCGCCTGATAAGCTTGTGACCGGAAATGGCGAAATAGGACTCGATAGCTTCAACCTGAAAAGGAAATCCGCTAGAATAACTGGATTCTAATGATGAGCACCGTAAGTAACAATAGAAGTTCGCAACTCTGCATAAGAAAACAGTAACTGGTGATTTTCTACTTCTGGTGCCCTTTGAACGTCTATCAGCACCAAGGACAGGAGTGTTCACGGCCAAATTTTAGTCTGTAGACCTCGGCGGACGCTTATTTAAACAGCGCTAACGTGACGCTCAGTCTTCTTATGCCGGGCTCGGATTGGCGGCGGGAATGAAGTAGTGGCTACGTGATCAAAACATGACATTTCAGCTTGGTATGAAACTGTTAGATTAAACAGCGTGTAGTTCACAAAGAAATATTCAAAGCCATGAGCTCACCGCCGCTATTGCGTAGCAGGAGTTGCAGTCACCCTGAAAAAGAGCAATGTTGTGAAAAATTGCTCTTCGACATTGTTACGCAAAGCACCGTCATTTGACGCGCTTGTCAATATCACCATATAAATTATGCTTAGTCCTATTCGTTTCTCTAAAAATATACATGTGACTTTCACATTGGGCCATGATGAAAAGAATAATCAAAGTACATAATAAACGCGATCATAAAATTAGATCTCTTATAAAATCAAAGACTATTTTAAGAATTACATTGCATGCCCCACCTGGCTGCGCACTTCATCCGTTATGACGTTGTCATCTCGCCAATCTTTGAATTCCAATTTTGAACTGCTCCTAGAAGGTACGTGGGTCTTCAAGTTGTCCAGAGAGGAATTCTGGCTGTTCAAAATCCGTGCCACATCTGATCGAGATTGGACGAACTCCTCTGGTGTCTACAACATTGATAAGAAATCGAAATCGACGTCATTGAATCATCTAGAGCTTTGTGAACTTCTTGCTCTATCCATTATTGTGAATCTCTCGCTGATTCTGTCTATGTGGGATCCGACCCAATCAACGTTCCGATTCTGCCAACTGTGGAACCAACTCTAGACCCGGGCCAACATCTCTTCCCCTTCCCATCCTGTCACTCTACAATATTCTATGAACTACGAACAGCACAAACAAAAATACATGTACATGTATTTCCATTTTTACACAGTCACAGGTACAATTTTTCACAACCACATTACATATATAGTCCAATCAGTCAGAGCCATAAATGTGACGTATAATGCACATTGTATTTCTGAAAACAAACACTGTGAAACACAAACAGGCAAAACAAAGCAAAACCTGACAGACGAGTTTTACCTACCATGTCAGCGAAAGGTGTGACCCCCAGTCTGTAGGAGTGCAAACCCCTGTCAGCCTCCTGGTTGTGTTTGAAAATATAGTCCAGGTTCTCACGGAAGATTTTCCCATTGCGAGCCTCCTCCTCTCGCGTGGTGTACACTTTTCCTGGCGGGAAAAGGGATTGACACGCTGACGTCAACAGGTGAGCAAAACTGTATTTTCTTGGGCTTTATTTGATAAGTTACGATGTTTTTTGTCAATGAACTGAGGCTGCGTTTACTAATGCGTATACTAGTATTTGTTAATGTTACATGTATGAGAGAAGCCTGAATGCATTCTGTACAATCTGGAGTTATACTACATGTATTTTTAGCTATTGGCTGTCATAAGGCCTAAGAAAATGACTTTTGCGTTTCCGATTACGTTACTGAAAATTGTATTTTCTATTTCGACTGAAATGATCCAAGATTTGCAGTTCAAAAAAGGAAACTTAAATTAATCATATCTTAATTATACAAGCATAATTTTCGTTTGGTTCAGAAACGAGGAGAACATGTTGGAAATCGATTCTACAAAGTTGTCATCAATCAGATATCAAATTGCAAATTGTGTCCAAAATAGCTGCTTTCAGTTGGCCTGGGCTCTATCGGGTAACCGGAAAAACAACTTTTTTCCTAGGCCTGATGGCTGTTTTGTAACCAGGTAATTACCAATAGATAGATGCCGTACCATATTGTATCTTGTATCTGGTCCATTCCTCCTCATATTTCAACCACTCTGTGGAGTTCCTTGCCGCCTGTCCGGTTGTCATGACAACCAGTAGGCCAATAACTATCGCACAGTTCATGTCGCCTGTACGAAGGTATAGGAGATGAGAACACTACTTGAGACGTATATACACGAATCTCTGGGCAAAGAGTCGGAAGGAAAAGTGTTGTGTTGGAATCTTCAAAGGTTATCTGGGATAGCTACTAGTGTTATCAAAGGGTGAGTTATCGAGTGTTTTGTTTTTCGTAACTGCAAGGACCTGAATAAACAAGTGACGCACATGTCAAACCCATGTTACCGAGGGAGGGTATACCTTGCAATTTACGTCTTCTTCCGTAAGGTATCCGACAGGTGCACAGGTTTTCAGTGTTCCTTTTGATAAGACTGTACCATGGCACACGTAGATATTTCTAGTGGCCTCAAACCACCAAAAACTACATATCTTACATACACATCCCTCCTTGTTAACTCTTACTGGTAGAAAGAGTATAGTGTGATACAACCCTTCTTTACATATGCTACGTAAAGTTACATGTAGTATCCAAAATCATATTAGAGTCTTCTAGACATAGCCCTGAACTCAAATTTGTATAAAAGAAATAGGTTATTGCAGAATTATCATAGAACGGATAAGATAAAGGAAGTAAACTTACCTACATGTGTTAGATACAGCAGTTTCAACTTGTCATGAAACAGGTTAAGTGAGCGGTACTACAGATAAGGACGTGGGAAAAGTACAGGCGTTTGATAATTTTGTTGTTTTTGCAACGCCCACGTTTTCCTTGCTCTGACGCTCTTCCTCCACCAGTGATCATATCATCTGTGAAGTTGCCGTTTATTTATTTCTATTTTCTTTAAACATGGTTGAACACACTCAGTGCTTTATAATAGCGCACTGCTTTCCATGCATGAGCTGAACAGAATAACATACACAGAACAGTATAAACAAAGAAATGCGAGAAACTAAACAATCAACAAGCCAAATATAACGTTACACAACCGAATCGTAAATCGTCAATCAAAGTTGGTGTGGCAGGCCGGGTCAGCCGGAGGTCACAGTTCAGTCTTTAGCCTGGTTACCAAACCCCAGCCCGATCTCAAGTATCCATCGTAAGAAAGATATTTGAGGTTGGGGTATGGTATCCAGGCTATTCAGTCTTGAACGACAGCTCAGAAGTGGCCACTTTATAAACAAAGTCACTGTAAGGGAAACTCGTCCCATGCAAATGCACACCTGTACGCAAATTTTCTACAGACGGATTCAAGTCTGACTTTAATGAAGGTCATCCTCCTACGTCCGGTCCCCAACGGCACTAGTGACCACAAGGAGTTTCGACACGACTGTGGTCCCTCTGCATCAGGCTAGGAGAGAGGAGAATAAAATAAATACGTAAATGATGAAGGCTGGTTTCATCGATTATGTCTTGTATAGGCGTCGGTTAAAGTCATACTATCATAAAAACAAGCCTAAAAACCTCATCCAAAAATATAGTGGGTCACATCGGGACCAGTGTAACAGTGAGGTTCAAGTACCACCAAAACAACCATGCAAAAGGGCTGTCAGCCCTTTGTAGCGGAGTGGTTTGAGTTGCTGTTTTTTTTTCTTTCTTACACCAGGCCTGATCGGGACAATGATTGAACACTCTACCAACAGCCGTCGACCACATAATTCATGGGTACAAAGGTTATGTCTAATAGGTCTCTACTAACACCGCCATAAGGCATGAGTATACATGTACAGTACATGCAGTTTGTGCTGTGAGAGGTAAAGAGTGCCATGCATGTTTCGTACCGTTCCTTTTATGTGGCGTTTGATGTGAAACAAATGTAATATTTCCTGAGTCCAGTCGAGTCTTAGGCCAGGTAGGAACTGTAAGTGTAATACCAGTGCTGCTGCCTGGCTACTTCAGGCGGGGGACATTTGGGAGATATTTGTTGTACAGTATATACAGGCTTTTCATTGACATCGTACTAACTATAATTTGAATCCGACGATGACCATGTTGGCGGGTGATTAACGGGTAGTAGCATCTTCGTATGGTTTACAGCCGTACGTTGTAACTTTAATCTGACATGGTGCAGATGACGTCAAATGAAAAGCTTGTATAGCTATATTCAATCGGTGTTCGTTATGTTGCCATCCATGAAAACCTTCAGCGTGACTTTGAACGAAGAAACAAACGTTACTTATAGTTGTAGTAAGGGTCGATAAGCACTGATCTTTAATTAGCGCCACATGGCGGAATCGGAATCTGATGATAGTGTAGCCTCCTTCGCACCTGTCGAATGAGAATGGACTAAAACATGTGCAATTTCTAGGGTAGGTCAGGTTCGAATTCTCAAGTATATAAGATGGTCGGAAACGATGTGAGAACATGGTCTTTATCGAAAATCGCAGATTAGAACTTGTATATGATATAAACGCCAGTGAAGAAGGTGAACCAGTGTCACTTCGTATGTGAATATAGCGAGTAGAGATCCCGATAGGAGATCCTGTTGACAGCTAAAAATATGCTTTATAATAATACAGTGATCTCCCACTACCAATCCTACATTTTAAGTTTGTCCAATGATCCAAAGTAACATGAAGGGATTTTAAACGTTCAGTGTATATATCATAAAACCGCGATTCTGCTTCAGGTCTCCCTTTCAATGTTATATGCACCCTAGCCTCCCACTCAGGGTTGACTATCGCGGTAATGCCTTACGATATCATAAGTTAATCGTGTAACAAACATAAGGCAGCATTCCCGCGATAGTTAACCCTGTGTGGGAGGGTGTGGTGTGTTATATGTCATTTATGTTTCTTTGATATGTATCTATTATGTTTTTAAGTGCGAATAAACAAACAATTACAGCTCACTTCTGTCTGTTTTATCATAGGATCTAGAAGAGACTGAGATGTCCCGCTCCATGGTTTGCTTGACAGACTATGAGGAGTATGCAAATAATAAACTCGCACGAACTTATAAGGAGTATTTCAGCTCTGGAGCGGACCAGTGTCAAACATTGAAGGAAAACACAAAAGCATTCAAGAGGTGAGATACTAAGTAAAGGCTTGGCCGGGGAGAATTTTGTCACTGTTTCTCAATATTGTGCAATAACAATACAACAATGTATTTTCCTTATTCTCCAAGCAGTGGTTTATGTCGGAGGTGGGGGTGGATCCTAGGAATGATCGTGGTTTCTCATCTTCAATGCCCTCATAGGCAGAGAGTGATCTTCCCATGCTTTGCTGTCTCTTCTTAGGAAACCTAAAAATAACTTCCAGTGTGTAAACTCACCTGCATTTGATAAGTCAACTTAAGAGCAACTTGTGTATCAACTTTCAAAAGACATGAAATCAGGCATCAACTTCCCTTGGTGACTTGATTAGTCCAAGGAGTTGGTCAGACAGTTTCTGCTGTCGGTTATATACAACACAAAAACGGACTATCCAATTTATCATATACATCAATATATTTTAATTCAGGGGGGGGGGGGGGTGCGCACAGGCAATGCTCTGCATAGTCTTGACAAGGAGGTTATATTCTGAATATAACCTCCTTGGTCTTGAGAAGGCACTGTTAGTGTTAACTCGGGCTAAGTTTTTTTCCCAGCTTTCCTGAGGTAATAAGACCCATTCTCTGATTGGCTGACAGCTGGTAAGTGACCATTTCCAAAGAGTGGAACCTCAGCCCTGTTTAGCAGAAATACCTATTGTGATGTTAGCTTATATCATGTATTACAGATTGAGAATTCGGCCAAGATTCCTGCGTGACGTGTCATGTCGAGACTTGTCCACGACTTTGCTCGGGGAGAAGGTTGACTTTCCTGTCGGTGTGAGCTCCACAGCGCTACAAGGGTTAGCCTGGCCAGATGGGGATATCTGCACAGCTAAAGGTAGGACCTGGATTTGTTTCTAGTTTACATATAGGTCATACAGTTCCAAGGAGTACCATCATGGATCACTAGTTAGCACTTCAGTATTGCCAAGTCACTAAATTCTGCTTGCACTTGGAATTCTGTCAGATTGATACAAAAAAAGTCACTGTGACAACTTCAACATTAATACTGTAAATAGGTCGAAAATTTAAAAACATAACTTGAAATCCATTTTTCGGAATTGGGTGCACAGCTCTGATTTTTGGTCTACTTGCACAAAAGTGTTTTGAGCCCTGCTAGAACTCAATAACAACCAATATTGTTCATGCCTACAGTTTATATCAACTATTGGTACTCTATAATTGAAATGTTCCCAGGACATAAATTACTCTAAATTTTTTACACAAATACATATTTCTACATGTATTTCTAATTCTAGCTTTTTCTTCATAGCTGCTGCCAAGCTCCACACCTGTATGATTGTCAGTACCTACGCCAACAACTCCATTGAAGACATATCTACTGCCTCGCCTGGGGGTCTGAAGTGGTTCCAGTTGTACATCATGCCTGACAGACAGTTCACACAGCAGCTGGTGCAGAGGGCAGAGACGGCCGGGTACAAGGCTCTGGTGGTCACTGTAGACCTGCCGGTTGTAGGGAAGAGATATCCTGACCTGAGGAACAGCTTCCAGCTTCCTCCACATCTCAGTGTGCCCAATCTACAGGGACTAGAGTCATCACCATCTCAGGTAAGTATGTCATGACCAACCTTGCCATCTTGTAACAATTTCCATGCTCGGCTTTCTTCTGCTTTTTGTTTATCTTGTCCCATTTTCTTGTGTCCTGTGGTTGCCGAACCTCTGCTTGGAGAGTGGGACAAAATAGAAAGCCTAAAAACACATAACATAAGAGTTGGAGCTGAACCTCTGCTTGGAGAGTAACATATCTATTTAGAGTAGAAGTGGTCCACTAGTAATCTACAAGCTGATCCTACAGTAGCATAAGATAGTATCAAAAGCTAGCAGAGGAGTGATGCTGGCCTAGGTTTGTGTATGGCTCTGGCTTCACTCCTCTGCCAGCTTTTGATACTATCTCATGCTACCATAGGATCTGCTTGGAGATAAGTCCACTTGTAGCTTTTTTGAGCCCTTCCTTCGAAAATAATTGGCCACTTTCTATGGTATGACTCATTTACGATATCAGTCCAACAAAACATTCCAGTCCAAAGATAAGAGGGACTATGGCAGTGGTGCCAGTCCCGAGGACCCCGCCCTCTCCTGGAAGGACATTGATTGGCTGAGCTCCATCACCAACCTGCCAATCATACTGAAGGGCATCCTGACAGCAGAGGATGCTGGGATAGCCCTGAACCACCCAGGTGTGAAGGGGATTCTTGTGTCCAATCACGGAGGGAGACAACTGGATGGAGTTCCAGCGACTGTGAGTCACACCAAATTCTTAGCTTTTGTGCAAGGTGGTAGGAAAATGTATTATGTATACTTTACATTGTCATTGTCTGGAGACTCTTGTGTTATATAAAGGTCACATAGCCGTAGGGCAGTGGGGTGTTAACTGTGTCTAAGGCATGGTATTGGAAGGTGGGCATTGGAAGGTGGAGCCCATTCCTCTCCTTCCACTACTTTTATGATACCTTCCCAACTAAAGACATGTCAGGTACCCATTTTACATCTTGGTGGAGTAAGGAAAGTCCTGTCAAGTGTCTTTACCAAGGACCCAATGTTTAGCCAGGAATCATTATTTGCTTGCTTAGCCACTATTATAAACTCTATATATTACTGTGTTGTGTTAATACGTGTATCCAACTTATTGAATGTAAATTATTCATATCTTACTGTTGGCAGATTGATGTTCTACCAGAGATAGTTGCTGCTGTGGGAGAGAGGTTGGAAGTGTACCTGGACGGAGGTGTCAGAACTGGAACAGATGTACTAAAGGCCCTGGCACTGGGGGCGCGGGCTGTGTTTGTGGGCCGGCCTGCTATATGGGGACTAGCCTATAATGTAGGTGCATCATAATATCTATGGATGATGTGGCGTTTTTTTTTAAAATCAGAACTATAATAATCAATAGCCTGGAGTGCAGCCTTGTTGTGCTTTCAATCCCTCCCGAAGGTCCACTTTCCCCAAGCAAACCTTCAGAGTAGAGTAGAGTTCTTCGGTTAGGTAGGAGTCTCGCTCCAGTTGAAACCGCTCCACATTCAGGGAGCGACTAAAAGCATAACAAGGCTGGACTCCAGGCTAATAACCAATGCCTATTGAAGATCCTTTAATGCCCTTTTCTACTTGTTAGTTGCATGCGTATTTAGCGTTCCTGTTTTCTGGATGTAACTTTTGTACTGCACATACATTGAAGCTTTTCTTTCTTACCCAGGGGGAAGACGGGGTGGCTGAAGTGATGACAATACTCCGTAGTGAGCTGGACCTAGCCATGGCATTGTCAGGTAACAACTATGCTAGAGCAAAAATTCTAGCTGTATCTCAATTGCGAACACATTTGCTGTTTTTCATGAATTTTGTATGTATAATTTTTTGTTTGTTTTACAGGTTGTAGGAGCCTTGTAGAGATAAAGCGCTCCCTGGTAGTTGGAGAGGAGTACTACAGCAAGTTGTGACATTCACAGCTCACAAGGAATTTGTGCTCTCGACCCAACCGAATCTTTCTGACTGATATGGGACAGACTAAACTAACAAAGATGTCAAATGAAAATACTAAGTACAAGTATCTAAGTTTAATGTCAGCTGTTTTCATTGGGTCAAATGTAAAACACATTTGCCTTTTACTAATGGAGATATAAAATAGTTTGGTAAATGACAAAAATATCAAAGTCAACAACAAAGGTTCCAGAAGTTTACATTGTTATTATCTCTATTACATGTCTCCATATTATGACCCCAAAATGGTAAAATCATTAAGATATGATCAAAAAGTAATTTCTTAGCAGTAAATTAATTGCTCAGTGAAGGCGGAATATAATCATATCAGGACATTTTATTGCATGAAATACCATATCCCATTCTGGGGGTCAATGAACTTAGAAACATGACTGATGTTCCAAGGGAAAAATGGAAGAAAATAGTGACCTTAACCTTTATCATGCCTAAACACTTGTACAACATGTCCAAGGTCATGGCAGGAACAGTACTGGGGTAGTATTTCTAGACAGCTTAGCAAAGTGCCATGACTTTTAAAAACATACTAGTACCGTAAGTCTTGAAATATTTGCTGTGGTTTCATTTATGCGGTGACCTAATGCAAAAAATAATATCACTTCAATGTTTTTTGCATTACTACTGCAATACAGAATTGTTTGTGAACTTAAAATCGACAAACTTAAAATCGCAGAGCAAAAAAACAAATGCAAAGTCCCTGCAAAAATAAATGATTTTATAGTACTGCAATTCACAGTATGTAAAAATCATTTTTCCCCACTTACTATATACAAAAATCTGACTACTAGAAAAAGACCTTGTATCCAGTGTACATTACAGAGGTATTCTGCACTAAGACTAGTAAGATTAAAGGTACCCTGGTATGTGAAATATTTAGGGCCATGTGATTTTACTGGGCTTGAATTTCTTCTTGTTGAGATCCTGTTCCGATGAGACCTGAAATATAGGAAAAACAGTTTTGCCATTGGCAAAGTGCCATCCATACATTTGTTGTACATATTTCATATTAAAGAAAATTTCCGAGGGAATGAGATACAAATGTAAACAACGTACCTGTTTTAAGTTTCCTGTTAGTGTTATGAATTGGTATTGACAGTACAAAGTAGTTGTTTCATAATATAAATCTACATACTAATGAAATTGGTGTCTCAAACTATGGATGTATCCATGATATTGACTATATATCTGGCATTTACAAGAAACTATACTGTATTATCTAATCAATAAATATAAAAAAATTCTACTAACCTCCTTATTATCTGTGCTCTTCCTCTTCTCTGTAACTTGTTCAGTAGTTTCTGTTTCTGATATTTGTACTTTAACAGACGTTGGACTTGACACCTTTACCACCCCAGTGTTTGCAGTGGGACTAGTAGGACTGGTAGATGGACTCCTAACTAACTTAATAGCTGTGCTTTTCTTGCCAGGGTTTGTGGTTAACATTACAGGTTCAGCCTTTAACTTAGAAGAACCATTTGATGAGTCTGTGGTTGTGGAAACTTTCGAAAGCTTCGCAGAAGCGGGAGGCGGCTTAAGTCTGTCTGCTGCTGTGTTCGTTTCACTGGAAGCTGCTGCACTTTTAGGTGAGGAACCGAGTTTGATGGTTTTACGTTGAAAATTGACACAGTTGATGGGAGGTTTCAGCCTTGGTTCTGTGGGAGATGCACTCCTAAGATAAAAAGAAACGTGGATATCAATATCAAGAAAACACAAACTGTTCTGATCAAAAATGTATCTGTGGATTAAACAGTAAAAAGTGGTAAAGACTTCTGTGTCTATGTACTAGTATAATTATGTTCACCCAGTGCAACCTGCTTCAGCATATCAAAACATCTTCAAAATCATCAAATTCAGATTTACCATGTGTAATTGTTAAACCTTCTTGCCAAAGTAGCCATTCGGCAACAAATTTGTATCATTTATATAATACAGAGAGAATGAAAGGAAAAAATCACACAGATAATTGTTACCTTTTTAGCCCCATGTTCATTTGTACTTCTTGCTGACCAGTCGTCTTTGCCCTGAGTTTGGCTCGCCTGATTTGAGCTTTTGTCATAACTCTGCCTCGTCTGTTTAACCTGTGAGAATGCAAACACACTGGTATGTTTTCTTACTGATTGACATTAGCTTAATCCACAAGTGAAAACAAATATATCATACAATCTGCTTATTTTACTACTGTATATACTTTATACATGAAGCATGTCTAAAAAAAGAACAAACTTCAATACTGCTATTCTGATGATTGTTTCTTTGTTCTGGCACTTGGGCAGGCAAAGTTGATGGTACCAACTAATCACGATCATCAGTTAAGGTATGTATGTGGCTGTTTTCCGTGTTGGCATCAATAGATGTTCCCATTCAAGGTTCAAGGTTGTATGTAAAAGGAAGATTTTACCATCTGTGAAAGTAACAAGAGCCAAAGGGGAGGCTTAGGGGTATGTTTAAACGTATCAACAAAGAAGTTGCAGCCTACATATCTAACTTTAATATTGTTACCCAGTGTTTCCGCCAGAGGGGCGTCCACCCGTCCAATGACGGTCTCATTTCGTTTTGGACGGCTTGAACGCAACCAGAGGCCGTCCTCGTAAAAAAAATGCGACCCACATTTTGCCGAGAAATCTGTACAAAGTCGATAAATGTAAACCGCAGTTTTGTGTTTTGTATTGAAGCTAGAGGCTTAGGGGACGCCGTCCACAGTCAGAAAGCCGCTCACTGTTTGTTTTGCTATTGTTATGGTTGTTGACAATGTGTGTCGGCGGCCTTTCGCATACGATAAAACCCGTTTTTCAAGGTCTCAGCTCAGTTACGCGAATTTGCCCTGTCACATTTAGAAAACTTGGCGGTAGGTCGATCTCGCTATAAGTATAACACTACAAACTAAACTTTGTTATCGGGAGAAATAAGACAACACACTAACTTTGTCTAGATTAACAACTTTAGTCTCTGTTTTCAAGGACGTTACATACAGCTGATGTAACGTCCTTGCTGTTTTCATCGTCAATCATCGTAAACAAAACAAAACAAAACACAATCAGAAACATGTGCCCACCGGCCCGGGTGCTCGGCACGGGAAATCCCCGAACTTGTTCAAGTTATCGGCAACACAGCGGAAAAATAAAGTGTTCACATAAGAGGTGCTGGACGTAAAAAACATCAAGTATAACTTTGGTTCCTTTTGATATGAAATTTGAGCCCGCAAAATCTCCGAAAACGGCAGAAATTTTCGGGATAAATACGCTCAAAATGGCGCTCGAGAGCTTGTTGTCTATCCTGGCCAATCACAGCGCTAGTTTCCCATGACGTCGCTAGCTTTCCCAGATCTCGCGAGAAGTCACCACGGGAGATTGCGGGATTTCGGCCGCCATTCAGACGCACATTGCCGTCGATAGACGATGTTTTTCGTCATTTCTGAACGCAAATTTCTCGATCTATGGAAGGCTTTAGATGATTTATAAGTATACCACAACATAAAATACAATATATACAAATGTTATTTCTTTTTTGAAAGTCCAAGAACCGTTTCTGGAACTTTTTAAAAGTAGTAGTACGCGTTCGGTGCGGCATACCGGTACGCAGCACAAATCAAAACATCCTTGTTGTTACGGCACTGAACTTTATCGGACGTTAGTTGTTTTGTTTTTTCTTGCGACAGTTAACCGTTAACTTTAATTTTCGCGGTTTTACAATTTAATTGAATTTTCGCGGTTTTACAATTAAAATTGCTTTTCGCGGTTTTTTAATTAAATTTAATTTTCGCGGTTTTCGCGCCCCAAGGTGGACGGCCTCCCAGCTGAGGTCTGGCGGAAACACTGTTGTTACCTGTACTTCCTCTGTGGCTTTGGAGTGACAGCTTTGTAGAACATCTCCACCAGGTGGGCCTTGTCCAGACTCTCGTCACCATGGTGATGCTTCAGCACTAATCTCTGTGTGGACAATATTGAAATTGAAATAACAATCAATCATCAATGTAAATACAATGTAATGACTATAAGGTTATTGTCAATATATCATACAACAAAATGTCTGCCTACCCCTTTCATTTCCAACAGGAAACGCATTCTAGCATGTGCAATGTAAATTTCGTGGATACTATGTCAAAGTTGAACTTGAAGACCCATGAGAGTGATGAGATGTAAACAAAACACAACTGGAGATGTGACACCAGCATCAATGGTCTAGAAAAGAATTGTCTGCAAGTTCTGGGGCTCCACGTTTTACCTTTTGCTTGAAATTGTACATTCTATGCAGTCCAAACTGTAAACCAGGCTATCACTGTAATGCAGCTAAACTTACAGTTAAGTAAGGTAACTATGATATATCACGTTTCATATTTTTTATGACAATGATATGTATGATAATAACTTGATAAAGTTCCACGTCATGCCATGTTGACACAGTATGCTTCCCTGCACATTGCACCACGGTGACTATTTCTGTCGGTATCACAGCTGGTTAAGAGATCCATTTATATATACGTACACAACAAACTTGTAGTGTACGTCAAAATTGAAAATGAGCCACTGACATGTTACTTGTAGTAGTAGTGTGTAGGATATTCCACTTGAAATTACGTGATGAACCGACATCTTCGCTTCTTCTTATAAACATAAAAGCAGGGCACATATGGAAAGTAAACAATGCTGCAGCCATGTCTGGCTTGAGGGAATGGCGACAGTAACGTATAGTGCAGATAACGAGAAAATAACGCCAAGTATTCCATAATAAAATCCTTATAAGAGCCGGTTGAGTGTTGAAACAGGTGCGGCGCGTGTTGTAACGCAAGCACGCCGCGTCCTACAAAAACACATCCTGTTCCCGTGCTAGGTCACCAATCTTGCTAAAATTTTCACAAAATGTAGATCCTAGCCTTACCTGTGTAAGAATGTCGATCAGAGTGTCTTTACTGAGGATTTCGGGATGAATGAGGTCGACTGCACGAACTCCCTCCTCTTCGTCTGGCTTCGGGTCCTCCATGATGGTTGGAATTAACCACTAATACGTTTTTATAGGGTTAGTGATATTTTGTGCCTGGTATCAATTTCAGGAGAAGGGCAAATATCATTATTCAATACGTATGAATAGAGTAAAACTATCATTGAATAATAGTTAAGGGTTCATACATTTGCTTATTGTAGTTATAATATAGAAAATTATATATTCCTGACAAAAACGTCCCTTCATTTTGGGTAGTGGAAGAATCCAGTCCCAGCACTCTTTGCCAGCCACACGGGTCAATAAAGGTCACCGTGATATAGCATCAAAACTGCGTAAAGATTACAAAATATATCCTATATGAATTCAACCAAAAAGGTAATATTTACAATAAAAAAATTAGTTATTTATTTGAAACAGTACAATTGCATATTTGAAAGAAATACTTGCAAGTTGGCTTGTAAAGATGAAAGTTTAATTTTACATTTGGAAGTCACTCCTCCCTTTCCTGTACAATGGCGGAAACAGAGGACAGCGGCAGGTGACAGGTTTGTTTCTACCTGTTTCCTCCATTATCTGACGTGTAACATCGAGCAAATGTACCTACACATCTTGATATAACCATTGACATTGTTCTGCTGTCAGTTGAAGGCACTGTTCTCTTGCCATGAGTCAAATTCTGGGGGTTATATGTTTGCAAGTGGGTGGAGCTAAACAGCGGGTAGAGATCACAAGGGAATCAGGACGACTCGGACCATTACTAACTCGGCCCATTGAAAATCTGGTCAACTCGGACCACCCCCCCTGGTCAACTCGGACCACCCCCATGTACCAGTCGGACCAAATTACTTATCTTTTGAAAAACAAATTAATTTGACATTTCTTGGTACATTTGTACTAGTATTATAAAGATGTCCCCAGCTGCTACTATTAGAACGTCAGAAGTTTCCTTGTCATGCAGACGGTCCTTTGATCTAGTATCATATGTGCCGCGGGCGCGATATTAAAACAAAGTGGACACGGTCGGCTTGAAAAAAATCTTAATCAGCAATTAATCTTCAACAAGAATGACTCATTCTCTGATCAATACCCACATCTTATTTGTCTTAAGCTATTCCGAAGAGCAAGTAATGATAAAGTTTACTACTGTCCCCTATTAGAAGCGCCTCACACATATCCACGTGTCCACACACACTGCGTATTTCGGGGTCAACGACCCAATGTGCGCCGCCTGGAATGCCGAAAAGTTCCATGAATTACACAATCCAATCAATCCAACCTACAGTTTTCTCATTTCAGAGTATATACATATAACATGTATACATTTACGAAAAAAAATCAATTAAATAGCTGTCGGGGGGGATGGTCCGAGTTGTCCCGTCAGATGGGCCGAGTTGACTGGGCCGAGTTGGTAATGGTCCGAGTCGTCCGACATTCGATCACAAGATCAGATACTGCATGCACAGGAATATTTGCATTGCCATCAGTGTTTCAAATTATATACATGTTTTATAAATTTTGTTGAATCAGTGCAGCAACATGCTAATGGTGCTTCCCTTCTTCCAGTCCATTCCATATCCCCAGAATGCACTGTACTTTGCACGGGTTATTATGCAAACATTTGCTCTGGGTCTGACCACAAATTTTTATGGTCCATTTTTTTTTATTACTATGCCATACAATCAAACTCTTTCCCTTGTCTCTTGTTGCGGGTACTACATTGAAGACTTTGCCAAAAAATATATCAAAACTACAAAACATTTAAAATATTTCTTAGGTACCAGAGAACATGGTTAATCTAAATGCAATATCTCCTTTTGTAATGCATTGCACAGATCAGAACATGTAGCCTTCCTACCATAAATGATTTTTATTTCACCAGTAAAGATGATATTTTATACAAATTCTTGTGCCGTGGTTTGAATTGTTGATACAGTACACATTTCCAAGTGATAATGAGGTGTGAAGACAGCTACTGTAACAATTTTCCAAATCTCCAAATAAAATTCCAAATAAAAACAATTTTCTTCCTCCAGCCTTATTCATTTGGTGATGACGTCGTAACAGTAAACATTCAAGATGAGCATCAAAGCGTACGAGATCGTTCCAGCCATCGAGCGCTCCAAGCTCATTGGTGACAAGGCCAAAACTGCCATCGAATGCATGGAGAGCTGCGGCAAGAACCTGTACATAGGGACCACAGACTGCTTCATCATTCACTTCCTCCTAGAAGAGAAGTCTCAGCCTAATGGTAAGATCATGTACGACTCTGAACAGCTATCCCGCAAGTACCTGGGCCTCAAGAAGCCAATCATACAGCTCAAAGCGGCCTCTGCGTTGAACAGGATTCTCGTGCTGTGTGACGGCACGCTGACGTTACTGACCATGTTTAACCTAGAGCCCATCCTGAGTGGCGCCAAGGTTAAAGGGGTGACAGCATTTAGCATTAACGAGAGCCCTCTAGGCAATAATCCCTTCAGTGTGGAGATCTGTGTGGCATATGGGAGGAAGAAGTCCCTGCAGCTGTTCACAGTAACAGAAGACAGGATGGTAGCTACGAGAGAGGTGGCCGTAGCTGAACCACCTGTTAACATGTGTATAGATGGTGCATCTATATGTGTAGCACTGGGATCACAGTACAACATGGTCAACTTTGAAACTGGCGTGACACAGGACTTGTTCCCGTATGAAAATGAAACCACCAAGCCTCTCATAAAGAGGGTGGGGAATGAAGAGTTCTTGCTGAGCGGTCCCAGTGCTCTGGGAATGTTTGTGACATCCGCGGGAATCTCCCAACGACCGCCTCTCCAGTGGTCCGATAATCTCAGCTCGGTGTGTTTCGTGTTCCCGTACGTGCTCGCCATGGATGAAGAGTTCATCACAGTTCACAGCATTCTGGATCAGCAACAGAAACAGACCATACCATTCCAAGGGGGGAAAATCATCGGGGATTTCGAAGGACGTATCTTCGTGGCATCCAGCAAAGAAATCTACTCCCTCGTGTCAGTCCCGTTCGAGAAGCAAATCCAAGACTTGCTGGACAGTAGGAGAGTGGAAGAAGCCCTCGCTCTTGCCAAGAGCGCACGACGGACGATTCCGAAAGAACGGTTCATCAAGATGTACCGCAGGATCCAGCAGCAAGCCGGTTTCATCCAGTTGCGGCAGCTGAACTTCGGCGAGGCGGCCGAGCTGTTCAAGAGCGGCCAGTTGGACGTGAGAGAGTTGATCAACCTGTTCCCCTTCATGCTTCCGACAAATTCCAACTTCACGCGTTCGGTCCCGCTTCTTCACGACATCGCCGACATCAAGCAGCTCTGCCTGGGGAATGCTGGGAAGGTGAAAGCCTGCAAAGATTTCCTGGCATCGTTCTTGGAGGACGTCCGTGACACGAATCTTGTGGTTGGCTACAAAGAGGAGGTTGACACGGCCTTGTTAAAGTTGTATGCAGAGATTAATTCGCCAAAGCTGGTTGAGTTCGTGTCATCAGAGAACGGGTGTTTCATTCAGGACAGCGTAGATTCCCTCCAGAAATACGGACGACACCACGCACTCGGACTGTTCCACAAGTACCATGGGGACAATGAAAAGGCATTGCAGGTACATTTCATACTTCTCGTTTTTAAAAATGTCACCAGTAATTAGCTTTATAAGGATCCAAGATTGTGATATCAAGTCATAAAGTAATATTTTAGTAGCTTGTGGATTGGTTTCTTGTAGTTAGACACGTTTACAAACTACTAGTTGTATCATACCTTTTAATCCTGTTATTGTATATTCCTGTATAAGGTATGGGTGAGTATAGTGAACGGAGAGCTGACTGACCCCTCCCATCCTGGGCTGCCTTTCGTGGTGGAGTTCCTGTCCCAGCTGACTGACCATGAGCTGGTGTGGAGGTATGTGGACTGGGCTCTGGAGAGGGACCAGGAGCAGGGTAAGCAGGGCCATATGGTTTTGTCATATTTTCAGACTAAGTTGATTTGAATGGGTAGTTCCAGTATAAGACATCGTTCATACCAAGATTTCACGAATTGGGATTCATCCAGATACATGAATTGATCCCGAAGTGCAATCCTACTACAGAGCAATCCTACTACTACAGCAAATTAAAGTAAGCATACATCTCAATATTGATACAGCTGTGGGTAGATCATTGATGTAAATGCAGAAAAGTAATGGTTCCAAGCAGCTCCCCTGTGGTACACCACTCATGCATTGTCTGTGTGATAAACACTACCATCAACAGTAACAACCTGTGCTCTATTGGTCAGGTAGCTTTTATAGATGTGGCTACTGCATACCAAGCATGTTAACAATTTTTCTCGTAAATGCATATGGGTTGCGCTCTATAAAGTTTAACTTTCTGATGTGATGTGTGTTTTCTTTCAGGTGTGAAGATTTTCACCCAGCGTCCCACCGACGAACCTCAGACTGAGCGCATGAGGCCGGAGACAATCGTGGACTACCTTCACAGGTATCCACAGGCTGTGGTCGGCTACCTGGAGCACCTGGTGTTCACCAGGAGACTGGAGAAGGAGAAGTACCATACACACCTGGCTGTGCTGTACCTGGACAAGGTGTTACAGGTGAGATAACACACACCTGGCTGTACTATACCTGGACAAGGTGTTACAGGTGAGAACACACACCTGGCTGTACTGTACCTGGACAAGGTGTTACAGGTGAGATAACACACACCTGGCTGTACTGTACCTGGACAAGGTGTTACAGGTGAGATAACACACACCTGGCTGTACTGTACCTGGACAAGGTGTTACAGGTAAGATAACACACACATGGCTGTACTGTACCTGGACAAGGTGTTACAGGTGAGATAACACACACATGGCTGTACTGTACCTGGACAAGGTGTTACAGGTGAGAACACACACCTGGCTGTACTGTACCTGGACAAGGTGTTACAGGTGAGATAACACACACCTGGCTGTACTGTACCTGGACAAGGTGTTACAGGTGAGATAACACACACCTGGCTGTACTGTACCTGGACAAGGTGTTACAGGTAAGATAACACACACATGGCTGTACTGTACCTGGACAAGGTGTTACAGGTGAGATAACACACACATGGCTGTACTGTACCTGGACAAGGTGTTACAGGTGAGATAACACACACATGGCTGTACTGTACCTGGACAAGGTGTTACAGGTGAGATAACACACACCTGGCTGTACTGTACCTGGACAAGGTGTTACAGGTGAGATAACACACATGGCTGTACTGTACCTGGACAAGGTGTTACAGGTGAGATAACACACATGGCTGTACTGTACCTGGACAAGGTGTTACAGGTGAGATAACACACACCTGGCTGTACTGTACCTGGACAAGGTGTTACAGGTGAGATAACACACACCTGGCTGTACTGTACCTGGACAAGGTGTTACAGGTGAGATAACACACATGGCTGTACTGTACCTGGACAAGGTGTTACAGGTGAGATAACACACACCTGGCTGTACTGTACCTGGACAAGGTGTTACAGGTGAGATAACACACACCTGGCTGTACTGTACCTGGACAAGGTGTTACAGGTGAGATAACACACACACATGGCTGTACTGTACCTGGACAAGGTGTTACAGGTGAGATAACACACACCTGGCTGTACTGTTCCTGGACAAGGTGTTACAGGTGAGATAACACACACCTGGCTGTACTGTACCTGGACAAGGTGTTACAGGTAAGATAACACACACATGGCTGTACTGTACCTGGACAAGGTGTTACAGGTGAGATAACACACATACCTGGCTGTACTGTACCTGGACAAGGTGTTACAGGTGAGATAACACACACCTGGCTGTACTGTACCTGGACAAGGTGTTACAGGTGAGATAACACACACACCTGGCTGTACTGTACCTGGACAAGGTGTTACAGGTGTGAGATAACACACACCTGGCTGTACTGTACCTGGACAAGGTGTTACAGGTGAGATAACACACACCAGGCTGTACTGTACCTGGACAAGGTGTTACAGGTGACATAACACACACACACCTGGCTGTACTGTACCTGAACAAGGTGTTACAGGTGAGATAACACACACATGGCTGTACTGTTCCTGGACAAGGTGTTACAGGTGAGATAACACACACCAGGCTGTACTGTACCTGGACAAGGTGTTACAGGTGAGATAACACACACATAGCTGTACTGTTCCTGGACAAGGTGTTACAGGTGAGATAAAACACACCTGGCTGAACTGTACCTGTACAAGGTGTTACAGGTGAGATAACACACACCTGGCTGAACTGTACCTGGATAAGGTGTTACAGGTGAGATAACACACACTTGGCTGTACTGTACCTGGACAAGGTGTTACAGGTAAGATAACACACACCTGGTTGTACTGTACCTGGACAAGGTGTTACAGGTGAGATAACACACTGGGAGAATGAAAGATAAGGAAACCTTGTCTATTACTTCTTAAACATTGAATAATAAGGGTACTGTAAACACAGAAATGTTTGCAGTGATTTTATGTTTGTGGTTGTTGCAGTGGCCGCTCAAAACCACTGCAAACGTTTGCAGTGATTTTATGTTTGTGGTTGTTGTGGTGGCCTCTCAAAACCACTGCAAACATTTTTCCATTTGTGACTACATTATATGGCACTACCGCAAACCATCGCGAACAATCCATTTTCCCACTACTGGGAAATTAAATCCCTGCAAAAACTTAAATGCAATTACAGTAACTTGGATGTATGCACATGTATCAGGTTTTGATTTTTTTCTCTTTTTGCAGATGAGGAAAGACCCTTCCATCCCTCCAGATGAGATGGAACGTTCCAGAGAGAAGCTGAGGCAGATGCTGCAGTTCTCTTCTCTCTACCGGGTGGCGCTAATCTTGGGTGAGTGCCTTTGTAAATGTACCTTTTCATAAAAGTTGATCTCATTAATGTTCAGTAGACACAGAGACACCCTAAGAGTGCTAAGGATTAAAAAGGTATTCATTTTCCTCAGGCAAAGTAAAAGAGACGGAGATGTACGCAGAGTGCGCCATCTTGTACGGGAAGAAAGAGGAGCACGACAAAGCCCTGCGTATTCTTGTGTACAAGCTGAAAGACTATCGAGCAGCTGAGCAGTACTGCGACACTAATGCCAAAGGTCACGACCTTTCATACCGCCGCCGTCTCTTCCAAATCCTCCTGTCCGTGTATCTGGATCCGATGGAAGGTGCGAAAGATTCGCTGGCAGCTCCCGCGGTGCAACTTCTCAACAATCATGCGGAGGACTTCGACGCAGTTCGTGTGTTACAAATCATCCCAGCACACTGGTCTATTGGTCTCATCCAGCAGTTCTTGAACCGCGCTGTGAGACAGAGCATGCACAACCAGAGGACTACACGGGTCGAGCGAATGTTAGCGCGGGGGGAGAACCTTCAGCTGAAGGGAACGTCGGTTGGGCTGAAGCGAACGCCAATCACGCTGTCGGAAGAGAGGATATGTCAGGTTTGCTGTAGACCGTTTGGTGATAACGCCTTTGCGAGGTACCCCAACGGCCTGGTGACACACGTGCAATGTGCGAGGAACAAGTATGTCTGTCCTGTCACTGGTAGGTTATTCAGCACCAAGCCGGCTAAGAAATGATGTTAGTTATGTTGACAGAGAGCTCTAGTCTTTTTTAGGTTATAATGTAATCCGAGCATTGAAAAGAAAGTCATGTATTCCAAGGAACATCTCATTTAATGATAGATGTTAATGCCACAGTCTTGCTGTACATTAAGGCAGACACAGATTCCTGTGGTTTTCTTCAATTTTATTAGATCAAATTAAGAAATTTGAGCATAAGATTGAGCAACTAATTTATTTTGATGAAGGATTATACTCCTTAAATTATCATCCCTTGATTGCCAAAAAAAATATCACCCATGAAAACATGCAACTCCTAAACAATTTTTTTACTATAAAAAAAGTATAATTGATAAGGAGTATATCACTTTTGATGCTCATTGTGACAGGTGTGTTGGAACCACAAAAAGTTATATGAGTCCAAAGTTTGTATACTGAACTGGTACTACTACTAGTTATAATGATAGCTAGCATCAATAGCTGTAAATTGTGAGGTCACAAACCTCCAGCAATATGAAGTATTGTTTCAAATCAGGTTCATAAAACTGTACAGAGGAGCACAGCTTAATGTTGCACACTAACTTGCCAGGCATAACATTGTAGAGCATTCCACCGGGTGACAAAAAGGACATTTGTACATAGCATTTAATCACAGAAGTTGCTCAGATGCTGCACATACAGTCTTGCAACAAATGTTTTTAGGGATGGACCACAAAGGGTTACACACAAGTCTCCTTCTCATTCACCTGAAATTTGTGAAATGCTATTTGAAAATAGTAGCTGGTAGCAGGACTCAAAAAAGTCTGTATAGTGCAAATTCCACTGTGAGTGTCGATGGCTTTCACTCTAATGTTAGTGAGACTGCTTTGGACATGAGGTGATCAAGGTAGGCTTCAGAAGCTGGGTGTATATGTGCTTTTGTGAACACAAAATACGAACTACCTAATATTCAACTTTGGATGTACCTAGATTCATGTATTTGTGTTGGGGTAAGGTGCTACTGTACACTAGTATACAGAATATTCTTGACTTTTCTAATGATAAAACATTTTGTTCTTTATTAATTTTTATTCTAAAATGACCTACCATATAGAATTTCAGTTTTAAGCTATGAAGAGAGACACTAAGGTTTGCCAGTGCACAGTATCTAAATGTTTTCTACCCATTTCCCAATAATGAATTTTGAGCCCTGGGTATAGGTTTGAAACCTGCTCTGCTGAATTTTATATAGTCTCCCATCCATCCCACCAAAAAACAAAGCACACAGACATAAGAATACAACAAAATACATGTAGTTAGTACTTTAGGATGTACAGTTTAATTAATCAGTGATCAGTTCCAAAATCAAATCTGAAGTATTTTGACAAATGTTCATGATTACATCATATGTATACTGATAACATGTCAGTAGTAACAAGCAATACGTGACTAGACATGTAAGGATACACAGAACTGTACGAGCCAATGTCAGTATGTAAGTAGAGCTACAGCATTGCTTTCATATGTTGTGTAATAAAGCAAGTGTATATCCTCAATGTCTTCTGTGCATTAATTTGTCACATAGTTTAAACTAGAGTAGAAGGAACATATGTAAGTCTTATGGCTATGTCATAATGTCCATGGAATATATAAAGATAAACACAGTAAAAGAAACATCTTTCTCCCCCTTTTGTGTAGCAAAATGTATCATGACTTATAGCAAAACTATTTACTGTACCTTCTCTATAATTCCATTGTTTAAAATGGTAAAAGTGTACTAGGTTTTCCTGCCACATGTTTCACAGAATAGTTGTTTGATACAACAAAATAAACTAACTGATAGAATGAAAGGGAATGCAGTCAAGTCTGAATGTGGTAAAACCATTACATTACAGAATACGATTTTGAAATTTCATACATCTGGAAAATATTTGAAGCTTGTGTGGTGAGGTAGCACAGCATGACTTACCAACAATGATATCATCATCTATACTTTCTTGGGTTATGCTGGCATGAGGTCAGAAATAAAAACTACAGGAAACAACCACCAGAGAATTCAATAAAATCTGGTCTATGACACTATAGACAGGATTCTTATTGCTTGTGTCAACAGGAAAAATTATCTTTATGGGACCACCAAAAAGTGGTAACATTGGTCAGAGGGTCCTTATAAAGGAAGTACTGCCTCACTGTCAAAATACTCTGTAGGCTATGTAATGTGTTAATGACACAAAGCCTATGGTAGGGACATGGGTTATATACTACAGGTACTGAGCATGTTGTGGTACATCCAATAATAAGCTTTTGCTTTCTAGATTGGCTTCAACAAGCAGTACCAGTGCTTTTGAAGCCTGTGATCGTTGTCGAGGCTACTGGCAAGTTTTATCAAGAACCAAAGATATTCTATATAAGCACAGAAGATGTTACACACATCTTCTCATGCTGATGGAATGACAGTTGATTGTGAGCTTAGTTGTCCTTCTTGATGTGGATGAAGGTGTGCACATAGCCCATGCCGTGGTCGGCGGGCGCAGCAGCCACCTCAGCCTCGTACATCCCGAAGAACTTGTCCACGATCGCCGCTTTCTCCTCCGCAGAGCGACTGTCGGACAGACCTGGAACAAAATGACAATTGGAGATAATGCAGAATTTTTGAAATTTACATTTCTTAAATGTTCACTTCGAAGAAAGTTCCCAAGGGGGTTACCCTATTTTGTAGTCATGTAGAGTCCTTTAAAAGACTTCTAGATCCAGGTCTTTCCCAGAATTTAGTTTGAATCTTTCCTTTGGATGAGGCCTGCCTACACAACATACATGCATTTGATACAAATCCAATCAGTGGTGTCATGTGTGGCGTAACTGGTAGACTGGTAGAGGGCTCGAAACCCAGAGGTCCTGTGTTAGATACTAGTCATGCCCCCATTCAAAACATTTTGAGCTATGTTGATTAGAACCAACCCATGACAAGACAAAATAACTTCCTTGGCCAACTGGTATAAGTAACCATCTTAATCCTTATGATCTAATAAGACAGTTACCTGACAGGAAGGTGCTGTTGCTCCAGGTACGTGTTGTTGGGATGAACCGCTTGGCGTGAGCCTTGGCATCGCCCCCCTCCCGCATCCAGCGTGCCCAGTACGGACACTCTGTTACCTGATGTCACAAGGAAAGGGACACAGTCAATAAAACCTTTCTACAGTCAATATATTTGTTACAGTCAGTTTTGTACTTTTTTCAGCCTCCACCAGAACACAAAAAAATTGATGTTATACTCATTCACCTTGGTTTCCACGGAGACCAGTGACAGCCCCGCCTTCCTGACAGGCGACGACTCGTCCTTGAACGGTGCGCTCACCTCCTCCACAGAGCGGTAGTAGTTGATGAAGGTCGTGTTCACAAATTCTTCCTGAGAAAAAAAAAGGAATATTTGTGTAATAAAATAGTCCCATAATATAACAAAGTATCTCTGTACAAAGAGTACTGCTGAGTACAAACTAGGTAAGGACTTGACTTAAGATGTGCATACAAGGGTTCAGAACTTGAACATAATCAGTGACAGAGGAGAGTTAAAGTTGGATACTTTATATTGATGACCCATGTGCTATGCCAATTGATATCACAAGGGGCGCACCTGAGTTATGGTCCCTTCTTCCACCAGCTTCCGCCACAGTGACGTCATGCGCTCGAACATGGACTGCTTCTTATCCGTGTTGCCAAGGTAACGCCCCTTCTCGTCCACGCAGAAGTTCACAATGACCAAGTGACCACCTGGACACAGGATAGACATTAAAATGCAGAGTGAGATCGTGTTGCACTGTATTTGGGAAATACCACTGTACATAGCTGTTTCTGACATTTGTGTTGCTTTTATCTGTACATACCTCCTTCTTTCTTCACCTTGCTGTGTATATGGGCAGTGCTCATCTTGGTATCTGTAGCTCTTGGGCCACACAGACCCCTATAACAGGGAGCTAGTCCACTGGTAGTGGCGTGTGTTCAACTACCATACTCTTTCTCACAAGTGCTAAATGCTAAGAGGGGAAAGTGGTGTGTACCATTTTTCAAGTCTTCCCAGGGTTTGAACCCTGACCTTTTGAATGCAAGGCAAACATTCTACCCTTCAAAGGGCCATTGTACTGGTCATATCTGTACACACAATGTAATACAATTTCATCAAGATAGACTTGTCTACAACATGTAGGAGTAGAGCGCAATGAAGCTTCCAGAATTTAGTGTACTACGTAGCCGGCCCCTCCTGAATTTAGCGTAGAGCATTGTCAGGACCCCCCTCAGGGGCCCCCATTGCACTGGTCACATCTGTTACGATCTGTACATACAATGTATATATTTTCATCAAGACTGGTCTACTGGTGAAGGGCAATGATTGGTAGCTATCCCCACCAGGAGCTAGTTCCTTGGCCCTGTGTAGCAGGTTCTGTTCCCAGTCCAGCGCTGCCTGCTCGATGAACAGCTGTTTCTCCTGGGGTTTTCCCGCGGACGTGTGGTGCAGCGCGTCGCTCAGGTTACACGGCTTCTTCTGCAGCCAGTGCATCGCTGTGGCCGAGAAACCAAGGTCCACAAAGTTTGGGGGGTACGACTGGAGAGGACAAACAGACAAGTTTGCAAATAAATGCAAAAAAAAGCCATCGCATTCAAAGTTTGGTGATCTTATTGGAACATTGCTGACTGCTTGTTGTAATGTTCTCTTTCCAGTAGTTTTACTTTTGGGGGTTCAAAGCTGTACTGGCCTCAATTCAGATTTGATGTCATATACACCCTTCATTCCAGAATTTGCAAATGGGGATTCACCCAGGCATAGGATTGATCCCTTTGTGCAACTTCCGGTATGAACGGTTCAATCCGACTCTGAGGGGAGGGGGGGAGGAGGTAATTTGGTGTATCAAATAGGGATCAATCCCACTCAGTGCTGTCTCCAGGACGGAAATTTGGTTGTTGGGATGAAAAAAAATATATTTCGCCTTCCCTCCAAAAAGTCTGAATTTCATGACATGACACAGCTGAAAAATATATTTTCATGATCTTAAAATGACACGTTAAACAAGGAAAATCAACAACATGGCCTTCCAAACAAAGAGTGGGCATAAAAAAGTTAAAGCTGGAGATAGCCCTGATCCCACTTCCCATCTCTGGAGGAATCCTGATGTGCTAATCCTGGTATGAAAGGTATCAAATACTACCACATGCTACCAAGATGTAAAGATGGTCAGCTGTGTAATATGCAAATTTCCTCTCTGTAGACAAAAGTATCCCACCATAACACAAACCAAACACATTACACAATCATACAGGTAACAACTCCATACCTGAGAGTAGAAAGAAGTTCCACAGGCCGTCACATAGATGTTGGCAAAGTCCTTGAAGTAGCTGTTGTTCTCAGGCATGGGCAGCAGGCCTTGAAGACGCAGGAACAGCGACTTGAAGTCGTTCACGGGCTGGTCCTCGTACGCCACATGGATGGGGAGGGTGTCTCCGTACTTTGCTCGCAGTGTCTTGATAAGCTGTGCATTGATAGGTGGTTTTATAATTGTCCATTCTAGCTGTGGTATTGTTTCAATGATGATATGATGAGGAAGGAGACAGCAAAGTGAATGAGGCTGGATGAAAATATTGACTGATATCATGGCAGCACTTAGGCTGTATATTTAGGCTGTGAACATTGACACAGCCAGATGCTTCTTTGTGCTTTGGTTCAATCTGGTGGTTATCTACAACATACGAAAAATGTCAATAACACTTTATCAATGAATTTTCCATAACAAATAAAGTGCTACTGATTACACTTCATGAATAATTTACAGGCAATTTATAATTTCAACTCAGATCAGGCTGGCTATGACTTAATATGGTAAGTTATGACAAAGCTCTTTTTTATCCTTGGTTATGATAGCTATTAGCTACACCTCTGATGGAAAAGGCATGCATGCAGACCATCACCATTCCCTCACCTGATACAACATGGGCATGGAAGTGCCTCCGTCTGCTGTGCCGTAGTCTGCGATAGTAAACGTCTTCCCCGTGTCCAAGTTCATGGAGTTGACGGCGTCCATCACAACGGGCATGGAGGCCTGGATAACGTTGTAACAGCCGATGGTGTTGTCGGAATAAAATCCCGAACCCTCGGCGCCATAGGGGATGTGGCTGTGGGGGGTCGTGGACTGTAAACGTGGAAAATGAGAAGGTAACTTCACGAGATGTCACATAAACATTACAAGTGCAAAACTTGTTTAAAAAAAAACCACACGTCTGCTTTGAGATTATTGGACCTTGAAGTTTGATGTAAGCCCCGCCCACTGTTGTCCATATATGGTATGAGGGTGCAACATTACCTGGGGAGGGGGGCGTCGCGCGTGACACCGTACCGCTGGTACCGCTGTACTAAAACATTGCCAGTAAACGCCTACTACTCTCTCAAAGTGTGCAAAGGTTGGATGAAATAGTATGCCTCCATTTCAACACAGCTAACGGTCACACTGGGCCATTGATGGCAACAGTATCAAATATCAGGAAAATCCCAAACCCCCTGGAGCCCCCCGTTTTGTAGAGTTTTCAGGTCTGCAACTAATGCAATCAAGACTCGTACTGATCTCCAGACTCGTACTGTAGAATACACAACGCTAAAACTGCTCAAACCTCTTGTTCAACCGGCATCTTGCAGTCTTACTCTCCACACGTCAGTCGACCACACAAAGGTTCACGTGTTCGTGATTTTCCACAGATGGGTGAAGAAAAGTTAGCAGTACAGAAGCGCCCCTTTGCGATGAAGGTAAGTAACACACCCAACTCAGTGGAAACGAGTGGGGTAAGGAGCGCTCCCGGTGCCAGCCATATGGGGAGGACAGGCCGGGGAGAGTAGGCAGGGGAGAGGGGGCCAGACTGTACCATTGTACGTGTAGGGGGGAAAGCACAGTAGTATTGCAATCACATCTGTGTCCTCTAAAACAAATTTCTGGCTAGCTATGGCCCGTTTTGGAAGCTAAAATATGACATTTCCTGGATTACCACATACTTATGCTATGGCAAAGTCGGGACTCTTAGTTAAACAAAAAACAACAAAATTATATAAACCTCTAACAGCGACACCTACCGGAGTGAGTGTCCTTTCTTACTGTCTTGCAAAATCCTACATTTTTACCGAACTAAAAGCCTCATCGACATTAAACTAAACATAGAAGTTTGTCCAAACTCATTTCAAGTGTACTAAAATGTCAACGCGTCGTACTTCAAGTGACAAATTTAACAGACAGCAAGGCGTAATAACGTCAGAGTGCCATAAAGTTGACATATGCGGTCATATGGAAGCCAGAGCGGGTTTCAACCATTTTAATCGCATTAATAGCTTCATCGACAATAAACTAAACATACAACTTCAACCAAACTCTTTTCAATTACACCGGTGTGTCTACGCTACGTACTCAAAGTGACAAATTTAACAGACATCGATGCGTAATGACGTCAGGGTACAATAAAGTTGACATATGCGGTCAGAAGGAAGTCAGGCCGGGTTTTCCATGACCTAATTGAAAATTCATATACAATACACTAAACATACAACTTCAACCAACCCCCTTCTGTTTACACCGGAGTGTCTCCGCTACGTATTACTAGTCTCAAAGTTAACAGACATCGAGGCGTAATGACGTCAGAGTGCCATAAAATTGACATATGCGGTCAGAAGAAAGTCAGGGCGGGTTTTCCACTGTTTTGACCTAGTTCATAAAGCCATAGACAATAAACTAAACATACAACTTCGACCAAACTCTTTTTCATTACACCGGTGTGTCTACACCACGTACTCAAAGTGACAAATTTAACAGACATCAATGCGTAATGACGTCAGGGTACCATAAAGTTGACATATGCGCTCAGAAGGAAGCCAGGCCGGATTTTCCACTGTTTTGACCTAGTTCATAAAGCCATAGACAATAAACTAAACATACAACTTCGGCCAAACTCTTTTTCATTACACCGGTGTGTCTACGTTACGTACTCAAAGTGACAAATTTAACAGACATTAATGCGTAATGACGTCAGGGTACCATAAAGTTGACAAGGAAATCATGGCGGGTTTTCCACTGTCTTGACCTAATTGAAAGGGTCATTGACAATAAAGTAAACATACAACTTCGACCAAACTCTTTCCATTTACACCGGTGTGTTGACGCTACGTACTCAAAGTGACAAATTTAACAGACATCAATGCGTAATGACGTCAGGGTACCATAAAGTTGACAAGGAAATCATGGCGGGTTTTCCACTGTCTTGACCTAATTGAAAGGGTCATTGACAATAAAGTAAACATACAACTTCGACCAAACTCTTTCCATTTACACCGGTGTGTTGACGCTACGTACTCAAATTGACAAATTTAACAGACATCAAATTGAATACGTAATGACGTCGGGGTACCATAAAGTTGACATATGCGCTCAGAAGGAGGTCATGGCGGGGTTTCCATCGTTTTGACCTAATTGAAAGGGTCATTGACAATAAAGTAAACATACAACTTCGACCAAACTCTTTCCATTTACACCGGGGTGTCTACGCTACGTAATCAAAGTGACAAATTTAACAGACATCAAATTGAATACGTAATGACGTCAGGGTACAATAAAGTTAAAATATGCGGTAAGAATGAAGTCAGGGCGGCTTTTCCACTGTTTTGACCTAGTTCAAAAAGCCATAGACAATAAACTAAACATAAAACTTCGACCAAACTCTTTCCATTTATACCGGCGTGTCTACGCTACGTACTCAAAGTGACAAATTTAACAGACATCAATGCGTAATGACGTCAGGGTACCATAAAGTTGACATATGCGCTCAGAAGGAAGTCAGGGCGGCTTTTCCACTGTTTTGACCTAGTTCAAAAAGCCATAGACAATAAACTAAACATAAAACTTCGACCAAACTCTTTCCATTTATACCGGCGTGTCTACGCAACGTACTCAAAGTGACAAATTTAACAGACATCAATGCGTAATGACGTCAGGGTACCATAAAGTTGACATATGCCGTCAGAAGGAAGTCCGGCCGGGTTTTCCAATGTTTTGACCTTATTTAAAAAGTCATGGACATTAAACTAAACATACAACTTCGACCAGGCTCTTTTCAATTACACCGGTGTGTCGACGCTACGTAATCAAAGTGACAAATTTAACAGACATCAATGCGTAATGACGTCAGGGTAAAATAAAGTTGACATATGCGCTCAGAAGGAAGTCAGGGCGGGTTTTCCAATTTCCACTGTTTTGACCTTATTTAAAAAAGTCATAGACAATAAACTAAACATCCAACTTCAACCAAACTCTTTTTAATTACACCAGTGTGTCTACGCTACGTACTCCAAGTGACAAATTTAACAGACATCAATGGGTAATGACGTCAGGGTACCATAAAGTTGACATATGCGCTCAGAAGGAGGTCATGGCGGGGTTTCCATCGTTTTGACCTAATTGAAAGGGTCATTGACAATAAAGTAAACATACAACTTCGACCAAACTCCATGACGTCATTACGCATTGATGTCTGTTAAATGTGTCACGTTGATTACGTAGCGAAGACATTCCAGTGTGAATGGAAATAGTCTGGCCAAAGTTTTATGTTTAGTTTATTGTCTATGGCTGTTTGAATCAGGTCAAAACAGTGGAAAACCCGCCCTGACTTCCTTCTAAGCGCATATGTCAACTTTTTGGTACCCTGACGTCATTACGCATTGATGTCTGTTAAATTTCTCACTTTGATTACGTAGCGTCGAAACACCAGTGTAATTAAAAAGAGTTTGGTTGAAGTTGTATGTTTAGTTAATTGTCCATGACTTTTTAAATAAGGTCAAAATAGTGGAAAAGCCGCCCTGACTTCCTTCTGAGCGCATATGTCAACTTTATTGTACCCTGACGTCATTACGCATTGATGTCTGTTAAATTTCTCACTTTGATTACGTAGCGTAGACGCCCCGGTGTATATGGTAAGAGTTTGGTCGAAGTTGTATGTTTAGTTCAATGTCTATTACTTTTTAAATTAAGTCAATACAGTGGAAAGCCCGCCCTGACTTTCTTCTGGGCGCATATTTCAACTTTATTGTACCCTGACGTCATAATGCCTTTCTCTCTGTTAAATTGTTCACTTGAAGAACGGTGCGTAGACAATTTGGTACAATTGAAAAAAAAAATTGGCGAAGTTGTATGTTAAGTTTATTGTCGATGACTTTTTAAATTAGGTCAAAACAGAGGAAAACTCGCCCTGACTTCCTTCTGACCGCATATGTCAACTTTATTGTACCCTGACGTCATTACGCCTTGATGTCTGTTAAATTTGTCACTTTGAGTACGTTGCGTAGACACACCGGTGTATTTGAAAAGAGTTTGGTCGAAGTTGTATGTTTAGTTTATTGTCTATCACTTTTTAAATAAGGTCAAAACAGTGGAAAATCCGCCCTGACTTTCTTCTGGGCGCATATTTAAACTTTATGGTACCCTGACGTCATTACGCATTAATGTCTGTTAAATTTGTCACTTTGAGTGCGTAACGTAGACACTCCAGTATAAATGGAAAGAGTTTGGTCGAAGTTGTATGTTTACTTTATTGTCAATGACCCTTTCTGCTTTCAATTAGGTCAAAACAGTGGAAACCCTGCCCTGACTTCCTTCTGAGCGCATATGTCAACTTTATGGTACCCTGACGTCATTACGTATTGATGTCTGTTAAATTTGTCACTTTGGGTACGTAGCGTAGACACACCGGTGTGATGAAAAAGAGTTTGGTCGAAGTTGTATGTTTAGTTTATTGTCGATGAAGCTTTATGAGCTGGGTCAAAACAGTGCACTAGTGGAAAACCCGCCATGACCTCCTTCTGAGCGCATATGTCAACTTTATGGTACCGTGACGTCATTACGTATTGATGTCTGTTAAATTTGTCACTTTGAGTACGTAGCGTAGACACACCGGTGTAATTGAAAAGAGTTTGGTTGAAGTTGTATGTTTAGTTTATTGTCGATGAAGCTATTAATGCGATTAAAATGGTTGAAACCCGCTCTGGCTTCCATATGACCGCATATGTCAACTTTATGGCACTCTGACGTTATTACGCCTTGCTGTCTGTTAAATTTGTCACTTGAAGTACGACGCGTTGACATTTTAGTACACTTGAAATGAGTTTGGACAAACTTCTATGTTTAGTTTAATGTCGATGAGGCTTTTAGTTCGGTAAAAATGTAGGATTTTGCAAGACAGTAAGAAAGGACACTCACTCCGGTAGGTGTCGCTGTTAGAGGTTTATATAATTTTGTTGTTTTTTGTTTAACTAAGAGTCCCGACTTTGCCATAGCATAAGTATGTGGTAATCCAAGAAATGTCATATTTTAGCTTCCAAAACGGGCCATAGCTAGCCAGAAATTTGTTTTAGAGGACACAGATGTGATTGCAATACTACTGTGCTTTCCCCCCTACACGTACAATGGTACAGTCTGGCCCCCTCTCCCCTGCCTACTCTCCCCGGCCTGTCCTCCCCATATGGCTGGCACCGGGAGCGCTCCTTACCCAGATGGAGGAAACGAGCAGTGCGCGAGCGCTATCATGCGATAAAAATTCACATAGCACCAGACAACACTCAACCTCTTATTACGACTGCAAATGGTGTTTGGTTTCACTATTGAATCCCCTTGGCGCTGTTTGCCACATCGATAACGGGATGATTTCAAATGTTATGAATAAATTCAACTGATATTATTAACGTTAACATAAGGATAAATCGTATTGCATACTTCATCTTAACGAGCATAAAGCATGCATAGCATTGTGCACTATGATAACTCACCACTAGTCGGCGCTTTTGATACGTAGATTTACTGCGTCTGTTGGTGGTAGCGTGTATGGATGGCAAGTACTGTACTAGTAACAAGCTTCGAAAGTTAGACTTATAGGTTGAAATTCGAGCCCCTGGCCGCGTACCCCGGGAGGAGCTACCTCATTATACTTTTTTAATAAAAGCAGTATATTGCCGTCTAGCCCACTTTGAGGTAAGCAATGTTAAGCTTCTTGTCCATGACGAAATATGTGAAATATGTAACATTTAGATAATGTCACTTCAGATTTTTTTCTAATTTCATGTTAACATCTAATAGAGCATGGATATACTTACAACTGAAAAGTATCTATGAAGGGAAGGTTGAGGGACAAGTGCACATATTAACCTCCTTGCACATTGTCTAATTTACTAATGGTACTGCCCTTGGTGCTGAATTAGTCATCATGAAGTGTCATGGAAATAAAAAGTTTCAAAGCATCACTCTCTTATGGCAACATTGCCTTTTGTTGTCTTTGCTTCTGATATCAACTTTCCATAGCCAACAATAAGTTTTTGTCATCTTAAACAACAGTCTAAGGAATAGTATTTCAAAGTTGTGCTTGTGCTGTTTTCTTTGTCATTTCTGGGGTTTGCCATTGACTGGTGAGCCACTAATTGTCTCATGACCTTTACAAACAGAAAATCCCTGAAATCACAGTAATGCATGACTTCCTGCTGTTACAGCTCATGCCAGGACAGATTAGGGTGTAAAGCACAGCAGAGCAGGAAATGTGGCCATGATGTCACTCCTGAGTGCTGCTAATAGATTAATCCCCAAAATTCACTTAGACTCGCTTGCCTGGCAGTAAAGGAGACACATTGAGTTGTTAATGGGGGATGGTGGGAGATAATGACACCTACTCAGTCTACATGATGGCTTACAAGGGCACTGATACCGATGGGTACGGGGCCTGCATTATTGACTGTCCTGTCACGAAGTGTGATGTCTAAGCAGAAACACAAACTGTAACACTAGTTCATCTTTATCCATGGGGTAACCTATATCCGATGTTTCTAAAAATGCGTATTTAGGGATATCAAGTCAATGGAAGGTGGTTACAAATTGAAATGTTTTCAAAATATGCCAGTTTTAAACTACCGTCCATCCACTTGATATCCTAATGCCCTGTTGTGTTTTATACAACAGATATAGGTTACCCTGCAAATAAAGGTGAACTAGCGTTACATTCTTCATGTCATATATGTGATTTATTGTGCTTGAAACACTGATTGTCAGGAAATCCTTACCAGAGTGTTTCCTCTATGAGTATTATCATTATTATGAAATAAATCTATGAACTTAACTCCAAGTCCAATGTTTGATTCATGCATTTTTACCCATGGCACCTCCTGTTTTACTCTGGATTAAAAGCAATCGCATTTTATGAAAACTTGCTTGGATGAATGTGAGATTGATTTAGATTTTTTAGAGGATTTTGTATGTATTGTATTGATAATAAAAAAATCTCAAAGACATGGTGGCTTCAGGGCACTGGATGTTTAGAAGACAATACAGTATCAAAGGCATATATCGCATACTGTAATGGCTGCCTGTGCCCTGGTTGTCCATGTAGAGTCAGATCTGTGTCAGTTGGACCATTACTCATGATCACTGATCAATAATTCCTGACTCCACACAAATGACTTAATCCCAAATATTTGCTTTCAATTTCCGTTGGAACGGCTTTTCCCATCAAATTCCCATCATGGGAACGTGACATTTGTGAAAGAGATCCATGAATGTGGCAAAATGACACTTTTGTAACTGGCCCCATGGAAGTCGTAAAATTTGCACCCAAATGAGTTAATCCCAACTATAGCCGTGTAGTCAATGGAAGAGTGATGCTTTACTGATGTGCACTTAGCAGCAGCTTTTACAACCTTCCTCATACCAAATCCCTGTGTTACATGCATGGAACTGGCTAAAACGAGTGGGCTTATTCTTAAAGAAATGTTGAAGCACAACTAAAGGCACCAGACCAGCAAATGTGAAAATGGGCACCTGTCCTGCAATATATTTTGCAATGCTAGAGGTCTCTTTTAAATGTACAGTTCTTAGTTCTGCTCAAAATAGAATAGCAGAGATGTCTAAAGCAATACATTGTGGAGAGTTCTTTCTGCTGTAAAGGTGAAAAATGTCTCTAGTGCTAACATTATGTAAGTACTTGTACATGCATACAATTTGCTGAGGGCAAAGACAGTTAAATAGCGCACTAGCATCTTGCTTGAAGAGAAGTTAAATACCAGCTGATGTCAACAGTAACCTGACAAAAACTCTGCGGAAAAAAACTTGCAGGATAGGACTGTCCATCAATCATCCTATCTTACTTTATACGAAAACCACTCATGTAATTTTGGTGCTACGTTGAACATGATATGCGTACAATACACATTGTCAACCCTTCCTGTCACGACTGATGTAAGAATACCTCAGTAGTGGTAGCTAAATGTAAATTGGACTGAGATGCATGTCTGTTTTACTTTTCAGAGAAATGATACTGAAACCATATCTTTTGGGTGCTTGGTTTGGTAATCAAAGCTGTCGACAAATTTCCGCTTTCCAAACCTGCTGACTTCTCTTGTAATGGTGTCCTCACGACACTCAACACATTGAGAAGGAAGCCGCACCCAAACAGTCAACCTAAATCTAAAAGGCTTGAATACATGTATCATAATATGGAGAAGAGAACTACCCCTCCCCCCAGGTGCAATATGATCTGGCACACCAGCCAACCTCTGTTTATAAAAGACTGACTGTGTTCACAATAGCACCAAACACTCAAATTGATTTTATAGATTTTTCTGGGCCAGGAAAACTCTTGTGCTGGCACCAGCTGGGTATATCCTGTAATGATAGTCTTGTGACTAGTCTGGGGGCACCATGCGATAAATTATACATTAGCTTCTCTTTGTACTTGGTTTTCAAAACTGATGCTATGTTTGGTAGACACTAAGCGGAGTCACATGCAGTTTGGTGTTTTGCAGGATATTCCACTTAAAAGTTTTGGAGGGGTGGAGGGCTCTTTACAACTGGAATACAATAAATTTTGACCTGTTTGCAGTAGCTTTATTTTGTGGTGATCATTTGACTACGAATATGTGACACCACGAATATGAAATATGATTTAGAACATTGCAAGAACATCCTTTCTCCTAAGAATCTACTGTATGAACATACAGTACGACTTTCAAAATTTTGTGTATGAGCAATGAATACAAAACTTAATATTCCATAGTGCCAGTCAGGGTTATAGCCAGCACCTGTCCTTCAGTCCTTTGAAGGAATTTTGCAGCTGGGGACTGAAAAAAAATTTTCCCCATTCCGTCCCCTGGGACAGACAAAAATTGATATGTAAAGATATAAAAAAAACTGAAACCCGTGTGTTCTTCTATACCAAAACAGATGCCATTGAACAGCTTAGTCTACAAGCAAAATTTGCACCTCAAAATGCAGGAAATAGTGTTTCAGAGGGTCTTGATTTAAAAATTTTCTGGGACCCAGACCCCCTAGAAATGACGCGCCACGTCACGCCAAGCTTTCGGTGCTCAATAGGATTCCCATTCAAAATCAAGGGGACTGAAAATGATTTCAGGGTGGCTACAACCCTGGTGCCAGTCCATTATGTTTCTGATATAACCATGTTAAACTCTTCTGTAACTTGAGAAGAAGTTTGTTTCAGGTGAGTCAACAGACCATCTGGATCATCTGTGTGCCTGTCAAACAGATAGACCAGTCAAAATAAACATTTAGGTTTTATCTGTTGTCTCTGTCTGCCTGTGGTTTTCCATGCCACATCAACAAAAACAACTTTCCCTCCCCTTTTGTTTTAATAACACACACTTTGGGAGGAGGAAATCAGGGTCAATGGAGGTCAACACCATTTCAGTTCACTCACACGATCCACTTGAATTTGGACATCTTACCTGTTTGGGATAGGAAACCTGTATTATTTTTTGCTATTCGTATTTTGCCCCCTGCCATTTTATGATAATCTCCTGCCATTTTATAACAGTAAATGTCCTATTGAAAATGAATGCTTTTGGGCCAAATCACCAGTTGGTCCTGGGCCCACTGAAATTTTCTCCATTTGAATTTCTCAACAGCAATTACATGTATTGTCTATTGTTTAGCCATGGGAGAAACACACACAGCTACTTCTGTGCTCAACATTTTAGAAAATCCTTTGTACTTCTCATCACTGGCATTTTTATTGGCAAAGAATTTTATGCTTCAGAAGGAAACCCGCCAATTTCTTGATGATTCTATGTTAAATTTTAGGAGAATAAGTTCGGACGAATTTCTGAAAATTCTTTCCCTTCTCTCTGAACTGCCCCTGCTTGTGGCGACTCCTGGAGATGTGCACTTATTGTAACACAAGAAGCCGTCTTAATGGTACCCTGGTGAAAGTAACTGATGAAGGGTAAATAGCGAAAGTACATCTGTCACCATGGAAACATGTCAACAATTCTGGGAATGACAATGGCATGTACATCCTTCAATATAGCCAGTATCTGTGTCCGACAAGTGCTTGCTTGTTTGGGTCTGTAGATGGTTGCTGGGAATTGTTTTGTCAATTTGAAAAGAATGGGGCCAAGGCTTTTTCCCCTTTAATAATATCAAGTCTGGGGCCATGCTCATGGAGCCAACCTAATTTTTCCCAGAGGAAATCCATTCTAACCAGTGTAAACAGATCTTGATAATTTGGCTGTAATAAAAATGTTCTCTGCTCATGGAACTTTTTGGAGAAACGTTTAGAAATTGTGACAATTAAGACTCCAAGAACTGTATCCATTCACGATGGACATTGAAAAGTAAAGGAATACAAACTAGAATAATTTCTCTTATAACTCTTATTTGAGACATCTCAAGTAACAGAAAATATAATGTTCTTAACACCTGAAAATGGGATGTCCGGGTCTGGGCAAAAGTTTCCTTTGTTTTTCTTTCTTTACAAGCTTGGTGCAGGTAAATATTGATGAAACCTTGTAGAAACATAACCATTTTCTCTCAACTTCATTGTGCTATAATTTGTCTGTCATGTATAGATATTTCATTGATTTTGCCTTCTTTGTACAGGATTTGTTACCAGCCATTTGAAAACATAGATCAGTGACTTAGGGATACAGAGGTCAAGTTTAGTTTGGTTACTCCGCAAGTGGTGCAGTTTTTCTTTTTATTCTACGCTGGCAAAGCAAAGCAAGGATGAAGACAAAATTTCTCTTCATCATTTCAAACGAGCGTGACCTAAATTTTGCTTTGTCATTTCCCGTTGAACTTCCTGTTATCATGATACATTCAAATTGCCAATGGTACAATGGAAGGATGACGTTATTTTCTGCTCTAGTTTCCCCTCCTGCATACAAACATTGTGCACCTTGCGGAGATCCTGTTATGGTACTAATGTTACAGCCTTGGGGGATGTTTGGGTTCGTGGGTATATCTGTGTCAGTGTTGGAGGAACATTAGCAGTATTCCTTTTGTGTCTAGTCATACCCCGAAACAGAATAAACAAAAAGATTAAAATGTCTGAGTGAAATCTCAAATGCAAAGAATGGTGTAATACAATATTAGACAGTGTGACTTAAAGTAAAGGCGCTTGGTCTTGATATATTATGAAGTTCGTTATAGAGACATGTAAAACAATCTTTGACGAAAAACACAGCTTTATAGATAAAATTTTCATAAAGAAACATTTACTTGTAACAAATTGAAAAGTGAAATATGTGAGCTTTTATGCAATAAAATTTGATTTTCATCCATCCATACTTTGACTGAAATTAAAGATCTTGTTTAACTTCATGCCCTTCCCCTGAAAACTTGCACCAGCTGTTACTAGTGTGCATTGAAATTAGAAACACCACTAAAAGAATGCCGTCACCGTCTTTTTTCAGTTTTTGCATCATCTCTAAACTGAGAACAAGTTTGAGCTTCTACTTTCCATCCTCTGCAAAAACTCGAAACATAATCCAAACCCCATGTTTGATTGGTTGAAACTTAATCCTGACGTATCTGTCGTCCAATCAGCGCTCCCAACTGTGATTCAATGGTACCCATAGAATAAGCTGCTTTCACCACAAACATTCTCCCTCCAGAAAAGGTAAATATATATTTTTGCCAGTATTTTGTAACAATTCCTCGGTATCTCACTTTTATCTTTGCCAATATTATAACAGTCATATTTGATAACATTTTCAGTCGCCTGTATCCTATGTATAGAGAAAGTCTCGATATTTAGGTTAATGATTAATGAGAGAGAGGGAGTAGGTGAGGTAACGGTAACAGCCGATTGCCCAAGGTTTGAATTGCTACACCTCAGTAACTACACCGCTCCGTCCTGTCCCGAACATGGGGTGTACGTGTGGAGGGGCGTGAAGAGTCGGTGGCTTCTGGGTTTCCTTTCAGGATATTCCTCACCACATTTTCTGCGTATTCCAGGAGGAACAAGGGAAAGGTGTCGCTTCCTGGGGGACGCATGGTTGTCGTCGATCGGGCGCGTGACTTGCAAGGAAGGGAACCCAAACAAGTTTGTGCAACCTACACCGTACTATAGTGGTGACCCCGCGCGGTCATGTGTGGATTTCGCCTTTGAACATAATGCAAGTGCAAGTTGGATCACCACCTGATCGATAACATTTCTGATTGGAATTTTTGTAAAATTTACGTATACAGAGAGGATATATAATACGCTGAGATATGCCTTTTCCAAAGAGGAGTGTAAAGCCCGAAGCGCTCGGGGAGAGGCCCGGTACAGGCCCGGGAGCGCAGGTCGGTCCGGCGGCGGTGTGGGACGACCTGGACGCCGTGACCAACTCCATGCTGGCCGGTACCCTCCGCCAGCTCGCCGATCTCCTCAAGAACGCTACCGACATCTTCGATGAGCTCGACTCGGAGCTACACGGAGTCGCCTGCCGCTCGGAGAAGCTTCTGACGAGGATTGGAAACGTGGAAGACAAAGTGAAGGGGTTAGACGCCCGATCCGTTCCAATCCGTGAGTACACAAATAACAACACTTGTTCGCTCTGCACGCCATCTACATTGTTCACTTCACATCAAGTGCAAACTGGCACACATGACTTTGGCGGCCTATGACTTTTACCTCTCCCTTAGCCTTTTATGTACACTATATATCCTCTATATTGTCGGGATTTAGTTGGAGTTTAGTGGGGAGAGAAGTCGCCCCATGTAACGTTACCGCGACACGTTGACACCTGCCAGGTGTTGCAGATTTTTTTGTTCACAGGTTTCCCCTCTTTTGTTGTCGCTTGGCGAGCTAGAAACAGATCTTTCCACGCGTCCTTGTGGCTTCCCGCCAACTTAACAGGATCTAAAAACGTGGCAAACTTCAGCTGGGTTCTTTTGGTTGTTGTTATGAATATATCGGTTAGTTTTGGACACTCGTTTGTAGCTTTAATTTCTGTGTTTTCCTGACCGGAAACCATCTAAGGTAATCAGGAACTCCTTAAGGGTAAAATTTAAGGTCAGACTCCAGTTAACTTGAGCCATCCCATTGCAATTTCAGACAGAATACAGCCAGATTTTTCATCGGTACACAAATGTGGAATATTGAAAGCCAACCATGTGAAGAAATGTAGAGTTTCTGAGCCCCTTAAATCTAATTGTAACCAATTATCCTTCAGAGGATTTTCAGCTATTTTGCCTTTGTTGTTCTAGTTTCCCAACAGGTTTAGTGGAAACCACATCAATAACAACAATTGAGGTTTTTGCATATTCATTCGTAATCAGTGGCCAGGCTTGTACCTTGTTTGTACGAAAGATGCAATTTAGATAATCTTGACACAATCATGTTAATTAGCATAATAAAATAAGCCATGATTAACCATATTGGTCATAGATACTTGACACCTTTTCTGCTGTTCCTTGCACAGTAGTATTGTAGAGTTGTTTTTCTTGGTCAAAACGTATTTTTTGGCAAAGCGGTAAATAATGATTTTATTTCTACCTCAGATATTGTGTACAGGCAGCTCTGGAAATGTGTAACATTATTATGAAAACATATTTCATATCTTGAGGTCACTAAACATATATCTCTCCTCATACAATAATCTGTAAAGATACTTTACGAGAAGGATCACAAATAGCTAGGCCATGATGTCATCCAATTAATTCTGACACATCTAACAAGATAACGGCTTGCATCTATTAAGCATGTGCTTTATAAACCACAAAAGGCAGCTAAAAGTATGCAAATCTTTCTATAATGACAGTTTTTGTATTCCATCCAGATTTATGATTTATTATGTAATAATCCAATATCCAAATGCTCCATCACTGTCTGTTCTCATTTGCCATTAAGACAATCATATAACTGCATATTTGCTTTAGGGCCAGGAAATGTTTTGATAGTGTTTTTGATGAAATTATGTATCTTTCATGCTTCCCTTTTGGTAGACAATCAGATTTATTCAGACAAGTCTTTGGCATAGTTAACAGGTCCCCCATGGGACATTGGCTGTGGTTGGTGGTTACAGGTAATGTCATTAAGCAGTGATATATCTCTCACAGCCTTGTGCATTACAGAAATGGGCAGGAGTTGATTAAACTCCAAGAAGATGTTGGGTGGGCAAGTATGATATTTCCTTATCTGACTTCACCATAAATCCTGGATTAGGGACCATCAGAGAAACCAGACAATCAGAAACACCCCCAACATCTGCTTGGAGATTATGACTAGGAAAAAACTTTCTACTACATGGCATGGTGATGTATGGTTTGGAAAGATGCATGGACATTGCTGTACTTTTTACTATCAAACATTTTAACTAAAGGTGCCTGAGTACAGACGTTGTGATTCTGCATTGAGTTTTCTCTTTGAATAGTTTGATTCCTTATTTTCTCAGTTTGGTGTTATTTTCATCGTACCTTCTGAAAATATTCCTTTGGTGTCCTGGGGCGTTTCTTTTAGTTTTATCGGCCATTTGATATTTCCTATAGGAAATGGCCTGGAGGTTTGAGGGTTCATTTTGGTCCATTATGGCCACACTTAACCCAGATTCGGTACACTCTTGTATGGTGAGCAGGCACCTGTGTAGAGGGTTGGTTTCCAGTCCCATAGGGCCAAACAATTTCAGTGCCTTGTTTGAACACCACCTGCATCTATTTTTTTGCGAAACAAAAGATTTGCATATTGTAGACGCTTGTATGCAGGGATGACAAAATATCATGTGTTGATGTACTGTAAATTTACTTATTTGAAGGGATTTGATTGTGTGGTAGAGGATAAAAGGAGCTTTTCGTAGTGTTTGAAGTTTGCAGTGGGCACATAAAGTATCACTGACAGAACATTTGTACTGTTTGCACTTTGCAATGTGAAGTGGAGAGGTCACCTTGAAAACCGCAAACATCAAACCCACCGCTGATATTTCTTGATGTTATGTAACACTCCCTTTTCAACGTTATTTGTCAATCTATTTCATTAAGCTGAGCTTTTGTTCAATCTGTTCTATCTTACTCCAGGCTGTCACTAAAATATAGTTCTCCATACTGCATGGGTGTTGGTGAATTGATGACTCTCGATTCAGGTGATAATACCAGTCATTCTTCCTGTTGTAAGAGCTGTGTTCCTCCAGCCATGGAATAAGTTAAATAGGATCTATAAAAAGCACTTACAGAATTCCAGCCTCAACCACATGAGTGAGCGATGATAACTGCAGGCATTTGCACATTCGAATTTAACATCTATCGAGTTAACATTATACCCTCATAGCATCCACAAGATACTGGATTGTTATATTGCCTGGGAAACATTTGATTTGGATTATCATTGTATGATTACAAAAAGTACCTGTTGTGTGTGTAGTTGCCAAACTTTCAGGTCTACAAGACATAATCTCTCTTAGTTATTAATGTCAGAACCTGAATCTATAACTCAAAAGTTCAAAATGCAGTTTTTTATACTATCAATCATGGTTACGAAATATAGCAATAACTGTAATATACAGGTTAGGCTCTGGTTTCTTTAAAATGTTCCACAAATAATTTCTTATCTATAGTATCAGTGTACGTAGAACAACATATGTACTTCCTGCAGCCCAACTATAATCAAGTCTAATGGTGTCCGCTGCCATCCATATTACAGACCTGTCTGTACAGAGATAAGATATGGGAACAAAAGAAATATGATCCACATTTTCATATACATTCATGACCTGTTTTCTGTACACAAGTGATATCCTTTTATGCGTTGCCTTTTTCAGGCCGGTATGACATCATACCAGACTCACTACTGTCCTCCAAGAGGGATTTTGTGGTATTTCATTCAGTCTATGAGATGTAATCACCACCAATCTCCATCAGACATATTGACCTGGCTGGCTTTCTATTCAGGACAGGGATAGGACATTGTGTGGGTGCCCTATCGATATCACCATAAAATAGTTATGATGGGCAATTCACAAACATTCACAGGTAAAAAAAATTTCAAATTTTATGTTATGAATGCTAACTTATACCTTTTATAGAAATGGATGATATGATTGCAAATCTGACTTTATTACGCAAAACATAATCAGCGAAAACGTACCATAGCTGATACCATGAAATTTTGTAAATACAAAACAATCAATCATCATAAAAATGTCAAAATACCCAATTTTAGGGGTATGGGTGCATGTTCTGAATCCAGATATGTGTGTTGATAAATTATTGAATACTGAAATATGTGTTGCTTTTGTTTGAATATGCTGTCCCTGAAATTCAGGTTTCGTCACCCTGTGTGGCCTGTGTGTTACCTGATATATTCGTTTAAGGATAACCTGTCTGCTACTCCATGCTTCTTTAACACTGAAAGGAAATATACATACCATACACATCAATCAACACGGAACCATATTGTTCATATGCATGTATGGACATCACTTGATTTTTACGTTATCAGTGACCTAGTTTGGTATCTGATTGAGTCTATAGACATAAGAGAGGGTAGACACATTCCTGAGGGGGGTAGTTGATGCTACGAATCTGATCATCCTTTTGTTTGTTGTAAATAATACTTTATTGTTGCCTAGGAATAGCGAATAAACATGTTGTATCCTATACTGTGTCCTGATCATATGCACTCATAAGAAGCAAAAAGAAGTTATTTTCACATAAAACTGCTCTATACTCTAGGGTATTTCCATTATGTATATCTGTTGTTTTCACTTAGCAGAAATGTGCATAGATTTGCATGTATTGGTCTGGTGCTTCATTGATTTGTAAGCCACAGTAAGGGACAAAACATTGGAATAGATGTAGGTCAGACAAACAGATGGGGGATGTCATGTCCTACAGAGCTGTCAATCAAACTGGACAGGAATGTGAGGAAACAGTTACAGGTTTCCCTGTGTGCATAGCTGTATCTCTATTGGTCAAATAGTACAACTGCCAGTCAAGGTAACATACCAGCTTGGCAGGCATGTGATAGGTATGACAGTACATTATACTGTATTGACTTATGTAGCATAGCAAAACCTGCATATCTAACACCTATATCCTCTTCACTATTACTGTAAATCTTGAAATAGTTGTGATGGTTTTAAACCTCAAAAGCCTCCCCTTCACTGCCGCCTCCAAATTAAGTCCACACAGAAATAAAATTAATGCATTTCCAGTATCATATTTTTCAGTTTTGAGACATCTCAAAGAATTGCCCTGTATGCGCCAGGTCCCCCGTATAAAAATCACTGAACCATACTTCTCCAATACCCCGTATATATAACTGCTTACAAAATTACGTTTGGTTATGTATGCTTCATAAAATAGACCTGCGGAACAGGTGATAAAGAGTGTGCAATACTGCATACCTTATGGCTTTTACATTTGGGAAGTTATAACATAATATGATATGTGTAGATATTGAAGGTACATCTTATGTGCAACATACACGAAACAATATATATAGTATGAAATGTGTTAAAAGTATGTCTATAATTTTGTTTATCCTCCAACAATTACTTTAACCTGACATCCATCCATCTCTTAACCCAAAACTGTTGAGTTTGCCTTTAATAACTTTTGCCAACATTGGTAACGTTATAGCAATGAGGCCATAGCCATAATAAGGCTAAACCTGTGCATAATATGAGGGTGAACAACACAAAAGGAAATTTTATCTGTTAGCTTTTGTTGTAGCTCTTATAGGTCTTCTTTTACTCCCCATCCCTATACTGATGAGGTCAGAGTTGTCAGAGCCTTTCCCCGACCCCTCGCTCCCTAACCACTAGACCACAGAGTGGGAACAAGCAGCACTTCTTTCTCACCAAATCAATTTGCCAAAGTCATGGGAGAGTAGACACTGATGAGAAATGAAGTAAAGGTGTTCCCTACAAAGGGTCTTGGTTCAAATTGACTTGTCTGGTTGGCTGGAGATGAAAGCTAAGTTTAGGTTTTTTATGGTCAGCGGTATTAACATCTAGAACGCTGTTACATGCATCAAGGAGGGTATTGGAAGTAGCGTAAACTCTGATATATCCATTGGGCACCCTAAAACTTCCACATTTAAAACAAAGAGTTCTTCAGGTATTGAGGTACATTGTATACAGAATAGCATAGTAGTTTGCAATATTTGGATTGGTAAATAAACATTAAATGTACGTGTTATCAATAAGCAATTTGTGCTTTAAAAATCAAGAATAATTTGCCTGTGAGCGTTTATTTATTACATTTGATCCAGGTCATGTAGTGCTTTGTTCTTCTGAGAAAAGGTCATCTTGTCTTGAATGTCTTGAAGCATGTGACACCTGCCTAGGAGGCATTGTTTGGACCACCTGGGTAGACAATTGTCAAAAACTTTAAGAAACATTTGGAAGAAACAACAACAGAGTAGATAAGATATGTCGTCAGAGGTCAGACACCTTTAGGGCATCTAAGGAATGTTTGCTCAAATTTTCATTACATGAATGAAAAGGTGTCAGCAATAGTAATTAAACTCCTAATGTCATTTATTTGTTTGTATTGAGTCAGACTGTCTTGTTCTGTAGTGCTGTTTGTTGAAGCAATTTTTACAAAATGTTTCTTCTACTCACAACAATTTTTAAACAGGGTTATACACTAATCTTTTTCTCTTAATGTTGGAAGCTGAAACTTGATCATGTAATGACTCAACACCACACTTACCTTCAGATTTTTTCCTCTAATCGAAGCCCCCCAAAGAACAGACATTCATTGTGTTCAAGTTCAGCACAAAAGCCCTAAGCTGTTGTTGTTGGCTGTTTGCCATGTTTACCAGCTTGGAATGCTGGTAGCATCAACTTGTTAAGACATTTCAGCAGCCTACTCTTTCATCACAAATGTCGTAAAAAAAAAACACAACTGTGACTTACAGGTGTAGATTTGATACGAAACTTAAAAGAAATTCAATTCATTAGCAGCGAGATGGAAAAGATGAACAAATGCATTAAGGTGTAAGGTTGCTTGGTGTCTTGTTCCAGGAGCTGACTCATGTTAGGTGTTACAAATTAGTTTTCACCCTCTGCCATTGGCGATAGAAGGACCAGTGTTTTTTATACAGTACTACTGTATATTTCTTTGGTGACATTTAACGCCAAGCATTTGTCTGAGAATTCCTTTTCTTCATACCTTTATACTTGAGTTATATTATTTTACCGTTGATTTTTGTTTTCTTTATGTTAGTCTTCATTTTCAACTGCATTGTAAATTGAATTAAAAAAGCTGACCAGCACATCTTTAAAGAACAAATTCTTAACATGCATGAAGAAACAATACAGGGAACAATTTGCTGTAAAACCTATAATGATAAAGATGTGAACAGGGAGGTTATCCTAACATTATAACTCTGCCAGGCTATAAAGGGAGTCTATAGTCCCTGAAGAGCTTCCCGATTTCAGTAGCCTGGAATCAATTGGTATGGTATGAAACTGCGCAGTTGCCCAGGGTATATTACATATAAAAAGTGATAAGGATTTCGGAAGATACAAATTTGTATGCTGCTATTAGTAATTTTTTAATAATTTGAATAAAAAGGTTTAAAAACAATGTCTCTTTCATAAGTTTGACTATTTTATATTTCAAGAACTTCCCAACTCAGTGCTAAAGTAAAATGCCAGATGGTGCATGAAAATTGTCAAAGTTTAGGTCAGTAAAGTTTCTTTGATGCCTAGATCACCTGGTGACTCAGGGTATTCCTTTCAGTGACAGATCACCTGCCACACCTACTCAGGGGGTGGGCGGATTAGCCAGATTTCGTGGTCTGTCTGCTTGCCGTGTCTGAAGGATTGTTGTTTCTTCAACTTTCTGTAACAGAATGCAGATTTTTTTAGTCAAATTGTACTGCTTGTGGAAGCATTGTCGTGCCTGTCTGATTCTTATCATTATATGCAAATTTTTTTAAGTCAAATTCACTATTGTTAAGTCAGATAGTATCAAAAAAGGCTTGGAGTTGCCTATGCTAAACATAGGTGTGACATGTCATTCAACACAGTGTACTGTAAATTTGCTTACTTTTAAGGTGGTTATATTTCATAGTACAGTAGTAGGAAAAAGAAGGTTTTTGTAGTGTTTCATATTTGCGGTTTGAACAATTCGGTAGTACAAAATCCATGTAAAGGAGACATGAACGTGCACTGAAAGTATCACTGCAAAGTCCAAGGGAATAAAATCACCAAGAAAGTTTTAAGATTTACAGTACCTAGGTGTTGACATGTAGCTGACTATCTGGTATGCTACTCCAAAGGCAGTTATACTTATACCCCTGGGCTTACATAGATAAAGGAAGATAACAGACATGACCTAATGTAGTAGATGTATTGTTTTTGTTGTCGTCAGGTGCAGTTTTGCCTATAGGAACAGCTGTCTGACTGGTGTTTTGACCTAGTCTGTTATTAAAACTGACCTTTGTTGAAAGGTGTGTCTATTCCCCTAAGGCTATGGATTATTCGGTATCATATAACCATACCTACTCTGGAACCTATTGTGAAACATCAAACGTTGTCATGTCAAAAGGTATTCCTTTCTGTTGGGTCACGGTTGTTGTAGTTAGTGGTGGTAGAGGAAATTACCAAGCGGATAATGACAAACATTTTGGTTGAGTTTGAAACACCTTGTGCTTTGTTATGATTAATATAGTTCTGCTACTCTATACTGAAGTCTGGGATAACAAGTAATGCAGTGGTGTAGGTTTGCATACATATGCATGTATGAGATATGTACCACATGAATTGTCTAACAGATATCATGTGTATCTAAATTCAGCATTCCTGCTCTGGATTTGGCTTTCAACCTCCATTTTGGAACAAAATGCATGTATCCCAACAAATATATTGTAATATCTATGCCCCAAATCTATAATATAATCATAGTATAATCATAATATAATCACGCCATTTGGGAAGAGGCTTCCAAAGATTAAGACAGGTAACTTTGATACCTGTTGAAAGAAGTATCTAGAGCAGGCCTGATCTGGAGTTTATTTTCTGCTTCTACTGCCTGGGTATTTTGCAAGCAGTGTCGTTGTAATTGATCAAAGCTATACTATAGGTAACCGTTACATACATGCCAAACTAGTCAGAACTATAACAAAAGCTGAATAATGTCTCTGGCTTTGTCTCTGCCATTCAACCAAAACTAATGGGCAGATGGTTTCAATGTAGTAAAGTTCAACAGAAAGAGAAACTCTGTCAGGGCTCATTGACAAGTAAGTCCATACACACATGTTTAACAAGATCAGTAACCCTGCAAATTCACAACACCTGGTTTGGGTTGGTGTCTTGGGTTGGTTCCACAGTTTCTGTATGCAACAGTAGAAAGCCTATAGTATAACTGCAAAGTGTCCTGATTAAGAAACTGTCCAACTTTTTAGGAGTGACCTCATTCTTTTGTGAAACCACCTGATGTATAAGTGTTTTAGTGAAACTTGATGAGCTATTTGAAATTTTACAAAAAAGTTATTGACTGTCGAATAAGATTATTTTCGGTGCAACAGTGCCATTCTTAATCGAATGTACTTGTAGTCTTAGTGTTCACACTATGACAGTATGTCCAGAAATGAACAGAGTTGACTAGTGCTACATACTGGATAACATTGGACAAATTTCAATAGTGCTATGATAAAGCTGTATATTTCAACATATTGTTACGTATGCACACTTCAGTTTCTTATAAAATCAGACTTTTTTTAAAATATCTTAGCAGTACCCTTTCTTGAATTTCTTTCATACATAGTATGAATATGTAACTAAAGAGATATTTCATTTTCAGAACATGCCATAAATCTCAATCATCTGGTCTCTTTGCCAGTGGAAAGTGACCAGTGTTTAATTTGTCTGATTTACGGTTCACCAAATCACTTGTTTGCAGTGTGTGGTTCTGGCAGACTAGACCTTAAAGCTCTGGACAAACAGAACCAGTGTGAAAACCCCACATGTAGGCTACCATGCCACTCATGTCATGTGATGGTGTGGATATTGGGCAGTGGCCTTTGTAGCACATTGTATTAGTGTTTGGTCAAACTTGTCTTGATTTGTTTCAATTTATAAAGCACTTCTTCGTGGTATGTATTGTTTACTTTACTATGACAGAAACTTGTTTGACTAAAGCGTTGAATATGTATGTTTGGGCAGTACGTTATACATTTTGTACAAGAAACACATAACATAATGAAGCATCTTGGGCAAAATACTGATAAAAAGCAGCAAAATTACATCTGAGCAAGGATAGATTTCTTCAGGTTACTGAGAAGTTTGACAAAATCTCAAGATTAATTCAAAAAGAAATTCTGTAAAGAACATGTTACATTTTTCCCAAATTCAGATGAACTGTGAATTTTGATACTTAGTATCTTCCTTTTTCATTCATTGACTAATATAAACACTGCAGTGTTAAGTGTTTTATGATGCGTCTCCACTTCATTATAGCATCTCACAGGGAGATGTGAAACTCCTCACTATTATTGGCTTTTCCCATGGATGAAAAGAAAGATTTAAGTGCTAATCCTTATGGGATTATCCCAGATTACTGTGCTTTCCTCTCCCCTTTGTTGTGATAAACATAGAGAACCAAATGATCCTTGGCCTTGGCCAGGTTCATATGCCAGAAAGGTTATGTCTGCTTCGGCATAGGAGTAGGCATTAAAATCTGTCCTCAAGAAATGAATGTGTGTTCGAAGAATGTAATAAATGATTATACGGCCGCGTGGCGCGTTGGCACACCCGATCCCTCGATCTCGGAAGTTAAGCAACGCGCGGTCCGGACAGTGCTTGGATGGGGGACCAACCAAGGACGTCCGGATTGCTGTAGCCTCACGAAGTTTTCACGAAATCGTCTTCCGGGAGGGACGTAAAACGGGGGTCCCGTGCTCGAGGAGGTGCCTCGACCACGTTAAACAGCCTCATTACTCATACTTTGGGTACCTACTGGCTGCAAAATACACCAGATTATAATACACCAGATTGTTATTCATTTCTCCCTAATTTAAACATTGCAGGACGTTTGTAACAGTTTCACCAGATTGGCAATAACCGAAACATTGGTTGAATAACAATCGGTTGTGTATAAACAATCTTTCTCTTCAATGTGTTATATCATAGTTCATACCCAGTTTCTTCATAGCACACAGGTATACTTTTTCAAGATTTTGCTTAGTGAAGTTTTGCTATTGACTTGTAATGTGTAACAGGTTGTTTTGACTCTAGCTAGCACAGAGAGTTTTTTAGTAGTGATCTGACTTTTTCACAACAGGGTTCCTCTTTGATGACATCAACAATTACGTAATCATGCAAGTATGCTTCCGTAGTCGTGCGTGGTTCAAAAGGAAGCGGAAATTACTCAAACAAAAGTTTGAGGTGGGCAGTTTGAATGGTAGTCACTGTCAGGGCTTTAGCCAGCTCGAGATTTTTTTCCGTCAGCCAATTCCCATTGACGGAAAATTCCTGTCAAGAATCTTTTTTTTTCCGTCATCGCGTAAAAATTTCCGTCATTGACTGCAAAAATGTCTACCTCGTCCGAAATTAATGTTGTCATTGGGAGAAAATATGACACCACGCTGACGTTTTGTAATAATGTGAACAGTAAAACATCGTTTCTTTGTGTTTTCCCCGCAAAAACACGGCGCTAAAATTAATTCGCGGGGTATGCAAATCTAACATTACATATTCTCAATACGCACTGTTGATTGGTTGATCGTAACATCTGGAGGGGCGTCTCCTCAGATCCCGCGCTCTGATTGGTAAAGCTATGGATACCGACCCACGATGCACCGCGCGCACCAGCGTTCAAATATTTTATTTGTTTGAAAATGTTACATTTGTAAAGGCAGGAGAACGCTATATTCTTCTATTACACGACAATTTTCTAATTAAGAACACAATTACTCAAAGACTCTTTTGAGAAAACATGCATTCATATACGGATTTATGGTCCATTTGGGGGAATTTTGGCGTTCAATTAACCCGGAAGTGTGCCAACAACAACGTGGCGTGGGTATCTCATCTGTGTCGCTGCAAAATAATTTAGCGTTTTTTCGTCAAAACAAAAACAAAATTCCCGCTGAAGAGAACCGTGCAACATTTTAGATCCTAAAGATTATGTTTTTGATGAAACTATTTGTGGATAGCATGATGTGCCGGTTCTTTTAGCTGCGACTGGCACCTTGCGTTGTCGCAAGCGGCGCGGCTGGGCGAGCGAAAATAATTTGTACGGCCAGCCCCGGCACGCTAGCGTACAAGTTAGGTTTTGATGAGTGTCAAAATTCCAAACAAAGTTCGTAGAATGCACTGTTCTTGGAGTGAGACCTTGAAAAACGGGTTTTTAATGAGATTATCGTATGCGAAAGGGTGCCGACACACAATCGTCAACAATCATGACAATAGCAAAACAAACAGTGTGTGGCTTTCCGACAATGGGCTGTCCGGGCGTCCCCAAGCCGTAGCTTCCCTCTTTTCAACTTGGCCTCCTTGCTTCAATCAACGATTTTTTTTTCCGTCAATTGACGGAAAAACGGACGCTGGCTAAAGCCCTGGTCACTGTTGTATGGATACCTTGTGTGGGGGTGGGGGTGTAAGGTGATATGCAGCAGCCATGTTGTCACACCTGCAACATAAGTGTACTGTATCATGTGACATCAATACAAATCAACTTTGCTGCAAGTCTAACAGACAAAAGTGTCTCTCTAAAGAGTCTCTTTCTTTTCTGTACAAAGTCATCTCTTGAAAGGCGCAAGACAATAGAGTCACTACACAACATGTTGATATGTCACACAGCAAGAAAGGGGTTTGAGATGTAGGGCAGATAGCGGCTTTATAATGTTGATACAAAGGTGACACAAAATAAACAGGTCGAGATGGCCTCCCCAAGACTGGGTATAACAAGGCACAAACGTTTGAAACACTGTGGCAGTTGAATGGCAAAAGGTGTTACTTTGTGTTCACATAGTTTGTTGCAAAACACGGACCAAAGTAAATGGTCAGACAGTCAGGTGTGTTATCAACATTCAGCGTTCTACTTTTTTGGTTGCTTAGTTGAGGTCGGAAAACTTTGAAAGAGAAGGCTTTATACAGTTACAATCTCTGGAATTTGACGAAACTCTACATGTGTACCGATGTCCAGTGGTATAGAAATACACCCTGAAATATTCGTTTGAAATTCTTCACAATGAAAACAAGAACTACAATGCATTTCCTGGGAGAAAGTCAATATGTAAGACCCAAAGTAATTGCACTGATTCAATTACAGATATAAGGTTCGACTATGGCGACTTTGCCTATACTTATGAGTGAAGGAAGTTGAGATTTTTTATCTTTGAGATGTTAATGGACCCCTTGTTCATAGACGGCGCTGGGTCTGAAAAGGGGGGGGGGGGGGGGGCTTCCCTGATACAATCCTGAAACCAACCAAAACAATCAGAGTTTATGTTGAATGGTCAACCCGTATTTACCGAAGTCCTCCACAGAAATCTTCAAAGCATTTTTCTTCCACAGATCTTCATAGTCAGTGAACCACTTGCTAGGATTATACACAGGTGAGGTGCTGCAAGATAAATAGAAAATAGGGATGAAAGGTTTCTCTTTTCATTTCGCTATTGACATTTTTGACAAGATATGACAAGTAAACAAGATCAAACAAGACTTTTTAAGAATTTTCATAATTTCTTGTGGATTAGAATCACAAAACAATCAAATCATCACATTTTGAGAAATATCTGGATTATTGTCTTACAAGGATCTTTGTCATTATAACTGATCTAGAACCTCTAGGGTTAAAACATCTCACTGGTATGTGCCTCTTGTCACTTCACTCAGCTGTGTAACCCAGTGAAGTGGTACAGTCAATCACTGCAGCTAAATAACCTTTCATGTGGGAACATTTGTTTTGAGGGCTTTGCCAACAGAGCAGGGTCTAATCAACAGAATCCATCCAAAGAGAAAGAAAAAGTGGCGGCTTTGCAGAGTGCACTAAGTACCGCTGCATAGACAGGTGATAGTTCAATGTCAGTGTTCATAGTTTGATTTGATAGATGGGCCAATCTTAAATGGGATGGTAGAGTCTGGTGTTATAGCAATGGGAAATTTCCTTTTCCCAATCGTCGCAGGGACTTCTGATCGATAAACTGGATAGGTAGCCTAATGGCTGCTTCATATGCAAGGACACGCCACTAGTGCTGAGTTCATTTGGGGCTGAAGTGTTATTGTGAAACCAGAGGGGATAGTTAGGTAACAATTTAGCCCCAAAACTTCTCAAGTAAGAAAGGCAGCATTCTAGTGTAGAGTGCCAGATAGCCCTAGATTGTTAGATGAGATGTGGATGCAAGTTAATCAGTATCATCATCATCATCATCATCATTATGTGTATCAAACATGTAGTTCTTAGCTTTTAAAGGTAAGTGCATATTTGTCTTTATTGTGGACTGGAGACAGATAGGGTTTGGACATCATAAGATACCTCTAGTAATATACCTTGAACTATTCAACTCTTCAAAATTGCATCAGATGAAAAGCAATTTAAAGCTGACAAATGTTAAAGTCCAAGAGAGAAAGAGAGATTGAGCATCAGTGCTGTTCAGAATCATGCTAACAGTATCGTTCACCATACCGGGAAAGCTTTTCCCAGCTGGATTTTATGCCCTCTATCAAAACTAACTCCCCATTTCCAAGAAAAGTGCAGCTATAAAACACACACTCTTGTCAAAGCAAGTATGTCCCTAATGAGTTAATCCTACTTGTGTATGCTGCTCTCGTGGATTCGCCAGTTGCACTATAAACCATATACAGTCAATCTATACAAATGCGTGAGGTGCGTGGCAATGAAAAACCCTATTACAAGGAACCATAAAAACTATTAAGTATGGCTATATATTGTCTTAAGTGATTATTTCCCTGGTGAGGTAGTGTGACTTTACGACCTGTGACATAATAACTTAATCCCTCTTTATCATTGTCTACCTCAGGTGGTTCAATTGTTCATTTAGTTGCCTTCACCCCAATATAACATGAGTATGGGGTTACGGAAATAGCTGACATATCATTTCTTTTCTTTTCTTTTAAGTCATAATTTTACTTCCTCCATCATGTCATAGTGATGAATCTAGGTTAATTTTGACTCTTCAACAGTCGCTCACTGATCAGTGTTTATTAGAAAGGTATGAACAAGAACAAGAACATGATGATGAATAGAAAGGGAGCATATTAAGTAAATCTATTTTGGCAAACTTTGAACTCGAAGGTCACTGCATATAGGGCCTACTGTTAACAGGACATTTGATTGTGACTTAAAACAAGAAAATATACTAATATCTTAAGTTTGTTATTTTCTTTAAAATCTTAGAATGACCTTACTTTGACCCTGTTAAAGTAGATGAAGAATAAAGTAATACCACTCTGCCATATGTCAAGGTTATGTCATTTTAAAAGGTTGCCAATGTCTGTGTTATGTAGACCATGTAGGAGAATTCCACCAGGATTTGTTAACCATAATGTTTTTGCAAGCTTACTTGAGGGACAGAAAACTACACCGACCTTTGTTCAAGGTCATGTTGTTAACTGGGCTGCTTCTGTTAAAGATTACCTTCCCGTCTGTCAATAACTGAATAAGTTGAATAACCTCCACATTACCAAGATCATTGGCCATGCATTATGTGGTGATTTGTATAACAGTTTTCCTGTTCCAGTTCGGAAATGACCAACAAAAAAGGAAAGTTTGAAGCTTAGAATAACGATTCCTGTGTTTGAAGAAAGAACAATCCTTGTTGGTTGGCATTATCGTGTTGGCCTTGTATGTCGCTATGTGGTTGTCGCTGAAGGCCACTGCACTAGACTTTTCATTTACAATAGTAGCGTAATCACTTTGTAGGCAAACAACACTGAGAGGAAGATTGATAACAGGAAGGATTTGAAGTCAGTTACCAAGGTTTTTTCACTATGCTGTAAAATGTGGAGATATGCTGGTTATAGGGTACAGGTGTTGTTTGTCTTGTGTATGCATGTTGTGTGCATTCTTTTGTTATAAACCCGTTCCTTTGACTTATTGATTCTGTGTGTATATCTTATTCTTAAGGAAACGAAGCTATAAAAAATCATTAGAATCATCAGTTACAGCAACAACAGATTCCTGGAACCATTTGATATTTGCAATACAAACAATCCAATAGCATAGGTTGAACCTCAGTTTAAGGCTTTGTCGATCTCTGGGACAGGTTAAGAAAGAGATAAAGTTGTCCTTGTAAGAGTGTTAAGAAAAAGGTCTCTGTGTGTCCGTGGCTTGAGTCATGATAACCTTCAATGTCCTAAGGTAACCATTTTGCACCAAATTGGATTTGGATATGTGGTTATGCAACAGGGAGATGGTTAATACTAATAGACATTGGTTACAGGTAACCTATTACAGTTGATTGGGGTTGGTACTGGCGTTATTTGCTATGAGAAGTAAACTCTCTCTCAGTCTCAGCTAACAAGGTGATAACAACAGAACAGAACTCATTAAGAGCACAAAAGGACTGATAACGTTGCGGATGCCTAGTAGGTCTGATAAAGGACTGAAGTGATACTCCTGACAAAAATAGAAGCATTGTGTTTGTCAATCGGTAATCATCAGTCCTTTTATTTTCTGTGAGAGCTAAATTTGGCAAGAGTTGTGAGAATTTTAACTCGCAAGTTCACTTGGGCCTGCTCTTGTACCTCACGGAGACGAAAGTCATTTTTGTTCTTATCACCCAAGGTTAGACAGCTCATCATTGAACTCAGCCATTGTAGGCAACTTGGCTCTTCTTTTAGTGTCATCACATGGCTTCCCATTTTGTATACAGACAAGAGTCATACGTGCATAACATTATCTTGCTACTTCTTCTTTGTACAAAAAGGATCTTCAGCCAGTATCTTAGCAACTAGCAGGGGTTATTGGGGGGTGATCTATGAATGTGATTCTTATCTAACAGGACAAACAAACTAATTACTCTCACAGTAGGTTTCAGATTGGATTGGAACCATTTCAGAAAATGTGTCAATCATCTTATTTGATCATCTATAAGTATTACTATAACAGTAAAAAGAGTATTTTGCACTTTGTAATAAGTACATACATGTGGTAGCTGGCAGGGCCAGCCAGTTCCCCTGTCTGGTGTATATGCAAGGAGCTGTCAACAAGTCTGAAAGTTTTTACTAGGGACGTTGCCAATAAGCCAGACAGAACCCTTCACAAGAAAAATAATCCAGCACAGCTATGTCTACCCAGTTTCCTACTCTTTTCCGATAACCGTGCGAGGACCAATTAGAGGTAGGCCGGCTCCTGTGTCTGGTTGAAACCTCGTGGTGACAGTTAGAGGTGAAAGACCCGAAATTACTTTATCTTAACTACATCTAGATATGACAACTGGAATAGGATTGATATTTGTAACCTGTTGATTGTTGATTACTACTGTTCATAGAGAGTCATTCTTGTAGTTGTAGTGGTAAGAAAATTGCACCCTAAATGCTTGTGCATGGTTGAAAAGCTTGCTTTCAGAACAGAAGGTCAACACTTTGAATCCTTGTCTTCTGTTGCATACCTTTCTTGCACGCTATTGGAAAGGGTTACTGTCATAGGATGTTATCTTGTTAGCCCTATTCACCTTTAATAGAAATTTAGAAATTCCAAATGAATCATTTCTTGGAAATAGAGCCTACGATCTGTGAGTATGTTATAATTTTTCAGATCGTAGCATATTTTGGGTGGTGGTGAAAAATATTCCCAGGCAAGGATCCATCCAGTTCAAAAAAGCTGTTGAAAAGTATGTCCAGCCCTGAACCAGCACAGTACAAGTTTTACAAGTGCATATTTGAAGCATAAAGTAGGACGCAGTGACACCTTTCCCATGAGTGAGGAATGCTTTGATTCTCCTCAAGCCCACTTCACAACCGGAAACACCCAGGGACATTTGATTACATAGATGAGAGATCACAGGTAGGGGGTATACTGTAAATCTTGAAATATTTATGATGATTTTATTTTTGTTTTTCTCCTATGCCTCTCTACCACGAAATTATGTGTGAATATGTATATGTATAAAGTTGTTTCGCCCGTGAACTTAACATACAGAAGAACTTTCTTTCTACTCCTACTACAAGAGTTCATGGTACCTACCAAAATAGTTGAATTCGCAGTATCAGGTTTGTCCAATGGCTGTGCTGAAGAAATGGTTCATTTTCAGTTCATGGAGCATGAAAGCTGCAGGATTTTGAAGTCAGTACATAGGGCTAGAGCTAGAGTGATGTTTTTGGACTGAAAGTTTGTTTTGAGTTGTCCAGTCTATTAGTCAGACAGATTGTGACTAACTTGCTGTGACTATGATAGCCTCTTACAGATTATATAGGTAAACTTTCAGATGCTACTGGTGACCTTTGCGAATTGATGTGACAAGTCTTAATGAGCACCTTCAATCATGAATTCTGAAAGAAAGTCTCTTAAGTTCCTTGTTGAATTAATTCTTGCATACTTTCAGATGACAAAGTTGTACTGGTTCTTCAATCACTCTTGTGTAACAGTTGATCAAAGAAATACATGTAGGACTAAAAATAATCTATTTTTGCTATGTTGACATTGACACATATCAATTTTATGACTGATGGATTGGTGTTCCTTAGGATTCTGTACTTTTGTGAAATATGAGTTTAATATTAGCATTTTACCTTTATCGGAAGGTAGCTTTTGATCTAATTCCATATGACAAACTTCAGCTCTCTAAAATGGCTGAAAACGAAGCAGGTGTTTTGGTGAACATCACCTTTATGCAGAAACAATTGGAGGTGAATGGAGGAGTTCAACTGACCGTGATGCTCACTGCTTACTGACAACAGAGGGGGGTGCAGGGTAAATAACAAGCTGTGGTCACTGGTGTCGAACAAGTGTTTTCTTACCCCTAGGGTTATTTGGCCAACAGAAGGCCAAGGCCATGAGGTCATTAACGAACAAAGAAGGTCAGCATAGGAAAGTGGATTACGGCACTTGGAGAGTGGAATTGGGATCTCCTTATATAGTCTAACATCGTTGTAGTCTGCAGTTGGAAAGTGGCTGTTTGAACGATAGGAAAGCAGCTAGGGGGCCAAAATCTTTCCAATTTTTCTTTGAAGTCCAAACCAAGAGCTGCTGACAAAAAAAAAAAATTGATTCAAATATATTTACATCAGTGCTTTTTGCCTTAAAATAGCCAAATAAGCACAGAACATTAATTTATTTTTGAAATATGCCTTTACTTTGCATACGACAATAGCATTTTGCAAGTGTTGGTCAGATGCTTGATGTACCGAACAAAGTCAGAATCCACTCCTAAGATTTAAATATCAATTGCCTAGTGTGTGCATGTTGTATACTTTCGCGACTATATATTGGCATTGGACAGGAATTGACTGTGTTCCTTGACTTTGTCTTCCCTAAAAGTGAATAGCTCCAGTTTCCCTCTCACCTAGCCTGATTGTATGACTCACAATCCCTTACTGTGTGGGTGAAAGTGGGGGAAGACACAAACCCTTTGTTATTGGAGACTTTTCACCAAACCAGGACAGGAATAGGAACCAGGTGACTGTTTGTTTGGACAGCATCAAGCCCCCTCTGTCCTTTAGTGTGTGTGACAGATACTGGAGATAAGGGAGTGTGGCTGGTAAACCCCAGGGAGGGTCAGGGGGATTAGGGTGGGATGAGCAACAGCAGGTGTCTCCCTGGAGTAGAGGAGAATCTCTGGCCAATTAGCAACGATAAAATTCCAATTCAAGAACAATTAATATTCCATTGGACTGTTTTGTCTGGCACCATTGCAAGAAAATTATCTGTGCTGAAATTTATCACTTGTTTTTGGTTCTAAATGCGTTTAATATAGAAATTTTGAAATAGCCTACTCCCGTAAATATCAATTGGACTGAGCATCCATGCTCTTCAAAATCATATATTTTTGTTCCTCATTTGTATCTGCATTCAAACACTCTTTCTTTTTATTTGGAATTATCTTCAGAACATGTAACATTTGATAAAGAATTGTATTGACATTGCCAATAAGTTTTGTATTTCTCTAAGTACTAAGATACGCTTAACGTACAAAGACTGGAGGCAAACAGCAGTTCTAACAGAAGTACTATAAGTTCTAACATTTATTGAATGTTCACCCATTCTTAAACCTTTAAGAAATTCATTGTCGTATAAATTCATTAAAAAGTCAAGATTTTTGTAGCTCGTTGCAGTATCCTTGACAGTTGGACATCTTGCAATGAATTTATTAGTAATTTCATGTATGCGTACTGGGTAGATACCTACGTTTGCAAGAACAAAGGTCAGTTACCTTTGCCAAAATACCATTGCGATTACGTAACTGCTTTGTCCGAGCACAGACTGATGGCTCGCTTGTTATTTGATGTTGTTCGGCCATGTTTTTTTCTCAACAAGTTGTACCTGTAAATATTTGCCATTACCTGGACCAGGTCGGGTTCATTCTGTGCTGTTGAACTATGTGGGACTCTTTTCTTGGGTCAGGTAGACTCTATATTCACTCCATGGTAAAATTCTTTTCATCGTAGGATCCCATGACAAGTAAAGATAGTTTTCATGATGAACTCTATACTGTTCTTGTGAGGTGTTGTTTCCCTAATGCTTAGCTGTGTGGACTAATTGTGCAACTTACAAGCCGACCAGGCCTGCACGTAAAATGCCTTTTGTCTCCAAATGAACTCTGTGGTAGGTTGATTGACAGTTGCCATGACGATCATGCATCTCTAGTAAGGTGTATTTTTTCAGCCTATTCTGAGTTGAAGTGTTTGAATGGCAGCTAGGACAAAAGGGCTGTGTTACCTTGGAGGTAAAGGTGAGGAAAGGTGTTACCTGTCAGTTAATGCCTTCTGAAAGTACTGGGGGGGGGGGGGATTCTGACTGCTGCAAGTAAGGCCTTGAACTTGATGCTCTGTAACTATTCAATGAAATCAAATGTAATTTTTTTTTTAATCTCTATTATATGAATTCAACTGTTAAGGTGAAGTCAAGACCAATTTGGTCATGAAATCCCCCAATGTACTTCTAGAAGGAGAGACATTCTAGCATTCAACTCTCTTATGATGCAGGCATTAATGTGACATGTCTTAGAGTATGACAGAAAAAAGAATTACATAGTTTGACATCATCTTCCTCTAACCTTCAAGATGAAGTGCTCTTGAAAGTTGATCTGTAAGGTACTATTACTGGCTGGTGTTATTCACTTTCTCTTTTATCTTGTATTGTCTACTGCATAATCCACACAGCTTTGGCCAACCTTGGCCACTAATCCCAATGACACACTGACCTGGATTTATCTGCCTGTTTTGGCAGAGTTTGAGAAGCTAATACATTTGTACTCTTTGAGTTGCCAGAGTAAATTTGTAACAAGGATACATGTAAGTCAGGCTAACATGTTTATCCTGAATGTAATCGCCTCTTAATTTCTTCCTAGTAAAAGCTTCAAGAAGTTGTCCAAAAATAACATTAACTGCAAAAATGAGAAGTTTAGACACAAAATACTGTAGATATTGAAACGTTTGCCATCATTTTAGATACATTGTATGAGCTTCCAATGTACTATCATTTTATAGAATGGTTTCAACTGTTTATTTAAAACAAGGTCAAAACCTTCCCTTTCTCTACTACACGGGAATTACACAACATTGAAATATATCAATAAGTGAATTTACAGCAGCTTACATGCAAAGAGTTATTGATAAAGAAAAATGATCAGGAATCCTGTCAACATTTTCATGCCAACACAAGTATGATACTTCCTGGCTATTGCCCCTTTAGGTTAGAGGTTCAATACCATCCCTTCCCCACTGTCACACTGATCTAAGTGTGCATGTCTGTGAACTTCCCGAAGAATGCCACACTGGACAACCCTGTTGACAGCTTCCCTAAGTGGTGTTGTTTGTGAGAGATGGAGGAGTTTTCAACAGCTCTCTGTGTTCCATCCATTTTCTCACATACTTCAAAGGGCTACCTGGTTATTCCGGGTGCCCAGACTGTCTGTTACAAGTGCCTGGCTAGAGAAGGGGAGGACAGCTTAAATGTCTTGTGTACTCTAGAAAGTCAGGAGAGTTGTTTGGTATCAAAGGAAGGGCAAAAGGTCACCCTCATTTCACCACTCCTTTAGAAAATGTACATGATACATGTTACATTATGCAGTATGTTATAACTGAAGTGTAGATATTTCCTTTCAAATTGATCTGTTTGGGGTTTACAGTTCGTTCCTTTTTTTCTGAAGTAGCATTTTGCTGTTAGACTTTTCCGTCTACCATAAGTATGTAGAAACCAAGTTTGCTTAGCCAATTTCAAGCTTGGTTTGGAACATTTTAACCTTGTAATCCCGACGACTGACATGCTTGGTCGGTAAGGATCCAGTCTGAGTCTGCCTGGGCCTTTTGTTGTTTGCTGTGTCTGCGATGCCTCCACTGATACCCTGGTGTTAATGTTGTGGAAGTGGACACTTCTACAGGAGATAGGCAAAAGCCTGTGATTAGATGTTGGATTCTGTATAAATGGGACATGGTGGAAGGTCACAAACTTGCGGATAGCCTGCCTCAAGCTTTAAAAGAACACTGTAATTGAAAATGTTTACTGTACAATAAGATTCTTTATATTTTATCTACATAGGAAACTTTCCTAGACTCAAATAAAAATTGTCAAATCTTGCAATACATCACAATTTGAATGGTAACCTGGAAGCCTCTCAGGAAATGGGATTTAACTCCTCCCTAAGTCCAGTCTAAACATGACCCATATACCAAGGTGGCAATAGCAAATCCTTGTATCCAAGAGAACGAACTAAAAATTTTGTGAGATATAACATTAAAAACAGATTGAAAGCAATATGTTAAAATCTCAAATCATAGACAGATAGACAGTATGTGATGTATGGATGCAATCTGTGAGATTTTGATTACAAATTGGTGTTGAAAAATGTGATGACACAATGTGCCCACTTGAAACAGTGTTCGGGATGCTGATTTCGGTTTGGCGTGTGTTGTTGTACACCATCAACAGTGTACACACCTCTGCTGTGTTTTGTGTTGGTGGCCGCTCAAGAGTTACAAACAAACACAGCTGGATGAAGGTAAAAGGGAGAATTGGGGACAAATTGGACAATAATGCTGCTGTAAATGAGGTTTTCAGAATAGTCTTTACCTATAAATATGGCAGTGTTTTTTGGATATTTAAGTTTAGCAAATAGGCTTGAATTAAGATGAGAATTTCAATCCTGTTCAGATCCAGTAATTTATAGTGTGTACAGCATATGCCTGACGGAATCGCCTGGGTGTATTGGATAGATTTTTCACTTCTGAGGTAGTTGTTTTCTTTGCCCAAAGTTGCCTACTTTATGAAAAAAAATGTAGTATGCTGTCATCATCTACTTTTACAAACAGACTGTCAAACAGAATTTTTGCTCACAGCAAACCTATACAGAGATAATGACTTGCCTATGTAAGTAAACCATTAGGCAGAGCCAGTAACTGCCATTTCATTTTAAATACTGGTTCAGCCTTCACTGACATTTTCATGATTTTTGCTTCAATGTGATGAAAGTACGATGCAATGATATGCTTCTTAAGTGATAATCATAAAATCATAAACTTTATGTTGTGAAAAAGTTGTCTTCTTTTTTCAACTGTAGTGTTCGCCCACCCACAGGAGACATGGTCACCATCTACAATTGTTGTCCAATCTATTCAAACATCCTTTCAGAATGTGGCAGCAAATCTCTAGTGTTTGACTGACCGAACCCCTGACCCTTGTCATTCATTACGTTTGTCACCAGTGCTGATAATGTGGCACTTTCCAGAAGTCCTGGCTCCAGTGGAGGATTTAAAACTGTTTACCGACTTCAGCCACAGCAAGCCAGGCTTGAAAAGGACAAATTATGGGGTCACATGAAATGTTACTTACAGGGACTTGAGCCAGATGTAACAGTAAGTTAGGAAGCCGAAAGGCAAATGGAAAAGTAACCAGTGTTACACAGCTATAAGTGTGCATTAGTCAGGTTAGTGGAAAACTTTGTTTAAGGCCATAGCAGAAGTGGTCGCAGTGAAACCATAGTATGAAAATTTTTGCCTCTTTTAATGCACTCACAAAAAATACAGATGCTGTCAACGTCAATGTTTTACTATTGTTGTTTTTCCTTAGATTAGACATATTGCTAAGTATGGTGTGTATGCCAAGCCACTTCTTGAGGTCTCCCTGGTGATTTTCCTAATAGGATGGAAAGCCTTTCGAAAGGATGCATTGACTTCTAGAGAGAAAGGCCATTTCATGTGCAAGTCATGTGTGTGGTTCTTGTTCTGTATTCCTGCCTTGTGCCTAAAGACAGATCTATTTACCCCCAACTACCAATGGTAGGGGAATGCACTGGGTCAACTGTTCAGGAGCTCCAGCAAACATTGTCAGAGGAAATTGCTGTGAGCGATGGGTATCTTTTAGGGAATGTTTGGTGTCGTCAGTGAAAGAAAATGACAAAGAAAATGTTTGGCACTCAGTTTGCATGACTAGTCAACTTATCTTCCTGACATTTTGAAATGAATCATATTATGAAGTAAGGTTTGGGTCTTCTTATACATTGTTAGTTATATCTGGCAAATTCAGTAATTTTGATATGCTATTTTTAACAATGGTTATGCTTAGCACATGGATATATATTTTGCTTTCAAATTTGCAAAAAAAGCTACATTGATTGAGGCCTGTAAAAAAGTATAAATGTGAAATGTACCCTATCCTGCAATGCTATATTGTACCAGTAGAGGGCTCTGCCCTACAAGGAAATGAAGTTTTGGTGTCATCACCCAATATGATGTACTTCAGAGGCAAAACAATAGGAGGCATCTCTGTATTGGAGCTGTAAGTCAGATCAGAGTGAACCAAACATTGAAGGATAGCTTTTGTCCTTTACCTTGCATTTACATTGCAGGTAATGCAGAAGCGTAGGGGGTGGTATTTTGGGGGGGAAATGCCAGGGGTAAGGTGAAAATATTGCAGAACGTACTCTACACAAGGGAACATTTCTTTCAAAAACAGAGCCGCAGAAATGAATCAGTTACATGAACCTCCCACTGTCCTTTGATGTTCATATGTTAGTGCACTATCTTTTACATCAAAGCCACCTTATGACAGACTACAGTGTCAAGTAAATCCCCCTAAGCTAGACTTTCATTACAGTCTGGGAGGCCAAGGAAGCAGTTATTTTTAGACAGAGTAGAAAGGATACCGACTTGTAACTGTTTCTATGCATGTGCGTGCCATGGCGCCAATGCAAAGTAATAGAACAATGATGGTTTTACACAGAAAAGGTGAGGTTTAGATACAATGGTCACGCAGACTTGCCCAGAAATCTAAACTTAGAGGTTTGTTCTGTAATTCACAGGTGACAAATGTTGTCTGTATCTTATTTTGAGTTACTGTATGTGAAATGGTAGTTGTTTCGGCATTAGATGTACAATTACGGGTATTCTAATTACAGTATTTGTAGGGAAAAACAAGACCTTTCTACTGACTTCAATAGGTGAGTAGATCCCTCCACAAACTTTGACAAAGGGGGTATTACAGGATGGTGGACTGCTATACAATGGCAGGAAAAGGTAAGCAGCTTGTCTTTGACTATGGAGCTTGACAGATACTGTACACTGGGGATGACGACATTTCAAACCTTCAATTGTCCCAGCCAGTTTAAACATAACCATCCCATTGAAGTATAAGAGCTAAACATCTTGTAACGTCTTGTGACCTCTTTTTTGCTTGAAATTCTAATAAGAAAGAATATGTTTGTCTAGAATCTCAAAAGAAAAATCAATTAACAAGATCACAAGAAAGTGCCAGAGCATCTCTTTGAAATGGCTGACAATAGTCAATTGTTATGAACATTATAAGGCTTAACTATTGTTGAAACAGTTGCTTGCCGGTGTGTAGTTTACTTGCAGTGTATTTTCACATCAAATTGATTTCTCAGAAAACCTGCTAATATGTTTGTCTTAGTAATGGTGCACAAGGTACTTATAATTCATGCAGAACTGCTCTTGAAATTACTGATGGTACACTGAAAACACGAGGACAAAAGGACCCGCATGGCTGTATCAACAGCTCAGACAGATAGACAGGAAAAAGCAACCATGAAGAATGTTGATCTGCTTGTACTGTTGGAAAGTTTACAAACGTCTCTCCTTACTGAATGTTCAAACTGTTGAAAAGAGTCTTGTGACACGCCGACATTCACTTTACAGTCTGTTTGTCAAGGGGAAAAGAGATATTGAAGGATGAGATGTGTACTCTTTGTTGTGTACATTGTTAAGTTTAGATTGCACTGTCTGTCATACATGTAGAGGTTTTAAACACTTACAAATGTATTTCTTCTGCATCAAAGATAACACCAACACTTTGCAACTGTTTCAACGTAATGATGGGACGTTAGTTTGCGTATAAACAATTTACTCAATGGGATAACAGAGTGCCACCATTTACTTTGATGTGAAAAGCAAATAGATTTGATAAAACTTATAAAGTAGTTTCAGTGTGGTCTTTTGCAATGAGATATTTGATGAAGCATTTTGTGAAATAACATACTAAAATATTATGCAGATCTGATCCAATGCACCTGTTCCATCTACTTGTAAATCTTCTTACTTCTGAGGCATTTCTAAGGTCTTTAGATGAAATGGGAGAGGTAATAGTGGATTTGTCGTCCAATGGTAAGCCTTGGGTTTCACAACAAGGTTGGTAAAGTGGTTTTAATGAGCAGCTGGGAGGGAAATGAGCAAATGTTATGTCTGTCACCAAAGATTTGAATTTGACCCTTCTGTGGATGTTTTTCGATTGACATTGGGGAAAGACCATGAAGTATTGTGGGAGGTAGATAGAAATATTGAAATTGTACAACATGTCAAAATCGCACCAGAAAGTTGGTAGACAAATTGATTGAAACAAGACACTATTGACCTTCACTATCAGAATTGTGCGGACATTTCTATATACATGTGCATTCCAAACCTTTCTGATCCATCCCATATAGTTAGTTCCACTACATTTGGCCTTTCATTCGGCATATCCCCTATATTAGTCAGTACATAAAAATGCCTGTTGAGTGACGTGACCCTTACATGATTGTAAGGTCGGTGAACATTAGAACTGCAGTGGGAAAACCCAAACGATCACAGGGTGTTTCCATGAGTCACAAACCCTTTCATTTCAACTTTCAGTCCAGTGAAAGTAATGGTTAAGGCATGGGAGAGTATTTTGTGGTTAGGACTTGTTTTTCTCGTTTTCTAGAATACACTACAGTGGCACGCTTTATAGTATCTTTTGAGGATCTCAGAGAATGCTAAATTTCCCAGTGTAAAGAGAATTTTAAGTGTGTCAAGACACAATTCTTACTGTGTGTCTTTAGACACTTGAGGTGCACTAAAGATGCTCAGTGAGAGTCCCAAGATGCTCAGCAGAAATGGCAAGACACAATGTTTCCTGTGTAAAGAGAACGACGTCTCAGAGAGTGCATGTCTCAAGACAGCTTTTGCATTTCTAGTGCTAAGTGGTCTACTAGTAATCTGTTTTTCACATGACATAATAATTAATTTTCTAGTTTTGAAATGTTGTCTTTTCTCTGCAAGACCTTATACAGTTACACAGGTCATATGTTGTTGCATCTGGTACCTATTCTGATGTTGTACATCTCTCATCTCATCTTCATTATGGGACTGGCTTGTTGACAGGATTATCTCTATCTGTACTGTGTGATTGACAGTGATTGACAGGCCAGTTCCAAAGATACCATTAGTTAATCAGTCATCTGCAGATGTTTATGTACTGTATAACACAAGCAAGGTTACAGAAACATGTATCGCTTCCCCTATAATGCATTGTAAATACATTTTGTATTTAGGTACCCTAGTTTGGAATCTGGCCTACTTAATCCTAGTTAAATGTGCTCGATCAGTGAAGTGTTGATGACATGTAATAATGAACTTCAATGAAAAGCAAATTGTATAAATGTCTTCTTTCAACAGTCTTGCAATTATTGTGTCTTCTTCATGACAGGTTTCTGAAACATAGACTTCCCAGCTGGATTCTATTGTTGATAATCTTAGCAGTGTTTGACATGTAGTTTTTTTTACCCAGCCTGTTTCAAGTAAAAGTGACACCTGTTGACCATCACAACAAACATTTACAGATGTACATTTTGTTTGTAATTCAGTGTATAACATAGGAAAAAGGAAAAATGATAGTGACATATCTAGGGAGTCTTGCATGAATTTGCCTGTCACTTAAAAGAGCTACTGAACAAAGACATTTTATCTTCTAACATATTTGTGTGAAAAGACACAGTCAAGGGATATTGCTTTTTTTATAGCTTTTTCACTACTTTATCTTCATCAGAAAACATTTGAAAACCAGGGAAGTTGTTTGCAGAACCTAATTTATCTCTGTGGTGTTGGTCACTTTGTGATGTATTGCTCCATAGCCTTGGGCAATGGTTCTGTCACAAAACCTTATTCATGTCCAGACAAATTACAGGTGTTAAGAACAGACAATTAGGAACTGAAAACACTAAACATCTTTGTCCCTCAGGAAAACACCTGGCCAGACATTCATCACAATCTCATTTGTATCAATATCTGTATATCTGGTATAACCACCCTTTAGTATAACACACACATCATACCTGGATTACAAATCATGTGACCATGTCAAAGGTCATGAAGATCTTATAAGGGTAGATAATTGGTAGGGAGAAAATGTACATGTATTTAGATGTGTCAGCCATAGCTTGTAGCTTTTTTAGTTGTTTTGGGTTAGACCGTGAGTCTTTTATCTTTTCCCTACCAATATATTTGTTTAATTTGTTTATTTTAATTCACCACAAAGTGATGGTGAGGGCAAATCAGTACTCTCTAATCATAGCTAAGCAGATGTAAGGATCCAGATGTACTTTTTTCTCGTTGGTTTGCCACCTCCTGTGTTAGAAGAGCACTAAATCAAGGTGTAAAACACTGAGACTGAGACGACTCTGCTAACATGTACCTATCAACACTTTCCTCTCATATAGGGGTACATGTAAGTGTAATCTTCTTCATTGCTGTCAAATCTACTTGGAGATTATCATCTACCTTACATCTGCTTGGAGATTAACACACATGCACCAGCACGTGTTGTGATAATCCAGCCTGCCATGGTGATGACCTTGGTGCTGAATACCCTGATTCTCGTGAAAACAAATGATGACATCTGTTTTGGCTAATTAACCGATAGAGTGTCTCAGACATGCCATAGTCTAACTTGAGTCTAAGTGTTCATTTTCTTGAAGAGATTGTTTCCCGCTGAAGAAATGTTTTGGCAGTTCTCCTCTCTTCTTACGATTAATGAAAATCTCTTGTTCAAAGCAAAACATTGCAACAGAACACAACAACAAGGCAAACATAACAGACCTTTGACATGATAAGTATCTTATTTTTATGATATGTTGCCAATAAAAGCAGTCTATATTTCGTAAGCTGCATAGAATGAAGATAAGGAGACAATAAAAAACCTTCAACCTCCAACTGACTGATTGCATGGTATTCCATATATTCACAATATCTTACACTACAGCATTTGTTGACATGTTGTCAGTTGAATGCTTTTTTAGATTGCACATCAGACAGTAATTACATAGCACACAGTTGTTTGTGGATATGGGTCACTGCAAATGTTGGCTTCATGTTGATTGTATTTTGGAGAGGAAAATTGGTTGCCTCGAAAAATAATTGCTACAAATGCACAGAATCAAACCGAATTCACGATGCCATCCTTTGTTAGCTTTCTGCCATATTAGCATAATGTCTGTCTTTATTGCTATTGATATGTAAATTTGGGATGCAATATCTTTTGATGGAAATGGATTATATGCAGCCACTTGGTCTAATTGCACAGTCTTTGGTACCATTAGAATATGAGAAAAGATAATTCTATACATGAAAAATGAGGGAATCATCAAAGAACCCATATTGAAGCTGCATATGGCATTCAATAAATTTTTGTGAGTGATTTCATGCATACAAAATTGCTGATTACAATATAAATGTGGAAAGTGTTGACACTTCATTTCAAATGAAAATTAATTTGAAGGTCAAACTCTATATAGAATGAAATTGAGTTTGAAAATATGTAAATATGAATAACGTCTTAAAAGGACTGAAAAAAGCAATAAAATGTAGACATCCATTGGGAATGGAGTAGGCCAAGTGGGATATTAACTAATTGTTACATTGCTTATCAGTAAATCACGCAATCATCCTTGTGATTGTAACGCATCAGTGGCTGTGCTAGATATGGTACAATAACATGTAATCATAAATTTATCAATAACTTGTACATCAGGTATAGTAAACCTTGAAATATGATATCTATAATGGAATAGAGAATTAATTTTGTACAGTTTTTGCCTTATTATTGTATCAGTAGATCTTTTTTGTTCATAAAGTTGACTAAAAAAGATGATTGTTAACATAAAAAATCAATATAGCACCCACAGCAAATATTCTAACACATGGAACGCATTGTGCAAATTTTAAATTGTTCTCGGTAGTTTTATTTTCATGTTTGTTTGTTTTTTTTGGTTACCTCTTGCCATGAAATCATGACACTTACGTACAAAATTGCTTTAAAGTATCAAACACCAAGGAAACCTCCCCTCCCCTTCTATCAAGTTCCCGCATCTTCAAATGAATTTACAGTATTTATCATAAACGTATATATGATCTATTGCCCAGCTATCAGCAGTATGACCCTATGCAGCGTTATCACTCCAGATGAACTGTTTCCTTTATGTCTCCCTGTGTGTGTCTGCCATGCTGATAACACTATCTGTCATAATTCAGCATTAAGTTGGTTGTTCCCTGAAGGCTAATCTCACCATGGAATATTTCCCCTCCAGCTGATAGATGGAGCTATGAACGACAGGCCACACAATGTAGTTCTCTGTTTGTTGCTTTCATGAGATATTTGTTTTTGGTAGCAAGGCAGTATTTGTGGTTTACCAGCATAGTTCAATAAGCCATGGACAAATTGTTACAAAATTTGGTATGCAGATAGCTCCTGGCCAATCCAAGAAACGGTCTTTGAACCATCTGGTGTCTTTCCTAGGTACTGAAGCGGATCTTCAGGTTATTGTTTTACATGTTCAGGATTTGGTCTGATTCCCAAGCAATTTTCTTTTGAACTGCAGTTTACAAGCTAGCATTTTCTTCAGTGTCAGCCTGGTTTGGTAATGATGACTTGTGATGAAATCAGCTGTAAAAACAGGCAGAAATCCTATCAAAGCTTTTGGGAGTAAATAAAACAGTTGATACTTTAATCCTTTTGAGTATGGGACATGCTTTTAAACAATTTACTGACCTCATTTACATAATCTGCAAAACTAACAAAATGATCTATTTTTTTTATCAGATCAGGCCAGATGTCAGAGGGCACTATCAAATTTGGCATAATCTAACCATAGAACAGAAGGCTGTAAAATAATATAGCAGAGTGGGTGACCCACAGGAATATCATATGGACAACATCCATAATTACCCACTTTTCAATTGTTTGAGGGAAAAGCTGGGAGCATATGGGACCATACCCTGTAGGCTTGCCCTACTAATCTAGAAAACTGGACTGTCCAGTCACACTTTTATGAACATGACATATATGTCACAGGGGAGATTGGAATCCAGGGGGATTCGGAATCCTCCTAGGGGAAATTGGAATTCCAATCTCCCCTAGGGGAGATCAGAATTCCAATCTCCCCTAGGAGGATTCTGAATCCCCCTAGGGGAGATCGGAATTCCAATCTCCCCTAGGAGGATTCTGAATCCCCCTAGGGGAGATTGGAATTCTAATTTCCCATAGGGGAACCCCGATCCAATCTCAAATCATGCTAAGATGTAGGAAACAGCAATCCTTTTTTGATAAACAATTGATTTTATTTAGCATTAATGCAAACCTTCTAACTCAAGCCTACTTGTGTCACTTCTACAATGTTAACTTCACCGAAGACGACCACACTAGAGTTACTTCTGCAACTTTACTCAATGCAGGTCTACTCAATTATCTGCTCTATCACACTGCATACCGGATTGAATGAGATGGAGATTGGTAAAGTTTAATCGTGTTCTCACAACATTGAAAACCACATTGAAGTTATAGTAGAGTTTTTCTGATGACCTGACGAATGCAGCCCTGACGTGGCTGACCTCCCTGGTGGGGGGTTCTGGTTTGAGTCACGTGAGGTTGTTCAAGGCCGCTAATTAACTAAAGTGATCTGCGCTAACTTGCTTCGATTGCTACCTCACTAGTGTCACTTCTACAATCAAGATACCATACTGGTCGTCTCCTTCTTTTGTGTCATCACTACTGGTGTCACTACCACTACACTAAGGCAACCACACTATCGTATAGTATATAGCATCACTTTGGCAAGAGTATATTCAACCTTACCACATTAGTGTCTTTCCTAGAACTATACTCAAGGATGTTACACTATTGTCACTTTTACAATTATACTGAAGGATACCAAACTTGTGTCACTTCTACAACGTTAACTACACTAAAGTCTGACTAGTGAAATGTACTGATCTGAATAGGTGTGAAACTGTAACATCTTGAAACTGTGATTGATATTTTGGCATTTTGGCACTTTGATCACTTTTCAGTTGTTATTGTTCTTCCAAAGTTGCGAAATGATTCTATGTCAATGTTAACTACACTGAAGTGACTGTTGAAATGTACTCATGATCACTAGCTGTTAATTTTGCCAAATTTTGAACTGCAGGCTTTGATTGGAAAATGACCTCTAAAGTATGGAGTCGATTGGAAAATGACCTCTAAAGTATGGAGTCGATTGGAAAATGACCTCTAAAGTATGGAGTCACTAACTTATAATGGCATATGCAAATGTGCTAATTTATATATTGGTGACATTTGCATACCATTATATGATTATGAGTTAGTGACTCAAATGATTCAGTCTACTTTCCAAAACAATTTCATCCATTCTGATTATTGGTAACATCAAAGATTGTCCTGGTAGAATTCTGGATTCTCCTCTATTACTAAATGTTTGAAAATATGATGTTTAATGAGCTATAGTATAGGATAAGGTGCTATTGTACACTATAGAGAAGTATTCTTAACCTTTAATTGTCAGCAAAATGATAAGTGTTAAATACAAATCATAAAGCATAAGATATGATGATTTATTCTTAGAAATAATTATAAATCCTTTGTTGCATTGTTTGAAACTTTGAATCCACTCATGGTAGATTCAAAGATTATCTTGGTAGAATTCCAATCTCTCCTAGGAGAGATTGGAATTCCAGTAGAACTCCTGAGGAATTCTAATCTCCCCTAGGGGAGATTAGAATTCCAATCTCCCCTAGGAGGATTCCAGATTCTCCTAGGGGAGATTGGAATTCTGATCTCCCCTAGGGGAGATTGGAATTCCAATCTCCCCTAGGAGGATTCCGAATCCCCCTGGATTCCAATCTCCCCTGTGACATATACATGAATCCCTTGACATAATCTCACTTCTGATAGCTTGACCTATATTATGGAGGACAGCCTTATGTCCACAGAAATGTAGTTTTTTGTGGAAATGATGTCATTTAGAAGGTAATTCGGGTGTGATAGAGGGCAGATCTTGGTTCACCATTGGGGTTAAGTGTTCCTCAAGTACCATCACTGCAGATGGTAGATGGAGAATGCCAATAGGTGGGGTTAAACCAAATCTGGACAGGATACAGGGGTGTACTACTAGTAATTTGGCTCGCTAGTACAGACGAACCCGAAAAGGTTCTGGTCTTTTTTTAGATCTAAAACCAAATCCAAATGCCTTCCGGCCGTCTTGAATTCAGCTAGCGCCGTAGCAAGCTCCGCTATAGAGAAGGCTGACATGTTTAACGATTACTTTCATTCAGTCTTCACTTTATCTACTGATACCCTTTGTCTGCCTGAAATCGCTGTTTTCGAACATCCATGTCTAGGAAATTTTGTATTTTCAATTGAAGAAGTCCAAAATGTACTGTCTAGACTCGATTGCTCAAAGGCTATTGGTCCAGATGGACTTTCTCCTACCGTATTTCGAGAGTGCGCACATGTGATCGCTCCTCACCTGACTGCATTGTTTAACAGAAGTTTGAACCAAGGCTGGGTTCCTGCGCAGTGGAAGGATGCAAATATTTGTCCTGTCTTTAAAAAAGGCCGGAAAGATTTAGAAGAAAATTACCGCCCAATTTCTCTTCTTAGTATTGTTGGAAAGATAATGGAAAGGTGTTTGTTTAATCGTATCTTTCCTCATTTAAAGCACTTGATCTATCCGTTACAACACGGTTTCATCAAGGGCAGATCATCATCGACACAGCTCCTTGAAATTTACCATGAAATTGGCGGGATTTTAGATCGAGGTGGCCAAGTAGACATTATATATTTGGATTTTTCCAAGGCATTTGACTGCGTTTCTCACCAGCTGTTAGTCCATAAGCTCAAAATGTATGGTATTCATTCTAATTTACTTTCCTGGTTCCATAGTTATCTTTCATGTAGGAGGCAACGTGTAATGGTCGAGGGTACATGTTCGGATTGGCTCCCAGTAGTATCGGGAGTGCCCCAAGGGTCAATTTTAGGTCCCCTCCTTTTCTTATTATATATCAACGATCTTCCATCCGTAGTAAGCAACAAAATGGGCCTTTACGCTGACGACTCCAAATGCTACAAACATGTATCTACTGTTTTAGATTGTGTATCACTCCAGAGAGATATTGATTGCATGTACGATTGCAGTAATACTTGGCAAATGAATTTTAATCCTGACAAATGTAAAATTCTCAGGATAAGCAGATCTAGAAATCCTATTACTTTTACGTACAAAATGAATGACACGGTCCTCGAGTCTGTTCCTGAATTTACCGACTTAGGGGTATTAGCTACGTGGAATTTAACTTTCGATTCTCATGTACATAATATCACTTCGAGAGCAAATTCAGCTCTCGGCTTTTTAAAAAGATCTGTAGGTTTCAATGCCCCTGTAAATGTAAAAAAAATGCTATATCTCACTTTAGTCAGAAGCAGACTTGAGTACTGCTCTGTCGTTTGGTCACCCTATACACACAACCTCATTTCCTCAGTCGAAAAAGTTCAAAGACATGCCTCCAAGTATATTCTTAATGATTACACAGCAGACTACAAGACGAGATTAATACATTGTTCACTATTACCTCTGTCCTACCGACGAGAAATACTTGATCTATGTTTTTTATATAAGTGCTTACTAGGACTTTATGATATTAATATTGACAACTTTCTAAATCTCCCACATCCCCGTTTAAGAGCACATTCACAAGCTAAACTTATCCCTGGTAAATGTCACACTACAAACTTTCAGTACTCCTATTTTAACAGAATCGTCTACATATGGAACTCCTTACCACCTGAAATTAGAAAACTTCGGCTAAATCCAACATTCTCAACAAATCGTTTTAAGCAGTCCGTTATTGATCATTACTTCTCTCTTTTGGCCACACATTTTGATGTCTATCTAATAAGCACTTGGACCCATTGTTCTAAGTGCTGATTGGATGCACATCTAAATGTGTGGTCAACCTATAGTTACATCATTCTCATTTGTTTGTTAATCTTAGTTTATCTGATCCCTTTTATTGTTGTTTCGTTTGGGTATTGTTTCGTATCTTGCCGTTTTTTGTTAGAATACCTCTATGTAAAGTTCTTTGTTTTTATTTGCCCTTTCTCTATTGTTTATTGTTATGATTTTAACTGTTGCTGGAGGTGTGGGTCATGTAAAGGTATATCCTGTTACCCACACCTTGCAGAACTTTTTCTGTAAAGTTTAATAAATAAATAAAAATAAATAATTCAGCAAAGCCTGAAGACATACTTTTTCTTTGTTTCAAAACATGTGTTGTCATAAAAATGTGGAAATATTTATCGTGTGTGATTTTGTCATTTTAACCTAGCCGTGAAATGGACATAGAATGATTTGGGTTGAATCACCCAACGTTTTATCAAAAACAAAACTTATGGCTTTCAGAACTTTGTGATGCTTGGACAATGCCGTTTTCTGACTACTCACTCATACCAAGCACTGTTATAAACAAAAGAACACATTGAAAAAGCCCTTTTCCAGCAGATATGTAGCTGGGATTACCCTTGTCATCAGTTCAGTAAGTGAAGCTCTGCTGAGGATAGCTTGCCATAGTGGAACACAAAGTCCCTGTGTTGTGCCACTAAGTAGAGCACTTGTGTATACAGTATAGGCTAATACCTGGGCCTCATTTATGTAATTATCTCCGGAGACAAGCCATTGGATAAACAAAGGGATACTGATCTGTCCTAATTACAAGAACAAGGACAACATCACTATTGACGCCTTTTAGTTGAGAGAATAAACTTGAGAGCTTGAACAATTCATTTGCATTTGTTTCATGTCTATTGCCTTTGAAATTGCTAAACAATGGACAATGGAACACCTACACACCTGACTTTGCCATTGTTCAACAGAAAAGGGTGGGGGACAATAGGCTACACTTGGGAGAGGACAAAGAACATCGTCGGAAATCAAGACGGTGTGTGTAATGGGTGTGTTTGTTGTATGTGTGGGCTAGTTTTACGCAAACCTGACGCATTTCCTTCCAAAGCCACTCCTTAAAAGATACCACAAGTCAAAGCTGTCTTTGTAAGATTGGCACAAACCCAAGTTTTGACCTTTTGTGAAAGAAATCTTATTTACAGAAGGAAAAATCTGATACCATGAAGTTGTAGGTATGCCATTAATTTGAAGGGGAAGTTTTGAAATGTTAGCCTAAGTGTGGTCTTTAATTTGTTATCGTGTTTCATTTGCACTTTGCTACTGTTTGTACAACAAGTTTCCAACTTGGCAAAGTTCCAACTATTTCGTCAGCTCTTTATTTGTCACTTTATACCTGCAATCAAAACAGTTCTTACTTCAATGCCTCTAAGGATTTATCATAACAAATTTTGGTGGGGAGAAAGAATTCCCATGGAAGCATTATGTTTTCCACATGAGAATAGTGTACTGTGATGTCTTGAGATGATCAAAGGGAATCTCCATTTGTCAGGCATGTCTAACGAATCCTCTTTGTCTAGACCCTGTCTGACCAAAGTGACTTCCTGAGTTTACCTGTACTTGTCACTGCGAAACAGAAAACACCTGTCCGCTTTTCTCCATCAAATCCTTCCGAAAGGCCATGGCAATTCAATTTCTGGTTTCTTGTAGTCCAATTTCTGGTTTCTTGTTAGGATAGATCCAAATTCTTTTAATTTTGCACTTTCCTAGAAAAATTTTGCCTAATGATACAAGCACAAATTGTTTGTCTATGCTGAGCCTTCTTTTTTTGTGGTCAGTCAAACATTTCTTGGAAATAATGCGAGAAACAGAGCTTTCATTTTTTTATAATCATGGCTGATAACTTGCAAATTCTGTCCAAAAACCTAAGTATTTTGTAAAAAAATAGTTGCTGTTTTCCTGAAAATGAACTGAACTAGCAACCATAACCAATGAATTGAATTGATGTGACTTTGGTTTCCAGGTGTCTCACCTACTGGTACCACTGAAGATTCCGATGGATAGTTGTTACCTGTTGGTGGTTATGTGTTTTGTACCAGACAAAGCATTGTGTGTGTATGGTCTTGACACGTGGGTGACTCATGTGTACAAACAGATTTGAAACGATAAAGAATTGCTCATTCAGTGTACAACATGTAGATAAGTGCAACTGTCTTTCACTTGCATTTGATGCACAGTATTGGCTTTATTTGGTCCTGATGATTTAAAACATTTGCTGGAACAACTTGGAAATGTCTTAGATGTATTTATGAAAAAAAAATCTACAAGATGAAGTTATCACAGTTTACGTATTGCGTGAAAAATTAAATGACAAAGAACTTCCTTGAAAGTGAGGGATTACAAATTAAACGCTTGAAAGAAAAGCACAATAGTTTCACTTTGCAGAAAATTGCACATTGTTTTTGTGAAGGGTAACAGATTGGCAGTAAGCGTTGCATGACTAAGTACATCATTCTTTCTTTGTCTCAAATTGTAGGGTTCACTTCTTATCTCTGTTTTTCTTGTTCTCCTCCCCTGGCCAGCTATGTTTCTTGACAGCTCCTCTGAAATGACAAATACGCATTTTAAAACCATAAGAAAGAAAAATGATATGATCTTTCCCCACTGGATTTATAGTGAGATTATATCACACATGGGATATGGATTATCATAGCTCTTTTCACCAAGACACTCAGTAGATTGGTCTTGCTATTCTGGTTAGAAAAGTAATAAATTTAGGACAGTGTTTAATCCAGACAAATTATCCTATATGTCATGGTTGCGCTGTCTCATAAACTTGCCCAGTTTTCCATCTAGAATTGATATCAGCTGAAGCTTTTAACTATCATGTCTTTCAAGAAATTTTACGATGTTCTCTGAAGGTCACAAAAGCCCAGAGGTCGTAGCTTCCCTTCCTGTCCTACCTGCCGTTGTCTAGACGTGGTTGTCTCGGTCAGGCTGGTTTCCTGATTTTACCTCAGCACAGGTAACCAAGATTTACCTGCGGCTGTCACGGAGTGGAAGCGACTCAGCCGTTACCAAATGTGTTCCCATCCAACAGTTCCATTGTTTGGCTGTATTTCCATGTAAATTGGTCCGGCCCACATCCTTTCTTTTGTGATCTCCCCCCAGTGTACCCTGGTCCCACCTGCGAAGTGGATCGTTCCACCGCCTGAGCACTGCCAATGCTACACATTACAAGCCAGTACTAGATCCAATATCAAACTTCAGGGCTGGAGTTCCCTCTGTTAACAAATAGAGGCTTGGCCCTGTATCTGTCTTGTGCCCCATTCTTGGGAGGGAGGCAAATAAGGGCTCTGGACAAATCCCTCCCGAAGGATGCTGTCCCCACCTCTGGGTGGCCTGAAAACCAGAGTGGACTTGTCCTGCTAATTGATTTGCAGGCGATGTCAGGCTTGGCAAGCAGACAGGAGACTCAGGAGTGAGTAAGGTTTCCCTGGCGTGCAGGCCGGCTAGACTGGCAGGGGAGTTTTTCTCTGTCTACAAACAACATGGGAGTGCGTGGATTACCTGTTTGGTTGGGAGTACTAGCGGCAGGAGCTCAACATGGGGAATAAGCTACGCAAGCAGAAAACTACCGATCTCTGGGCCACTGGAGGCACAAATGGCTACGGTAGGACTCTTTGTTGTGCTGCTCATTACTTGTATGACGTGCGACGTATGAAAGGGAGTTACAGGTTGTTATCATCGTGCCCACGTTGTCACCAGAGAGGTTGGTGGTATGAGTCTCACAGGCCTTGGCAGTTGTGTCCTTTAACCTGTAGGTTTATCACTCATTCCTGCGTTGTGCCATGTTTTGATCCAAGAACTCCACTTACTTCTTATCAGCCTTGTTCTTTTGCCAAAAGTCAACTAAATCTACAAGAAAGACACTGTGGCTACTGAACTTTGAAGAAAGCAGAGTCACTAAACTACAGTTATTCTTGTAGATGTCTCAGGTCTTGGGGATGTAGTTTTCCCAGTTAGTACTTTAGTCTGCTCCAAACAAAAGCATGGGGCCTTACCCAACGTAGTGTGTTCAACTTTTGAGACCCAATGAACCAGAAGAATACATCTATGAAGGCCATTCCTATTCCATGGGCAACGGTTGCATTTTTGCAGCGTGGCACCAGGACACTTATGGGATGTGGGGACAGAAATATGTGCAAAGGACCAATTATCAGCCACTCAGGTGTACAAGACTATCTCATGGCCCTGCCTTACCTTAGCATGGTTCACTGCTACTTCACTCAGGAGCAGGCTTGGTAATTGTTCCATTTGTCACCATTAGGTCTTCCAATTCTTTCTCACTTGTGTAAGCCTACGTCACGATAGTAGAAAAAAATCAATTTTGTGTGACATATTTGCAATAAAATATTGGCCAGGCCCCAGTACATTTACTCCATTGATGATAAGAATTTTTACGGTCTTTTGAGCTGATTTTTGGCAGCTATCTAAAGTTGAGTAATGATATAATAAAAATTTGTAGTTTGGATGCTAACAAATCAAGTCCTTGCAGGCAAAGTGTTTGAAAGGTGAGAAGGTAACTTAGGTCTTCTCTAAAAGGAATGCCAGCAAGAACATGATGCCCCGCTGAAACTAAAGCCTGTCTTCCTGTCCTTAGCTTCGCTCGAATTCCCGCGCATCTTGTTTTGGGTCGGGATAAGTTTTCTTTTGGTCCTTACCTGTTCAGGCAGACCTGACCCCAATTTAGCTGCGTTTACATGATTGAAATCAATAACAATCTTGCCTTACATTTGCATGAGAGTGCTATGGGGCATTAATGTCTGCGAATGTGCTTTAGCAGAACGGCGACAACAATAGCGTGAAAGACCTTCCTGCTAAGGTACATAAATCCAGAGATGGTGTGGTCGTTGCCTTGTTCTCGCCAAGCATACTACAACATAGAAGTGCTCTGCTTGAACAGTTTTGAATGGACTCCCCACACAGTAGACTGGGTCCGTCAAATACACTTTGCCCGGCGCTTATCACAGTATTTCACACGTTCCGCTAGTGTTTTTTTTTAGTAGCCAGGTAATTCACTGGTGTGCGCAAAGTGTTTAGAATTTTATAGAGCAGAACAGTTCACTGATTGTTGTTTGTTGTCAGACTTGGAGGCTCTTTTTGTCTGGAAACCAGATTTGTGAGCATGCTTGGCTTGTTAGGTCACTGTTGCATTGTACTGAGACTTCCGAACATATTCAACTGAATCTTGTTGTTATGTCTCCCTGTGCTTTGTACTCTCTAATTATAAGAAATGTACACAGTATACAGGACCTGTAAAAACCAATAGGATATCAGATTTCCATTGGCTGGCTCTTATCTTGATAATGTTTGTGGATGGGAGATTGCTTAATTACTGTATTTACGGTGGGTTAGCCAAGCAATTTCTTGTTTACCTGCGTAAATATTCTGGTTTAGTGTAAAGTGTGCGCTTGGGTCAGTAAGTATACACACGTCTCCAAGCATAAACAGTGGCAAGTAAGTGTAGAATGGGAGTGTATTTTTATCTCAGTTCCAAGAATGTATATTGCTTATGAATAATCTTTATCTTTATTGCATGTTTATGAAAGGCACACATTCTATAAAAGCAGTTAAACATCTGTAGGTTCCACTTCAATTGGGCATTAGCATACTTCACCCCACCCAAAGAACCAAATTTCAGTTGATACAAGCAGACAGTTGAGGACAGGCCAACTGATAATTGTCATGGTACAAGTCTTTCCTTTCATAAGCCATAAGGAATTAACTGATCGTAACATAGTATGAAGAAAGCAACTATAAAGCAAAACAATCTTTGAAAAATATTCGTTGTTTTTCTCGAAGGTTATATGGAAATAGAAAATCAAGAGGGTCATTTGTAATAATCCATAAAAAGCAAATTGAGGGCAAGAGGCCAGTTTGACTTTTGTCTGCTGCATTTATATTTTGTATACCTATGCCATATAGTTAATTGTAATATTATAAGAGACATTGTACCCGTATTCTTATCTGTTGCCATAATACAGCCATATTGTTCTCCATATATATCATAAAGAGCAAGAGTAGTAAGCTAGAATGTACAATACCAGTCTACAGAAAACAGTATGATGTGTGCATGCAATCATTGTGTTTGATATTCAGTGTGAGTGATTTTACAGTACTGGTATTGTTCAGCACTAAGGCTATAAGGTTTATGATCCAAGACTATGAATATTTAATTGTAAGCCAATTTTCCGCCCACTCTTCCATGCTAAGAATAGTCTGCATCCATGCAAACACATTTTTTTTCACTGGCTACTGTAATATATTATCTTTTTAGTTATGAACAGTCCAGATCTTAAATCTTATTGATCTGAAATGACATAGAGAGGCTTTATTATCTAAAGGGATATCAGGGAGTTAATCTTCAAATAAGATATTTTTGCAATACTGTAATTCCTGATTTTTTCAATGTACTGTTATGTTCACGGTTTTCACTGTGACAACTATAACGTGAACTTATCATTACTGATAACAAATAAATCACAGCCTTTTTTAATGCGCACTTGTCACGACAGTGAACATTTAGTTCCGAGAACAAGTTAAATTTTCTCAGACCGTGAAAGTTTGGTACCGTGAACGGTGAAGACAAAGTGAATTACGGTATCCTCATATTTCTATTGACTTTTTACTCTATGTTTCATCCTCCTCAACATGAATTATTAGGAGGAAAATAAAGCAATAAACAGGCATTTTTAAACTTCTTTTCCTACATTTTGCAACCCCCCCCCCCCCCTTCTTGGAAATGTATTCAATATCTTCTGACATAAAGTAACCAGTTAGGTCAGCTTTTATGTATGTGATCTTATCTATAATTATTGTCCCTCCCTTATCAGTGGCCATCCTGACTGACCTTTTGGTGTCATGTCCCATTACAGATGACCACTAACCAGTGAATTATCGCTGACTCATGCATATTTGGTGGTCCATTTTCTACTTGCCTGTCAGTTCTTGTTACTATCTGTTGTTTTTTTTTCTATTCTGAAAATTTGAAGATGTCAGAAAAAGTTTATTTTCAATTCAGAGAATGAAAATTAAAAAAAAGAAATGGTAGGTATGAAAATTTTACATTTGTCACATTGAAAATTCCTTGGCTGGAAAAGTCTAAAGGAAAAGTTTGACAAGTCAGTGAAAAATGTGTAGAAACAATCAAGATGTAATCACAAAAAGTATGTGTTCATAGTGGTATTGTTTCAGTAATGGCCATTTTATTTAGCAAATACTTCACAGGTGCTAACCAGGTAATTCACAGATCTATGCAAATTGATATGAATTATTCAGAATAAAGCAAAACAATTCCATTCTTGTTATTTGTTGTTAGCACTTAGCACGGTTGTATTGACACTGGGCACTATTTCAAAGGTTTAGAAATTGTCAGGTTGTTGTTTTTTCCTGGTGATGATTTGTTTTTCAAAAATTATTCATTGATTTCCTTTAGCAAATTTTTCACGTTCGTCATATCTCTTGGTCTCCTTTCTGATTTGCTTTTGATTCAAAACTGAAACTACATCTTATGATACACCCAAATCCTGAAAATGAAACTAATTACAAGGACATCCAATCATATTGCTGTAAATGACATTTTCAGTGTGATGGATGGAAACAATCATTTTCTGATGAAACCATAATTCATATCTGGATGGAATGTGTGATGATTATCAGACATACAAGATATGGACCAGAAAATTTCTCTGGTGAGGACCCACATATATATGTTGTAGGTTCAGTGTGGATGCGTATTGTTTTCCAAAGCAAACGTGGAAAAGTGGACATTCTAATTTTTATCAATAGGTTTTGATAGTATAGGTCATTGATAACTGATAAATCCCTATAATGAGGATGGCCTCAAACTTCAAGTCTATTGGAAAATGCTTCACTGTTGAATGGTTCAGTGAACCAAGATCAAGGACCATTGTGGCCCCAGTCTTCCCAAGGTCTTACTATTGTTGTCAGAGAACATTCTATAATAAGATTGACCCCCTATTGGAGCACACCTGGGGAGAGCCTGACCCTACCACCTCCCCTAATGAACCAAATCATTGCCTCATGGGTCATTATTCCCTGGAGTCGTCACTGTCTGGGGTGAAATTTGAAGACACATCAGATTTCTTAATTTGTACCAAATTGGTAGCAATACATGTATGGTTATGACATGTAACAAACTAGCATTAGTCACCCATGTAAAATGAGAAATAGTGTTGTCCCTATATTTTGCTGCATTTTGAACCTGAGAAAATTAGGAAATGCTTATTTTGATTTAAAGGGGAGGAGAGTTTCAAACCTTTCCCTCTAAAACCACATAAGCAGTAACAACATTTATAGTAAGAGAGTGATTTAAAATGGACCCCCTACCTACTTGCTTGACCATTTATTCTGTTCACAATCAATGCACCATTTGTTTTTATGTTGGCTATAGAACTAGGTTATATTTTCATTCTATCCAAAGGTAAATAATCAAAGTTCTGGCAAAACCTGGCCACTTCACAGGAGGTGTAGTTGTGCATCTTGTATCAGCATCTGCTGCACATGTCAGGAAAATATGATATTCCCAAGAGTTCAAAGTGATAACATGCCCATTGACCAGAATGACCCTCAGTTGTCCTGCTTGGTTTGAGCTTTCTGCGCCCAGCTGAGGGGAAAGTTAAGGTGACATTTTCAGGTCAATGATGTCATTGTGTGATATTGTATAAATGTCCTTGCCCTAAGGATTGCAGTGTGTGTTTAGATGGTAAAAGGAAAGGTTACCTGGTATTTCTGATCCACTGTTAGATTACAGATGGATTTGGTCAGGTATTGAATTCTCAAACTTCTGATCCAGAAGTGGGGACAATATTACATAAACCAAGATATGCACAGAATGTATTTCTTACCTTTTTAAGGTAGAAGTCTTACATTGTGATTGTTTAAGATGTGTCTACCTGTTGTTTTTCAAGGTTTTGTCTTTCAGCTCTTTGTTAGTTCCTTCTTGGAAAGCAACTAACAAAGAGGCTGCGAAAGGGGTTTTCATAGGCTGTAAACCCCTTTCTATTCCAGGCTTTCCCCTAAAACACCTCAAAGGGAGATCTGCAGCCTGATATTCTTGTATGATCAATTGGTCAATTGGCCTAGTGCCTGCAGGTGGCCCAGATATGGATTTAGATTGGTGTGAGATGGTACAGGTACTGGGAACATCGATCTTTCACTGCTGCAGGATCAGCAGATTTCTTCTGCCTGTTTTGGTGATGGCTATAAAAGCAGGGAGAAATTCTGTCTGTGATGTCCTATTTTGTCTCTGATTCTGTCTCAGTCACATATTATCCTCTGTCCAAACCTTTCAGGTATACATCATAATTAAAGCTAAAGAGATACAACACATGACTTTGATGTTGGTAGGATCAAATATCTAAACAACATAGATTGCTGTGTATAAGATATGATTGTTTGAAAGGATCAACAGATATTGGGAATATGGTAAGTAATTTCCACCTTTTAGTTTTACAATAAATCTTGTATATCATGGGTCATTTTGCAAAGGCATCATAGTCAACTTTTTGTCACTTCGAGATGTTTTTAATGTCTTTTGACATATGCAGGTTGTCAGTAGGCGATTTTTCTTGCCCTGTTTTGACAGCGGAGAGGTCAGAGGTCAGCTGTGACAGATTGAATTTGATGTTTTAGTCATGTAGAAATGGCAGGTGGTCTAGCAAACATGCATATGGCAAGGTGATCAACCACAAGAAACAAAACAGTGATTGAAAAAGAAGACGAACTATGCCTTTTGAAAAGCTAGATGTAAAAGACTACATGTGGAGCGAAAGTATATTTTCTCATTCTGTTTGTTTAATACTGTTTCATTTTGATAGACTGTTGAAGGTTGGGGCATTGGGTGGCAGAAACTTCTGAAGAATAAGATCATATCGCAAGAAGGGCGCTAATATCGAATCAAAAGAAATCATTGCCTAAGGATCGGAGGGAGTCAGATGTATTTTGTCAAAATGGACCGCAGGGAAAAGGTCATGGGAAAAGGTGTCTTCTGAATTGAACGTAGGGGTGAAATAAAGGACAGGCATTATAGCTGGGATGGAGGGAGGGATGTTCCCTGTTTTCCAGTCCACTCCTCCCAAACTATTTACGTGGGATAGCCCAAAGGGGTCAACAGTGAATGACAAGGTATTGTCAAGATTCTTGTCAAACAGTTACATGCAACTATGGAATGTTTCTGATTGATTTAACTTCTAAAGGAATTTCAAAATGATTATTACTTTTCATGACATGTTGATATTTGTTAGAAAACATACCTTACAGAGATAGTGCTGGTACATTCTTTTTCTTACAAGCTACTTCTGTTTGACAGGGTCAATACAATTATGGTATAAAAGTGTCGCCGAAGGGCCAAACCTAGACAAGATCAAGAGACGAGAGGTCATGCATTTACTCCCTAGTATTTCTCAAATTCCTGGTTAGATGTAATTGTTGTGTCCTTGGGAAAGGCACATAACATGACTTTTGTCACTCCACCCAGGTGTAAAATCGGTAACTGACTTTATTGGTTGGGGAGGTGAAAGGAAGTGGAAGGATCAGATAGAGATGGGCTCCACCTTCCAATACTGTGCCCTAGACACAGTGAAGAACAACCCACTGCCCATTCAAGCTCAAAAAAGTGTACCTGTTTTACAATATCAAAGGGGAAATACCTCTTTCTAACTAGTGGGTCTAAGTTTACAAAGTGCTGTTTATTTGCTGGTAGTTGTGGCTAAATTTGACCAGTAAATTGGTTGAGAGACCAATATCCTGTCCTGAGTGTCTGGATGTCAGTCTTGATTGGGGGTCCTGTTTCTGCTCGGCTAACACTTCTGTGTTGACATCGGAAGTACCTGGGTTTTATCTCTTGTGTTTTCACCTATCAGTAAAAAGCTAAAGCAAATTGGACTTACACTATCAACGCTTTTCATCAAAACAGCAAAAGTAATCTTTTTTTTATTACAGTGGAACGATCAAAGTTCCAGTCACTGAAACAGTAGCAGTCATTTGCATATTCATCGAAATGAAAAACAAAATTAACGATCATGTATTTTTCCACCATGGTAGTCCTCAGATATTTCTCCCATAGCCCTTAGGCTAGACTGGCAGTCTGTCACTGATACGTTACCTGTATGATGCAGAAGACAAGTTCATGGTACAATGTTTACAGACCAGATCGGGTTAGCATGATGGAGACTTTATCAGGGAAGACATCTAGACCTGTTTGCATACTGTTGTGTTTGTGTCTGCTTACGCACTGTTGTGCTTAGCGTCTGTTGTGCCATATCCTGGTCTGGCTCTAGTGCGCTTTGTTAGACGTCTGAAAAAATAGCATATTTGGTTTTGAATGAATACTGTTGAATATTAAATCCCTAAATCTCTTATCAAGAAAAGATAAAGAGATATTTGATACATGTTCCAGCTCTAAATGAGCTATGGATATTTTCAACAGTATATGAAGCTTTTATGTATTGCTCGAGGTCATTTCGCCCACCTGTGTTGTATTTTTCAAGCCCACTTGATTGTCTGGTATCTCAGTGTGTCTACCTCTTGCATAAACTGTAAAGATCTTTCAAGAGATAGTACAGTTATGATTGTAAAAATCTGTGTTCTCTTCCATCTGCTTATCTCAACAGCTCAGTAGCCTACAAGCAAGTATAGAACTTGATATGTTGTTAGTTTTGTCCTTTCTTGTTGAAGGGAAAGGCAGCTGACAAGCCTGTGGGCTAAAGATCACACCCATGTACATACATGTAGTGCATTATAGCCATAGGTGGGTAGGCACATCACTTAGCAGGTTATGTCTGGCATGTTGATTGCTACTTGGATCGTCTGTTGAAGACCTTCAGTTTGCAAAGGTAACTGTTTGGCACCAAATATGTTTTGGTAATGGGACTCGAGGCAGTAGGTAAAATCTATTATCTAAAAAAGGGAAAACAGAAAACATACTAAGGAAGGGGTGCAAAATCATGCACTTCTAGCACTTGCCTGCATATTTGTATGTCATGTTCATTGTTGTGTCATGTAAGAAACTTCAAGTAAATTTACCTCATTCAAAGGCATTGTAACTTTTTTTTTATAAAAAAATGAAAAACATGTTTATCTTTCCCTTGTGGCCAGGTTGAAACCTCACGCTTACTTAGTCATTTGGCAGCTCTTTCCCACTCTCTATTTGTCATTTGGTGTTAATTCTGCCATAAACCCTTATTGATTTGTGCACGTTTGGAAGTGTGAGTATCCCCAGTGTTGGCAGCTATCCCAGAATATGCTCATCTGTTAGGTTGTCAGACTGTGGCAACACTTCCACTCTCCTGTAATCTGTGGGCTCTACTGTTCCGAGCTGCAAGCACAGGTGTAATCTGCGCATAGCTCATCTATGATGTGGGGGAGATTATTCAAAGGTGAGGCAGGGCTTGTCTCAAAGTATGGGTCTTCAGGTAAATTGTTCTCTGGGAGTTATAATGTCATAAGGGAACATTTTGTGTTGTTACCAATATCAGTCAAAAGTTTGGAAAGAGTCTTTTTTTTGCTATTGAAATAGCTCAGAGACTAATACTGTAACTTGTGAAACTTTTGCTGTGGTTTTATTTTCATGGTGTCCTCTTCACCACAGAATCATGACATTGTACCAAAGAATTGTTTCAACTATGAAAATCTCCTTTTTCATCCTACCGTGAAATAGAACCACTGTGAAAATAAATGAATTTACAGTAGTGTGATGTGTGTTCAATGTTATAGGGATATTTAAAAACGTTTTGAAAAGATTATATCTAAATATGAAAATCTTAAGACTCTGTCTGCCTCCCTGACAGCTTTCACAATAACTTGATGTTTCCAATGGGAGAATGACTATTCAGTATGCTAAAACCATGAAAACTAAAGAGGATTATTGAGAGAGCTTTATCGTCGTGATGGGATGAATACAAATTGGGTAAATCCAGCCAATCTAACAAGCTGAGGGTTGTAAACTCTAGACACTTGTTTCCCTTCATTAACTGCAGTTATTCACAGGATACCAATTTAAATCCCTGTTGGAGTGTCAAGTCGGGTCACACTTGAAATACTGATGGATACAAGGTGCAGCCATAAATAAGGATTCAGGTAGTGCAGATTTAATGTGTTCCACCTTTACATTCACTCAGGAAAGGGGAGCTGGATTGGTGAAGGAACATTTGGGTGTGCCAAGAAATATCAAACGGTAGTCCACCTTTATCCACGGTAAACTATATCCGTTTTCTTAAAAAACATGATATTCATGCATATCTAGTCGATGAATGTTGATTTCAAATTGGAATAGTTTCATAGCATTCCAGTGTGAAACAGCAGTCTGTTGACTTGATATCTCTAAATTTTCTGATTTTATATACGACGGATAAAGCTTGCCTAGCAGATAAAGGTGAACTAGTATTACATAGCATTTGGGAGATCCCAGTATATAGTATGTATGACATAAACATTTTCTGACTTGAAAACCTTTGAGTTGTTGGACTATGGCCTAATGTTGTCAGCACTCTTCTGCATCACGATCAACCTCGATTTTGCCGGGCTCAGTTGCCAGAAAATTGATATTTGTGCTTCAGCATTTTGCTGTACTTTATTGCTGTAGACAAGTGAGGAGTCAGCATTATTAGTTTTTTCCTGCCGTTATGAATCCATTGTCAGCATGTGTTTTGACTTTATGGCAAGTGATATCAATATCAGCTCTCTTCCACTTTATATCGAGTGTCATGGTAAAGGTAGGGTAGCAGCTATTAAATCCTATTGCATCCTTCTGTTTATCTATGCATAAAGACATTTTGTGCTATAAAATCATGTGGATCTACATAGGTACATAAGTATGTAATGTGCATTACATTCACACAGAGCTTCTTTAAACTTGGCCAAAATTCAAATTTACTTCAAGGATGAAATCTTGAAGATGTTCTTGGCAGCGCCAACTTCCAACACCTGTGAAAATTGGGCCGCATGATATCGTATCCAGATGTTTCAAGGTCACCAGCGATGACCTTTTATTTTATCAACCACCTTAGAGTAGGGCACATGTCACTTTTATGTTGATTTAGATGGGAATTGAACCCAGGTTGCTAGGTTCAATCATGCCCATGTCACTCCCAGAGTGGTGATACAGTCATGATTGCAGAAGCGTTTGTGAGTCCTTTGAGGTTCAACAGTTTTCTGGCATTTTTGCTGATATCTTTGACGAGGTATTGATTTTATCAAGCTTCAGTCAATAAGAACACAGTTCACTTTTCTTAGGGACCGTACGATATTTATCGGGGGGGGAGGGCTGGTACATTGGAAGTCGGATCAAAAATTTTTTTGATGGCCCTCCCCCCCATCTCAAAAAAATCTAACTTGACCCTCCCCCTCCACCTAAAAAAAATCAACATGGCCCTCCCCCCGACAGGCATAATCAAACGGGTAGAAAAACAACCGATAAAATAATCTTAATATAGACGTCAGGGCACAAGGGCGCCAGTGTTCTCGCCAGGATTTTTTCACAGCGTCGGGGCAGGGTTCCGGGGGCATGTTCCCCCGGGAAAATTTTGATTTTTAAACCCTCTAAAACAGAATTTCCTGCAATTTGAGAGGAAAATCATGCCCTTGAGATTGGATGCCGGTTGCCTTTTTTACTCCCGTTTTTCAGTAATCGACGTCCGCCCTCCCCCAAAAATATGTTATAACTATAAGCTCGGGGAATCAGCAGTCCGTGATCTGGCCCGGGTATTATTTGTCCAGTCATGTCTATATGAAAACTTTGGGTTTTTGATGCTTCCAAACAGGGCTCTAGCCAGTGAGTTCGTCAGCCCATGGAAAAATCCTGCCAATTTTTTTCCGACATTGAATAAAGAATGCCTACCTCGTGCGATCGATGTTGCGCCCTCCTGCATCAAATGCTAGTAGTTTTTCCAGAGGATAAAATAACGGCGCCATCACACCTTGTGTTTTTTTTTCTATTTTGCCCGATGATTTTACTAAAATTTATCATTTATCGAATCGGTCGGGTTTTACAAGGCCGCGCCGTCATTTTCCACGAGCGTGCGTTTGTTTCGTGCGACCTCAGGTAACCCCGTTTTCGGCGTGAAATCTTTGGCTCACCGCTGAATTTCCTTTTACATAGAGACCAAGAACGTTATACATTATACGAAGGACGGTGATCTGCTGCGTCTTTGGCAGTGATCAGTGCCGGTGTAGCCTTGAAGGAGTAGCCAGAAAAGACGTCCCAACTGGGCGTTGCTGGGCCCTGCGATCGACAGTCCGTCTTGGGAGGGGGGCGTGCCGCGCCATGTGCCACAGACGACAATGCGAGTGCACAGCCGACTCGATCGACGCTTGACAACAATATTGCGGCCCCTTTTCTGCCGCAAATTTTGTCCTTTTGAAACAAAAGAAATGTTATAAATACAAAATAAAGTGTATAGTTTTGGATTCTTCACATATTTACCGCGCACCGCTTTTGTAACTTAAATATTTGGGAAAACTCAGCCGAGCCGAGTGCGTCTTTCCAGAAAAAAATACTTAAGTCCGGAGACGGAATGACGTATGCCTGGCGGGAACGCTGGTCCAGGGCAGCGCCACTTTGGGGGACCTAGGGGGGGCGAAGCCCCCCGGAAGCTCTTGCATTTTAGGCTATTCAGAAGGCTTATTTTATTAGTTTTAGGGCCATGTCAAGATATCAAAACAAAAAATAGTATAAACAATTCTTTCAAAAAAATTAACATGGCCCTCCCCCTATTTAAAAAAAAATTAACATGGCCCTCCCCCCACCTCAAAAAAAATTAACATGGCCCTCCCCCCCTAACGCACCAGCCCTCCCCCCCTGATAAATATCGTACAGTCCCTTAGCAGTATTTGTTGTGATACAGAAACACTTTATCGCTGAGAAGATGCTCTTTTCAGTTTTCTACTTTTTTCATGTCTTCCTACAGATGTAAATGATATTGGCAAGCAAAGTTGATGACATCCGAAAGTAGAAATTTCATCTCAGCTTTATCACATTGTAAGCTCTCTGAAATCCCCCAGGGAGGGTAATGATAAATTTTTGTTATGCCAGCATGATCAGCAGGCATATCCTCTCCCCTCCCACTTCCATATGGGGGCAGGGAGGGCATAATCATCTTGTCAGCAGATCCATAATTAAGATGGATCATCCAGCCTGGGTGAATCTTCTCTTGTCTGTAGGGTGTTGAAGGATGGACAGTATCTCATGATAAAGAAAACAGGATGTAGAAAACTAAACAAAATGACTGGTATGGCATATTTAGGTGTTGGCTTGTGGTTGATTCAAATTTTGTCAGCATATACATTTTGCTTTAATACTGTATAAACCAAATGGAAAAGTTGTAGTACTGCACTATGAAGACATGTTCATTTTCAAACTGAACTGGGAGAATTGAAACTGAAAGACAGATACCAGGTACAACCAGGAATGCTGGCAGCTTGATTCTATCTGCAATTTACTAAAGTAACCCTTCAGGCTCTTTCAAGGGTCTGTTCCTAAACATTTGTAAACATAAAGTTAATTCATTTTCAGTGTTGCTTATGCTTCTGTATTCAGATTACATTCTATCTTCCTACCAAATATCCTCTCGTCTTTTTTTGTACTTTATTTGCAGTGTTTCCCTTTCCTGGAAGTTTCTCTCCCAAGTTTTTCCAGTGGCACAGACATACATCCCAACAGGGGAGGCATCAGATTATTTCCCAGCAATTTGTAGGTTGCTCTGGGGGTCAACATTCCCCCAAGCAGTGCACTGGGTCAGCATTTACCCACCAGACAATTAAGGAAAGGCCCTTCAAATCCATTTGCTTGGTTGCAAATGTTTCGAAATAGAATTTCTACCAGGCGCTCAGAATTATATTTCCTGCAGGTAATATTATCTAGTTTCTGAAAGCTCTTTTAGCACTTGACGACTTTTCTATTCTATGATTCAGAATGTGTTAGGTTAAATTAATTATGCAAAAATTCATGGAAATCAAAATGCTGATCTTGCATTTAGTGGATACTAAAATCATTCCAAAGCTTATCTGTTGCTTTTGCATTGTAATCTTTTCACTAGGTGAAATATGGTAGTGCACCTTCATTGAATTTCTAAAGATATGGTTATAATCATTATAGCATAGTACTTTCCATTGCTGATGTATAGAAATTACTGTGAAGAAAGTATATTTCAAAACTTGCATCCCATCTTCCCAATGGTTGTTACAGTCTTGATGTGACAGTCTAGTTGTTGTTGAAGCATGGCTGGCTGCTTGTTGCTAGGATACGACATGACAGGCCATAGGGCAGATCTTCTCAATGGGTTTCATCATCCCCTGTATTCCCTTATGATTAGCTCTGCTATATCCTCCTTGTCACATAAAGCCCATGAAAGTGCTAACCTTGCTTCATTACAGTGAAGTTAACGATTCCTGAATTGATCACAAGGAATTTAGGGATGGCGCCATGAAAGGACATGCATAAAGATAACACTGTAGGTGAAACTTTGTCATACACAACAAAAATGGAATTTGTTATCATTACTCCAAACTAATTGAGTGAAGTGACATTGCAGATTTACATATAATCTTGCTGTCTAGAAAAGTATAACGGTTAAATGGAGAAAATTATCTTTAATTGTGTCATCGTCTTAAGTATATAGTTTTACTTCTTCAGAAGTCAGGAATGACTTTGATGAGTTGACCTTAATCACAGTCAAGGTAGTCTGCCCTAAATCCTGCAGGAATGAAACGTTCCCCCTAAATCGATTTGCTGATAGCCAGATGTGACCAGAGAACATTAGACTTTGCAGCGACCAATTGCTTACCTCCTGAATTGGGTGTTATCTTGAGTTGGGATGGGAAACAGGCTATACAATAAATAGACCATATGCTGGGAGATGTGCAAGGGGGTGAGGATGACCAGGGTGGTCTGTTTTTGTCCCTCCTTTTTTCCAAAACATTTCAAGAGAAAGATGCTTACCAAATAGTATAAAATGAACAGAATTTTTTTCATTTATCAATCTTGACTGGCCCGATATTCAAACCAAATATCCAAACGGAGCCTGGCTTCAATGCCAAGTCTCTTGGTCCACTCACGCATGTTGCGTGAGATGAGGAAGAGAATCAGCAGCTATAGCAGGTTTGGATACCCTCCTAGGTACCATTATGATAGTATCTAACTTGGTAATCATCCATAGGTTTGTCATGTTTTGGCTATCATGAACAGTGATTCTGCAGATGTTTCTTGGAGATACAAGTTGTTGGGATTGGACTGGAGAAGCTAGGTGGAGGGGTGGCTAGATATTACTCTGATTTTATGGGTCACCAACTGGTTTTAATCTGTGGGAGGCAATGGGGCATAGGAACTACAGATCCATCAAACTCTGCTGCTGAACTTTCCCACATCCAGCAAACCAAAGAGCTTGGTATATTTTACTTATGTCTGCTGCAAAATTGATGGTTTGTGGCATTGGTTGTGGATGCGTACATGAAATTTTTTCCATCACTGTATTGTTTGATTTTTGATGGACAATTGTGCTGAACATTGTCACTCTAACAAAATTACTATCCAGTAATTTTCTAATATCCTCCCAAAACAATTATATTATCTGTACCCATGCTATCTTGAAGGGATCAAAGTTTCATATCAGTATCTCATGATATTTGAGTTTTGGCTGTAAGCCAGTTTCCAATACTCTCTCATCACATGAAGGCCATAGGAATCACATGGCCTCTATCACTCATCACATATGTTTCTTAAAGTATGGAATCCTTTATTTTAAGTGATCCCAAGTACTTTGGAAGGAGTTTACTGTGGGTAGGTTTATCCTGCTTATGTTTGTGTGTGGTGTGCCAATAGGCGAGACAGCCCCTCTGTTTTTATAGAGTTCACACATGGTGTCAATTCTGTACTACAGGGAGTAAACATGCTGTTAGGGACATCCAGCTGTGTGGAGGACCTTTTCATTTCAAAGGAGGGGGATTTATTAATATATTGGTTTTATAAAGTAGTGAAAAAATACTTGTTTGAAATTCAGTAGACCACTTGATTGCTTTTTAAAAACAATTTTATAAGTAATTTTAAAAAATAAATGACCTAAACTTTTGAGTGGGTATATGCTAAAGGTTTTAAAATAACCTTAGCCCGATTTGGGCATAATAGACTATTCCGACAGTCTTGGTTCATTGGATGCTGTAGCAACTTCAGCAAGAGTGAAGCCAGGTTGTTTTGCTGCACCGAAACTGTTCCAAGAATCTAGATAATAGTTAGAGCTAGTTGTAGAGGCCAGTGAACAGATGGATCAAACCTGGGGAGATGTTGGGTACATCAAGTGTGTGCAATGGCTGGATGCTGCCGAGAAAATGAGCTGGCCCTTGAAGTCATCCTCAGAGACCAGTGATTGTTGTGAGTGCCAGATTTTTTAATGTCCGTGATGCCTGGCCTCTTTAAGTCATCATGTGTCTGTGATGTTTGGCATTGGTTCTTATCCAGAGAAACAGGAAGTGTCTAGATTTTGAATGCTTCTTGATGGAATGTAGAGCAAGTTACTGTTTTGTTTGTGATAAGATGTATGTTCGGTTTGCAACTTGGATGCCTGGAAAAGGGGGAGGGGAACTGTTTTCCTCACTCAGGCTCAGAATGTGGAAACTAAGTGAGAAAAACAAACTTTCTTGCTATATAATCAATCAATGGGGATAGTGGGAATAGTTTCCTGTGGCTCCTTTTAGCTCGCTGCCTTATGAAGAAGAAGAATTGAAAAGTCTTGTTACCAACAGTTTCATGGTTGATTAGTGTGGGACCAGTTATTTTGTTCCATTTAGGATTAATAGCATAACAATAAGCCATTGTTATGGTCATGATTGGAGGCGTGAAATGGGGGAGTCTCTATACAGTTGATAGATTTTAGAATAACAAAAGCAATGCTGTCTAACCCATTTTGCTGACAGAATGGAGATATCGGTATCAATTATAATATTGGAGCAGATGTTTGGATAGAATACAGTTATATAGGTAGAAAATGTAACCATTTTCCACCCAACATCTGCTTGGAGATTATGGAAAGAATCACTTGAAGAACTACAAAGTTTTTCCCAACTCAATTTTGAATGTGTAACAATCTCAACTGTTAGTCCTCTTGATCTCTACAGAGTAAAACAACAAAGCAGAAAAGATCTGGAGGAATTGTCAGTGACCTGTGTTATAATCTGCATCAGTCTATCACCTTTTGCCATTCACACTGCTGTGTGAACATATGTTTTTGATAGGTGCTTCATGATTTGTTAGAACAGGTGCCTTTGATTATAGTCTGAATGACACTTTGACTCTGACTTTCCTCTTTGAACTTTTGGGAGAATTCGTTAAGCTGAGTCTGGGAAAAGAATACAGGGGAAAGGCATGTGAAACAACATAGATGCAGTGTCACTGTGTGGATCAGACTTTTAACATTAGAGGTATCATGAAACTGACATCTTATCCACCCCCATGTCATTTCAATTGGTATGGCCCGGGCTAAAGTCAATGGCTGTTTGATAGTGTGACTCTGACCTTCTGCAGTGAACCTCAGAAACTCCAGTTTTGGAGCTTTCTGCCTAACTAGAAAGTGGAAGAACGAAAACTACAGCACCTGTGTAGTTTGCTCATACTGACATCAAATTGTCGTTTAATGATAATTGATGTTGTGTTGATGTTTCTTTGTTTTGTTTATAAACACTATGACAGCTGGTATATTATAATGGTGACTAATGACTAAAAGAATGTTTATTCTGTAGGGATCTAAACACCCTATCAAACCAGGCTAGACAAAAAGTCACCCAAGTGTTAAGTAGGAAATGGAACACAGCTGCGGTGACCTTTGTTAACCTTGATGTCTTCTGGTGTCCCAAGGTTGGGAGGATGAAATTCTGTTTGAAAGCTGACTCTGGAGGAGATGGATCACATGTTTGTATTTATCACCATGTTGTAGGGCGGGGATTTGATGAGTTCAATGTGATTCCTGTTAGACTGACACCCATTGGACAGTATTTAGACTGGAACTAGTTAAAACTACAAAAAAGGGTCTAGACAGTGTTTCTTCAGGTTTTCTGGGGAAAGCAGGCTCCTACTTGGATCTAGGGTTGATCTTTTACAGGTTGCTCAAGGTTGTAAACCCCGTTCAACTTCAAGGACTTCAAAAATCCTTTCCAACTTGGAATCCAAGTGGGGTTTAGACTGGTTTCCTGGAAGATCCAGGTCCAGCGGTTACTAGTAGTAGCCAGGGTACAGGGTCCTGGTCACCACTGAGCTCATGATTAGGTCCATCCCTCCCTGCATGTGACTGATCTTCTTGTGACACAGGTCATCTAAACCCTGATCTACTCTGACAAACATCATTTTCCTCATCCTTTAATTTTCCACCCTTCAACCTATCAAATATGAATACTCATACATATAAAACATGAGGTTTAGAAAAGGCAGTGCCAAAAAACTTCTAGAACCATATACATTATACTCTTGTAGCATTGCATACTTGTATGAGTATAAGCTTTGCAGTACCCATATGTTGGAATGTAAGACTCCCCGAGGCATCAATTTATTTCTACACATGTTTTACCAAGCCTAGAGGTCATAGAGGAGACAATTCCAATGACTTTGATTTAGGTTGTCTGACTTTCTGCTGTTTCTCATCAGCTGTCTGGACGTAATGTGTTTTTCATTTGTTAGAGACTTGTTCAAGTGATTGGTATGTATTTCTTATTAGGAAGTGACAGTCACAAGAGCAGTAAATCACAATTAGTAGAATTACAGGACAGGGCAGAGGAGTCAAAGCAAATAGGTCATAATCCAGGGTATTGCCCCAAGGACAGGAGATCTGCTCTAGAAGCACCATAGGCTGATCTCTAGACAGATTTACCGATGGCATAAGATGGTTTCAAAGCTGGATATAAGGAGTACTGTATAGCTGGCCAAAGGGAGTCATCGGCCACTGGGAGCCAAACACACTCCTAGACCAGCTTCACTTCTCTGTCAGCTTTTGATACCCAAGTTGTATCTTATGCTACCGTAGGATCTGCTCGTAATTGTTGACAGTAGCATGTATTTCAATTACATGAACATAGTTTTCAGGAAACATCCTACAGCCCCATAGATAACTTGGAAAAGCCTATCTGGAAGAAACATCAGCTGAAATGTAGTCCACCTGCCTGGCGTCTGCTCTGGATTTGAAATCAGTAAAAGTAAACAAACTTCCTCAAGGGGTGAGGAGGGGCAGGGCATCTAGTATTTCAATTAAAACTGTTTCAAATTTATTGACCTTTGGTTCAGTTGATCATGATGTTGATATCCTTTTCTTGGGCTCTTTACAAACCCAGAATACTGTATGTTATATGTTGTTCAGATTAAGTACAAATGTTTGTAGACATAGTTATACTTTTCCTTAATGAACTGTCCTAGAAATAAACCTGGTCACATGTCAATATCTCTGGTCTCTGAGCAATTGAACTTGAATATTTTTATTTCAAAAGAACATCAGAAAAGAAAATGTACCATAATTGCAACCTCTTACCAGTCATAGCAGTTGGAAAGACTCCCAATTGTTACATGAGTATATATCAATATACTGTGCGACACACTGGAGACATAGCGATGGACAGAAATCCTTATTCAGCCTTTTACAGCTCCCAGCCTTGTTATTCCAGTCTCTTAACATTCAATTACCCGTCTGTTACCAGCTGTTACCTAGGAAACCCGCTAGATTTGCACAGTTAATTTGTGTGGGTTTCATGACCCCTCTAGCAATATATAGGAGGAAGCCGTTATGAATACGAAATCAGGACGTCAGGTGTTGTGGTGCTCTCCTTCAATTTGAGGTGCTAATATCGGGTGCCGCTAACCTGAGTGGGACAGCCTTTCTGTAAGTTATTTATGGAGGCAAAGTGGTATAGGAACATTACATAACATTTAAAAAGAAAGTTGAACTCGAGTATGTAACGTTTATAAAGAAAGTTGAACAGAAGATATTTTTTTTTTTTATTTACTTAGAGGTCACCGCAAAACAAGGCTCGTGGAGCCACTCAAGCGTTTTGGGTTACATTACTGAATTGTGAAGAGAGATGTTTGTTTGCCCTTAATTTAAACAGATATAACAGATATAGTTGCAGCTTGAATTGTTACTTTCTATTTTGCTTGAAATTAATTTCTTTTTGGTCTTTTTTTGGTAAGCTCTCTCAGTCTCTGGCTGGAAATGTTGTTTCAGCAATATCATATCATTGTGACCAGAGCCAAATTGATGATAGACATTGCGTTTCCAGTCAGATTGTCACCATGGTATCGATTTTTCCTTGCCTAAACTTGTAGTGCAAATCTTGTAGAGAGTAGACAAGGTCATTTGCACAAGGTCATCGCCATGTACATGTAGGTGTGACAAAGTCCCCAATATTGATGCTGCAGAAAAGCAATTTGTCACGTAATGCTAGATAAGGAATATTATTTTCTCCAAAGTTTATGGTTTCTTGGAGCCATGCCAGTTGGGATTTGGCTCCTAGAAGTTACTGCAACTTTGTGGTAACATCTCATATCAATCTTTAAGTGATGTAGCTTGTGCACCAGACATGAAATCTTTACTTTGGAGGAGTGCATTTGTATGGGGTGCTTATGATGGAGCAGAGTGCCAGTAATTCTGCACATCTAGAAATACTGACAGTGATTTTAATGATTTCTGTGGTGACATACAACGTAACGTAGCAAAATCATACCATCATGAACCGTCATACAGTAATAGTAATACACTAATGTGTCCTGGTTACTTAAAACAGCAAATTCAGCCTTTCCCCATCTACATTAAGATAAAGTCTCTGCAAACATTGCTGAATTTACAGTCCTGCTGTAGGCTCCATCTAGGATGATCATCATCACATTGTTTCGTGTCAGTAGAGTCGATTCCATATTACCGAGAGGGTGTTTCTTGCCTGTTGTTCTAACATTTTGGAAATCTTTGTAACAATCTAACTGTGATAAGTAACTGTTTAGAACTATTTATAACATCTATGTGACGTTCTAAATATTTCTTTAGTATTCAAACATTTTAGAAACATTTCTAACATCAAATACATTATTTCTGTTAGTTTCTAAACTGTTCCAACATAGATGCATCATTTGTGATCACATGTTCGAACATGGAAACAATATGATGAAACTGGGTCAGTGGGCTGGGAAGAGGGCAATTCACACATCCCTGCCAAGTGCAGGAAATTATGTCTGTCTGACACCTTCTCACAAAAGACTCACCAGTGTATACTACAGAAAATCTAAAAATATAAGAGCCAAACAAAGGACCAAGCTTAGCAGCTTTGTTTATGAGTCAATAAAAGTTTTTATGGAGGTAAAAAATGACACAAAATGTTGGAACATGTTGGAACAATAACAAAAACACATAGATGTTTGAAAATTGTTCTAAATAAAGAGATAATTATAGCATTACTTTCCCAAATGTTCCAACAAATATAAAAAGGTTCAAACATGATTAAACTTTCATTTTGAAATGTTTGAACGATTTCGAACTTAAGTGACTGAAATGTTCTTTTACTCCAAATAGTTCAAACTTGTTACAAATATTATTTCAAGACCATCTCGGTGACTTGGAATAGACTCTACTGGAGCCAGGCCACAGCCTTCTTGTTAGTCCCAGTTGGAGATGTTGGGGCCCAATGCGTCTTGTGTACCTAGGATGATAATAGGTCACCAGTGGCTGATGAGCTTGATCTAATTTGTCAAATAGAACATGACACAAGGTCAATGAGAAAAGTTTGCTGGTAATTCAAAAGTCGGAAGACTTATTTCCAATTTGTCCCGTAAGATTGTCTTAGCTCTTCACTGCCCTAGATTTTAGGAAACCAATGAATGACCAGTTGTAACCAATCATGTTTGGTGCTTGATTTTCTGGGTTCTAATTAGTGTAATCTATCAACTCGAACGGGAAGGAAAGCTGGGATTACTTTGATGTTCAAAGAGGTAGAAAGTTTAAGATTCTGTTTGAACCTGATACTGGGGGAAAGTGGACTTTTCCTGGCAGGCAGGAAGGAAAATGTTGATCAATCTTGCTTTACAGGTGAGAATGTGCAACAGCATCAATTATTATGGCTAGTAATCCATGTAATATAATGCTGATAAATCGGTAGATTATGATTTGAATGATGATCTTGGTGTTTCAAAAGGTGATATAAAACATATTCAGTCAGTGATTCTTGGTGTACTTACATAAAATATTATCACCTCCACATGTAGGTACATACATTGAGCTTTACCATTTTTTTTAGATAGACAGGGTATAGAAAATATATGTATAGTATTCCTCTTTTGAGCTACCATTATACAGCTGGGCACTGTAACAACAACACCTGTCTGTATAAACTGATCCTTATCAAGTGATTAATCACTTAAATGTTGACTCAAGAAATTGAATATGGGCTATCAGCAAAATCCTTCTAAATCATTTCAAGCATGATTAAGGTTAATTGATTGTTCTTCTCTCATTACAACTTTCTTGTCCACTTTGTAGATTAATAGTTGAGACACTGACCCTAGATTTAGCACTGCTTGACTATGTGTATGTCTGCTCAGCTGATTCTCTGTAGAGTAGAGTTTCAGTAAAAGGCATTCAGTGGATCTCTTTCAGTTGAGACTGTTTTATAAACAGTTAATAGTCTATGTTATATGTATGCTAATTCAGAATACAGTAAATTTCAGAATCTGTCCCTTATTATCTTACACTATGTTTTCGAGATTTACAGTTCCCAACTGCCAACTCATAACAAATCTTATCTTTCAGACATATGCAAAGTGTATAACATTGTCGTGTGTTTGACATAACTGGTTGTAAAGTGTGATTCTATAGTAAAGCTGTCAGTGATAAAGTGGCTGTCATGTCATAACACAAGGCCGTACCATCTCGATAAGTCGTTCTGCATTTCGTTTTCCGTTGGTTGAGCAGTTAACCACAAACTCAAAGCTTTCTACACAAGGTGAAGTGCCATTTGTGAAGGAAGGGCTTAAATTTCCTTCTTACAACCCTAAAAAACAATGATGGTTCAAAAGTTCAGTCTAGCCTGCCCCACTAACAGGTGTTGTGAAGCAGCCATTTCTTGTTAGATCATTTTGTTATTTTAAAGCCAGAGAAGCCTTAGACCTGGAAACTTCATTGATATGGCCGGAACTATACACCTCAAGGTTGTGTCCTGACAGCTGAGAAAGCCAAACAGCAAAAACCTCTCTGGGGGCATGTAAAACAACCCCCAAACTCATGGCCACCACCTTTGTTTCCACCTGTTACACAGAAACATGAACCTTGTATGAATTTCAGCCATAAGCTCTGCATTCACCTAGACATCCAGACTAATTCCTTTTCGTGCTGGAACATGTGTTTTGTCTGGAACCTTCAAGATGTTATTTTTGGCAAAGTCTGATCATTGTAAGTTGACATGTAACCTCCTATCAGAGCTTTCAACTTTGTTTCTGAAACTGACTGTCAAAAGATAAAGGTCCAGTCTGATACGCAGCTATTCTTAGACACCCGACCCATTCCAAATTCAGTCAGAGCCGAAGATACTTACTTGTGCTGAGGAAAACTTCCATGTGTTAGCTTTTTGTGTTTGTTTGTGAGTTGACTGTAAGATGCTTTTTACTGTTGGTTGCCTGAGTTGCAATTACATGTAGTACTTAAAATGTTAACTGGGGAAGAATGTGTGTGTTAATCATCTGACACTGTACCGTTTGTTGTTGTGCAGCCCTCACAACGCTGGATGCGGTGGCCAAGTTACACGAACACCACCACAACGACTACGTGGTCCAGACGGAGCTGTTCCAACCACCAACCAGGCCTGAGTGCGTCAAGACAATCCACGAAAATGCACGAAAGAACCTACGGGAGGTTCTGAGGACTTGTGACAAATATCGGAACGATGGGAGGCCATCGTCCCGGCTGTATTCCACAGGACCGGTGTTTGCTGACCTCAAGCCAGCGGACAACTCGGATGACTGGGAAGAGTATAAGGTACCACTCGACTCACTTTTCTGGATGTTGCATTACGTTGTACATGTATGCACTAACAGTCGCTTGATTCACAGATCCCTGATGGTCATTTCTCCATTAATTGGAGTTATCATTTCACAGAAATCACCCCCTCCCCCATCCTAACATCAGTGTACATGATGCTGCCATATTTATACATGTAACCAGCAATGAATAAACAGCAATGTTCTACTAAGATGCCATTCTTAGTTAACGGTAAGACTTTCTACATTGCACAGCCTGGATATGTCAAGCTGACTCTGCGTTAATCCTAAAGAAGCATAAATGAAGATATATGGGCCACCAAAATGAGTGTGATTATTTTCCTACAACACACAACATCTCAAGTTGCTTGCCACTTGTTGGGTATGTGCCAATGTAATGTCTGTGTAAAGTAAAGGTGAACTAAAGGTGAAACTTTCATTATTGCTACCCGTTACATCTATATTGGTTCATGCAAGATAAAAATCAAATGGAACACTTATTGCCAGACTGAAAGGTTAGGGAGCATTTATAATTTAGAGGAATGCAGAATTCCTAGAAAACATCAAGTATTTAGGAAACGTAATGTGACAAAATGAGGGATACAGCAGAAACAGAAGTCAGTAGAAAATACTGTTTGAGACGAGTGGCAACTTTATGGAGCAGAAGAGAAATGGTGTCATCAGGATGATTTGTGATTTTAGAATACTGTGTGGGTGTAGTTTGGTGTGTTGGAAGTTGATATATTGTTACTGAGTTCTGGCTGTATGTCTGTGTCTCATTACAAGAGGGCTCTACTTAATCAGAGGCTTTAGGAAAAATCCAGTGTTCTGAAAGCCTTTGAAGATCAGGCATAACATTCTTGGCAATTTCTTGAACAATTTTCCAGTTGGGAGGGCAAATCTATTTATAGTTTAATCATGGCCATCTCTGGAAAGTTGAAAGGCATAGAAAGAGGGGAGAAGAAGTAGAGAATGCAAAATTTCCACCTTTTCTGGCTGAATAAAGTTTTTCTTTTGGCACAGTGAACATAGTCTCTCTGAATTTACACAATCATTACATCATTCACAGCTCATAGATCCAGCAAAATTGCTCCTGCATTTTACAAATTAGAAAACCACTTTGTCACTGTCAAATTATCTTTCCTCTTAAATAGGAATCTCCTAGATTACAGCTTTGCATGACTTCTGCAAAGTCCTCTAAGCAGATACTTAATCTTTGTCATCCCCAAGAGAAATTAACGACTGGGAGGGAAGGTTGGATTTACTAAAGAGGCAATGCTCAAGGCCAATGGTAATCAGTCTTCCTGCTTTTATCCCTGGTAAAGGATTTTCATCAAGCCCCAGGAAAGGACAGCGAAAAGCAGTTGCCACTTAACTGCCTATCGGCCGTCAATTTGTATTACCGGCGAGAAATATCGCCTTGCCTTACACTGGAGTGGTTGACAAATGAACAGCACCATTTCAGAAGTGTTAAGGCTTGAATTTTCATTGTGTTGTGAAACCAGACATTTGAAAATGACACTTTCCCTTCTCTTAAGTTACAAATTATGTAGCATATACTGTTACTGTAATGATGATATACATGTAGCTTGTAGGTAGAAAAGTAAAAGAGAAAGACAGAGAAAAAGAGAAAGAAGGAAAAGAGAGTGGTATGCAACAGTATGCTGTGCTGTGAACAAATATTTCATGATATATGAGCATGTACATTATGTGCATACGTAAAAAGGTGCACCTGTAATGAAATATGCATATGTAATGAAACGGTTTATATACACAGAAAAATATCATGTTTGATATCACATGGTACACCCAACACATCCAAAAGCATCTCTGGTCTATCTCAACCTTTGCCTTCCCTCAGTCCTTGCTATGAGTATGACCCTGTGCTGAATACCATTAGTAGAGTACCAGCAGGTACATATCCTAACATGAACTGTTGCCCACAGGAATAGCTCAAAGGCCCACAGAATCAATACCTTTCAATCTAGAAGTCTTGTTTCCAAAGATGGGGTAACCCTGGTTCGCATTTTTGGTGAGGCTGGCTCAGTGGTAATGTACCACAGTCATTCCTAGTCACGAAGAACATACCAGCAAGACAGGTCCCCAATAATGAAGCAGAGTCAAGGGAAAGGAACTAGTCTATCACAATATTGCTGGGGTTAACTAAAATTCTGAGGCTTTGTCTATAGTTGAACAACCTTTGCAGAGTTTTCCTTTGCACAAAGGCATTTCTAGACTCGTAGTAAATCAAACTCATTTAAAACCTTCATTGATGTACTTGTAATACCAGTAATTGACTTTGAATGACATTTGGAATACTTGTATTGAGCTCTCAAAGCCTTAAAAAGTTTCAGAACACTTGGCTGCAGAGAAAAATCAACTCTCCAGAGATGCAAATCCGCCGTGAGAGCTGATATTGTCAATCTTGACCGATGTCGAGGACTCAGAATTTGTGTAACCTACAGTTGAAGGACATGGCAGTGAGTTTAAATCAATCAGTCATCGGAAAATGGAAGAAATCATTGTGACTACTTAAGTATGTTACTCTATAATCTTGGGTCTCAAGGCCTAGAGAGGTGTTAGCCTTGCCATCTGGTGCATAGAAGATCAATAAATGTGTCAGCTTGAACATTGAACCAAGACATGTAAATCTGGCCCTCAGATCCTTGGATCGATACCATCATATTATCGTATTCCCAAAAGATTTTCATGTTGCATTATATTTATTATTGGTATAAGAGTTAAACATGAAATGTGCATGTCTCCAGCATACTAAGACACCAAGTTTCGTACCTTTGGGCCTGTGATCTATAAATAAAACTCAAAAATGTGTTCACCTCACCAGTGTAACATTTGATTGAACTTCGAATCTGTAATCACAATGTTCGCCAGTGGGGAAGGGTTTACTCAATTCTGTGTTAGAGTACATGTGTCAATGTTTGCTAAAAATACTTCCAAGATGTAATGAAAGATTTCCGTGGTGTGAGGCAGTTTGAAGAAAGCAGCCTGGGTGCTGTAAATTATTCAAACACAAAGATCACAAAGCATTATTATCATATCCTTGTGGCTTACAGTGTGACTGTTGGCAGAACCATAAGAATTAAGAATAGATAGGGTTGCTGTGGCAATGATTTAAGATACTGCCTTATTCATACTAGCATGTAATTGTAACAAGACCTTTAGAGGAAAGCTTGCCAAAGATTTAAGAGTTAGCAGAAGAGTGGTACCCACTTGAACATTAAACAGTGATTCTATCACTTAATACTCCCCCAAAGAACCTTAATGTTCACATCAGCTGAATCTCACAGCACACGTATGTCTTGTTTTCATATCCTGATCTCAATCACTTGTCTCTGCACCATTTTTGTGAGCATTGGAAATGACATAAGCTGAAATGTGCCATTCCCACAAAGTTTTACTACCCAATGGTGTCTGCAGTTATGATGCCTCTGAGACAAGTGGAGTGTCTGATTGCATCTAAGAATGGTATAAACCTTAACGGCCTGCATCCTCAAGGTGACTGGATCATCCAATTGATCTTAAGGACGAAGGTGAAATATTAGCTTTAGTAGCTTAAAGCCATTCCATTCTAAAATGGGGGGGGGGGGGGCTCCATTTTCTCCTTTGGTCTTTACCACAGAATAGTCTGCTGCCCATTGATAGAGAAAGGATTGGCATTTGAATGCCCACCTAAGACATGGGCAAGAGTTCTGATTGGCACTGAGTCACATGGTCCTTGTAACAGCGGCCGGACAGGCATTTCATTTCAGTCGCTGTTGTGCTACTTCTGAGAAATGGAGCCACTGTTAAAATGATTCTGAGAAATGAAATATTTGATTCCCGAAATAGTTTTTAGATGGGAAAGAAGTCAGACTATTCTGCATTTGAGCGATGCTTTGGGCAAACCTGAGCTCAAATAATGTAGTTTCCAGGCTGCTGCACTGATAAGTGTTCTCCTTGTAGACAAAGAGGCTACTGCTGAAGTATCCTAATGATGCAACAAAGATGCTGTCTCAGCAAAACACTCCAGCCTTTGCATATCTCCACTTTAAAGTAGGTCAGCGGGAAATTGTCTATTCAATCACGCTCAATCAGTAAGGGAAGAATGATTAAACTTGCTGCCCTGGGTGATCCCCCATTAAACTTGTTGCCCCTGGTGATCCCAGGTTGTTAAGGGGTCTTTGATTTCTATCAGCCTTTAAGATATGTAGAGCATGGAGGGCCACATTAGGGAGAGGAGAAAAGTCCTATGGGTCCTTGGGGAGCCATCCTGCCATGAGTTATTGAACTTTGTGACTATGATGAACAGGTGGTTGGGTCACATACCAGCGTTCTTCCTTTTGAAATGCTTGAAGAGCAAATCTATATACCCAGGGCAGCACAAGGCATGAATTGCCTTAGATCCCCATGTCCATATTGGCCATGTCTATATGTAATTATTGTTGGTTAGAAAATATGAGGTGAAAGGCATCTCAACTTGCAGTCAAAATTTAAGAATTATAACACTCTTTTCATGTTTGACAACAAAGAAATTATTTATGATGGATTTATAGGATGGTTCAATCCTATAAAAAGATTTCTTGGACGTCATGCTCCCCTAAATTTCATGAAAATGGTATAGCCTACAGAAAAGTATTCCCTTGAACCTCATTTTCTTGTACCTGGCACATGTTTCAAAAATCAAGTTCATATTACAAATCCATGGATTATGGGGACCATTTCCCCATTAGCGTAGGATCTCTTTAGAACAAATCAATTTTTTTTCTAAACTGTAAAACAACTGGACTGCCGAGACAAGCAAACCTTTTCCTACACATGAAAAACATTTAAGGACAGAAAATTAAACTGTTGATGGTCCTGAACCACCTTTCCTGTATCGAAAGAACCATTTCATATATCTCAAGATTTGTGGACAGAATATGACCCCAGGCAAGGACAGTGTTGGAGAACACCGCCAACATTTTATACCTGATGATACCCTTGTGAAAAGTAATGACTGATACCAGTTGTACTCAGCAAAACGAGTCACGCATCTTTGATACATTAGAATGCCTTGTGCAGTGAGAGCACATATATCGATCCACGATGTCTTATGAGAGAATCCTTTCAATTTGCAGTAAAACTGATAACAGGTGGGAGACTCGGTCCGTATTTTAAGTCTTTTGTTTTTACAGTCCTGGACTGCAGTGTAGCAATAAGAGTACAGAAGTGTTATGAAAGCTATAAATCGTATTGCAAGCCGCGCAAATGGTCTTTAGCCGAGTCTTTATTGTTCTGAGAAGGAGTAATAAGTTTTAGTTGAGTTATTGTGGGCCTTTTATTAGCTGTCTTGAAAATAGAGAAGCAAGGATAAACTGATTAAGACTATGAAGATCCTTGGAAGATGATATTACATACCATAAATAATATATATAGTGTGTGTTATTGGATGACATCATTCACACCCTTGGAAGTGAATCTGATTACATCCAGTAATTTCCTCCTAGGAGGGGAATATTGCAGGACCTTCTCGGTTATAAATAATACCAAGGTGGTGTCTATTTTTAACATGGAAACCAAACACTTTGAGTATAATCACTTCTCAATCAGCCCATGACTTACTTTGTTTGTAAAGGAGTTTGTTATTCCTAATAAAGTTTACTCTCTGTGAAAGTTTACAGTGCAGTACAGAATACTTAGTTCTTGGAGCTTTATTGAATCATTCCCTTTGATTATGTCTTTGTACCTTGTGTTGGAGACGGGTTTGGGATATGAATGTGCTATATATTGCTTCAGCCATCTAGCTGCAGTAAAGGATATTGTTTTCTCTGTAGGGTTGCTGAAGGGTATTGGGAAAGCTTTATAAGTTAAAGCCAAGGAAATTTGATAAGAACTACTCTATTTCATACATGTCTCATATATCAATTGCATATTGTATAATGTATTGTCCAGAGATATCATCCCCATGTTTATTTCAGTATAAGCATCATCATAACATCTTGTCTTGTACCACCATAACATCATTATGGATCGTCTTGTACTGCCATAACATCAGTATGGATTGTCTTGTATCAAAGCTAACATATTTACCAGTAGTCCTGGAAACCCAGTGCTGGCTAACGATCCATTTTGTCATAATTAACAAAAAATGCACCACATGATACATACCATCTCTCACTGTCATCAACAGTTCTTCTGACCAGAATACATGTACCATGACAGCAAGTTTATCGTGTGTTTCTTTTTTGTCAACGAACAATTTTTTGTATTTGTGCATGGCCTGTGAACTTGATTTTTTTTTCTTAAAAAATTGCTTGACATGTATGTCTTCTTTCTTGATGTTATAAAAACCCCAATTACTGTGATTCCAGGACTCCACGGATGCAGGAGATGAATCAAGCATGGATTCCCGAGCCTCGTACATAAAACAGGTTAATATTTATGTTGTCCCCTTGTCTTCATGTGGTGGAGGTTGAACTTGATAGATACGTAGGAAGGTGGAATAGTGTGGTTTCAGTAGTGTTTGGTAAATCTGTGTTGTAGACTACTTTTAGTTTTCCTCAAGATCCATCCTTTCCAGACCATTTTGTTCTGGTCCTGCTTTTAGTGAAACCACCACTCTTCTTTCAGTGTAGTCAAGACTGAATGGAGTTTTCATTCCATGTATAAAAGAAGTTCTCTACATGACCCATTCTCTTGTTTTAAACCATCTTGTTCTGGTCCTGCATTTAGTAGAACCACCTCTCTTCTTCCAGTGTAGTGAGAACTGAATATATAGAATCTATATTCTATGTAGAAAAGAACCCATCATTGTTGAAGCTTCCTTTCACCCTTTAATCATGTTTTCAGCATTCGTATCTGTATTTGTCATCTGGTAAGCCGACCTAGGTCATAAGTTCTCCTACTAGTGAACTTGTACATGAGGAAGAGGCATTACGTACTTGCCTTGTGCTCCCTTTGTGCATGCCTGGGGCCTGTGAACTTGACCTATCTGTGAATGTCAGTGTATCCCCTTATTAAACATTGATGTAGCAAATGATGGTACCAGACAGTTTGGACGTGACCTGAGTCAGGCTGAGTGTCTACAATGAAGAGAACCAACCTTGTTCTGAAAAGTAGACCTTTTGATAGGCAAGAGTAGTGTGTTGAAAAATGAAGTCACCTACAAATGCTGTCATGGTTGTTTATTATGGTCTGAATCTAGTATGAAACCATCGCCCTGTTAGTCTGGGTACCATCTGGGTGGTAGTTTGCTCCTATTATATGTTCGCTTCTGCTACCTGTCTGGAGACCTGCACATTCAAACAGCTTGGTGGTAACGTCAATGAGCGAATGGGTTCTAGAGCACTCGTTCGATGACAACAGGCCCTCCTGCAAGCGGACGGATGGCTTTTCTTGAACCTATTTCATATGTAGGGACCAATCAGCGTCCTCATCCAAAATTTGGATGATTTGGATAGTCAAGGTAGCCAGATAAACAGCAAAGAAGCGGCTGTATCTAGTGTATAATAAAAGTCGGAGCAAGAAGCGACTATATGTAGTGTATAATTAACTCCGGAGCGAACTACTTTCCGGATGGTACCCAGCTAGGTTATTGCCCTGTAGGATGAATAGACCAATGAGTGCAGTATTTTCTAAATCAAAGTTTGCCCTTGGGTATTTACAGGTAGGTCAAGTTCAGGTGATGGGGTTGTGGGAAGTGGGAAATTAACCAGATCTGCAGGCCAGGGGATTGGCTGCCATGGTGATTGGTTACCATGGCAATGTAGCATGAAGTATGACCCTGGGATGATGTACCTTTTGCCATGCCGACAGAGATAATGGGATAACTATAAAGGAGGATGAAGTTCAGTACTAATGAATTCCCTCTTCCACCATTAATCTGACTGGTGCTACCACTACCAGACATGGCAACAATAATCTCTTAACCTGCCGTCGGATACGTACAGTCGAGATGTATGTCTGTTGAAAAGTTTGTAAAATCAGTGTCCCTAGAGTTGGTGCTTATTTTGAAATTCATTCAAACAAAAAGCCTCCAAGCTAGGTAATTTAGACTCATTTTTCTTTCACTTTTCAATGGGGAAGAAACCTAGAGATCTTTGCATTGATTTTCAAGTGTGATTTATTGGTGATCAGGGTCATTTCCAAATTTATTGTACACGTAAGTTGTCCAGTTGAGAAAAAGAAACTGCACCATTTGAAAGACATACAAATTGGGGCTTACAAGAAAGATCCTCAAATCTATGGTACTCTAAGCCCAATACCTGATTTACCACCAGTGCAGGTTTCACCCCACCTGCTCTGATGAAAGAAATAGACCATAAATACTCTCCACAAGGCAATTGACAGCTTATGGCTAGTCACGGTACATTTCTGCGAGATTGGCTGCAAATATCACATCCTGCATGGCTGCCGATCTATTGTCTTCTCACTGTCTTTATGACAGAACAACAAAAGGTCGTGAACCCAGGGAGAATGGGCATGCTCATTTTATGGCCAACAGACTCCTAAGCAGTAGAAACCCCTGACAGTTATAGACATTCTTGTGGCATATAAGGCTTATAGATTAATGTTAGATACCCTCAACAAACTATAGATGAAGATGCTAGTAGTAACAATTCAACAGTGGTTCAGACAGTCATGAAGTTAGGATAGCCTAACCATTCTTTGAGTCTACTATCAGTATTCTTGAACACTTCCATTCTAAGTGTTAAACATACATACTTTGTGAAGTCCAAGGATAATCCTGTTACATGGTGAATGGTAGTCTCCAAGGCTTTTGCTGTCAATGCGAAGTTTAAGTCTATTGTAGTACGATGGTGGCTTAAAGTGACTAAATAGTCAGCCTTCTTTCTTGCTGATGCTTGCTGTAACTAATGGAAACGTGGATCCAATGGAAAGGAGGTAGTTGAGGTGGCTGGAAAGTCAAGTTTGATCCTATGGTGTGCTGTTGGATGGAAATGAAAAGAAGTAATGTGACATCTGCTGTTGGATCAGTGCACAGGTCTTACAAAACCCTTCAGTGTAAAGGAAGACCTGTTATAAAAGTGGAAAGGAGCACGGATGCTTGAAGGTATAACTGGGGGCCACGAAGCAGACCAATTTCACACTATACTGGCACTGAGGTTTATTCAATTTTGGCTGTAATCTCGGACTATTCCATTGAAACTGTGGGGGTAATATGAAATATAAATGTTTTGAATGACATCATCAAAAAGTAGGAGACTAACAAAATAGACCTTTTTTTATGTAAATGATACTCCCAACGAATATATTGAACATGTATGATAAGGATCTGACATTACTCTTTACATCAGCTTTGGATTATTGAGTTGACCTATTTATCAGAATTGGTATAATCAATACTTCAGTATATTACCCCCAAGTTGATTTCAATAAGCTGTTTGTTTTGGAGTAAGACTTACTAGATATGTGAAATCAGAACTGGAGCTTGTGACTTGGTAAAACCAAGGAGTCTTATGACAAAAGATGTCTGGTCAGGCTGTGTGAAATTTATGCCAACCAAACAGGTGTTCCTATATAAAAAAAATGGTACAACTGAACAGAACAGAGATGGATCGATGCGACATGGGAACCTTTCACCTGGTCTTATAAAATTTAAGGTGTGGATGATAAGTTAGAGATCTCTCTTCAAGTCATGATAATTGAGGTGTAGTGATTATAAAATGTCTGGATAAAAGCAAGTCTTGCATATTTTACAGGAGATGTCTATGAAAATATGAGCTTACATCTGGCATTAAAAGTTTTATGATGGTGCTGTGTTTCGATTATGACAGCACAGCACCATTTATACCATTCATTATGAAGAGCCTAGCGGAGATTATATAAAAGTAAGTCACAATAGAAACTTTGAAACTGGTAAGAATTGATTTCATTAGGGTAGAGGTTCAGTTTTTCTTCTGATTCAAGATAATGGTTAATCAATCTGGTCTGTTATGTTCTCACTCTTTATTTGTTACTATGATTTTCTGCCTATGATGGAAGTTACGTTGCCATGGCAACAACACGTGGCATGAAATCCAAAGGGTCATCTAAAGACAAAATATCTGTCTCATCTTTTGAACAACGTTGTCAGCCCCACGTGGTGGTAATCTGTGAAGTTTGATTTGAAAAAAGAAAGGCATCAGTTACCATGGTAACAATTAAAATAAAGGATAATATCGCCCTGACAACAATGGTTTTGGGGAGGCCGAGGTCGTGTGATATGGAGGCTGACGCAATTTTCCACGGTGCTTGGTTCTCACTGGTCCTTTCACAGGTCTGTAGGCACCCAGAAATCATTGTGGCAGAACTTTTGTCATGGTAAAGTGTGCAGAGCTGGGTCAAGGTTTGGAGAAAAGGAGGCTGCTCACCAACAAAGAAACAGAACAATGCAATCCTCTGGTAGGTGCAGGTCAGGAGAATACCAGGTCTGTCTGTTTGCAGCTCTGCAGATATTTCAGCTCTTTGGTTGCTGCTCAACCCTTGCTTTCTCCGATGTGGCAAGTACTCAAGATGAAAACTCATAGAAAAGGACGCTATCGTGTCATTGCCGTGTGCCGAGCCCTGCGTAGCTGGTTTTGGGAACACCACGATGTGTTGGGGCAGTTTTTAGAGGCCAGGTCTGGGGTGGGTTTAGGTTTCTTTCAGTTTCTGTATGATGTAAAGATGTCCAGCTTCATTTGAAGTGTAAGTTTGATCAAAATTGTTGAAAAGATCCGACGTTACGTATATGTTACATCAAGGAGGTTTTTCCTTGGCCTCCTTGGTTGCATTGACAGAGGACATTGTAGTTTGGTAAATGGTATTTAAGATTATAGACAATCGAAAAATTGAGCTGTGTCCAAAGACAGGTTCCATGTTATCGAGATGATACAAGAAAAAAAATAATTACTCTTTCAAGGACGTAGTTGTACTGTCTCTTCAAAACTCTTTTGTTTTCAAGGTTACCAAAACTCCAAAGGTACAAAATGATTCATACATAATTCATGCTCTTTCTGTGCTGAAATTTAAAGTGTTCACCTACGATGTCAATAGCAGTTATTACTGCAGCTGTTCAGGTCAAGCTTCAAGTCATCCATACAGTCAAGGCAACAGCCTGTTACTTTATAACACTTTGAATAATTGATAGTGTAGTTAAGTTGTAGGTTGGCTTTCAGCCATGATAGTCTGATTCTAATATTTTTTCAGCATAGGCCTTGGTGTGAATGTAAGCGACTAGACGACAGTTTGAAAATAGAGGGCTAAAGAGGAAGCCATATTCTCTAGCCTGATTAAATCTCGCTTATAGCAGCCCGCCCAACATCCACAGCCCTGGACAGTAGAGTTTGTGTTACAGACTACTTATTCTTCAACCGTAACTGTACTTTTCTTTTTTCAATGCCCCCCTCCCCCAGCATTGTCTGATTTTCTTTCCTCTGAATGAAGGCTTGTCAAAATACTAGCTATATGCTAAACTAGCTATATGCTTTGATTTGTCATTGTCTTACTGCAACTTTAAGGAACATAATACTTTCTCTTTAGTATTTAACACCTTTCTCTGTTTTGGCCATCTAGAAAAATTGTGCTACAGCAAGAACTAGTTAATGCATAATTCATGACTGTAAATGTCAAACTTAAGAAGGCAATTATCATTCAAGAAGACAACGTTACCTTTTGTACCTGTAGTCTATCAATGAGGTGTTCTTGACACGTAAAATCGGCCCATAACTTTGATGATGTGTGATGTAGATTTGCCCTTTGATAAAACTACAAGGTTGACTCGAGCTAGCGCCAAAATATAACTTAAATCGAACGCTCTGCTCCTTGTAAAACTTCAAGTGCAGCTGTTACAGGAATACTTGAGTTTTGTTCATTATTGAAGAAGAAACCTTACATGACTGCAATGTTTCTCTGTTCTCATGCTATTATGTTCATGATAAAATTTGCCTCTGAAAAATATTGGAAAATATCAACTTAAGTGTTTTTGCCATCAACTTAAGTGTTGTAGTCTTTGCTCCACTTCTTGTGGTGTGACTTGAATTATATGTAGGCTGTGTAGTACCGACAGTAAGTGCTTAACATGCCCAGAAGTGGTGTTAGTATGGCAAGCAAGCAGTAACAGTAGCATCAATGCTGACATTTTATCCGTTTACAACTTCGATCACATCTATGAAACTCGGTGGAACAGTTAATTGTAACTGATGAAGGCCGACTTTGCGACGTTTATTACACCTGTTACTGCCGAGAAGATATTAGCTGCCGTAAAACTTCCCTAATGCTCCACCATTTGCCTTTGAAAGTTTACGAGGGAAGAAATTTCAGATTGTACTTGATCTGCTCCCTTGATTGTGGAGTTTTAGCATGTTACGAGTATATGTCTGTCTGAAGTATACTTTTCATGTGCTAGGAGTTCTTAAATTGCAGGAATTTCAGCTACAATTCAGTAACTGTTCTAAAAATTGTAGAACAAACCATTCATGGATTCATGTGGCTTGACTTTGGGGAGAAACACATATTGAACATACTTATCAGTTGTTCCAAGGATTATGCTTAGAGGGCAAGATCAAGATTAGGTAACAGCTCCATTTACATGTACATGTGCATGGTTAAGGCAGCTCCTTTCCCTCCCAAAGGGCATGCTAAGTGTTAAGCAACTTAAGGTATACTACGGAGTTTACATGTAACTGAGTGACCACCAGAGTTTTAGGCCTTCTATAGCTATGTAGGACCTTCGACTAATGTCACATATGTGACCAAGGATCCTCAAGTGTACTTGTCAAATTTTCTAAATATGCATTCTTGAACATGGGTAATGATGTGTTACTCTTCATTTCAACCTCCTGGTGTACATATACTTGGAGACGATATTGATATTGAAAGATATTGATACACTGATTGATTGCAACTCACTGCTTAATTTAAGATGAGTAAGAGTCAGGATTCAGTCATTATCATAGATGTTGATAGCTCTGTTGACTTCACTTGACATCCCCCATCAGAATATTTGACCCGGTGTCTGCTATTCAGTTTAGGCATGCAAAACTTGCAACCTAACTCCCACCCTTGCCCTCCCTCTCCCTACCAGGCCTCCTGTCTATCCCGCTAAGGTGTTCCCAAGTCCATAAGACGACAGAAAAAGTTAGAAATATCGTTCTTATTTGGCCTTTTACAAAGGCAGCATGGCACCAGGGGTAGTGTTTTGAATGTTGAGGCTCAAGTGTTATGGATGCACCTGTTCGGAGCTGTCATCAGATAACCAGACTAACCAAATGTGTTCCCAGTGGACTGTTTGGTTTAGCTGGCGCGTGCCATAAATGGTCGGACATTTGCTGTTTTTCCTCCTTCCCATGGAATCATGCCTCTGATTTTGTACCACCTTCTGGTAAGATTTCTGATATCCGTGAAATTTGGCTGGTTTTAAAAGTGTGGTCCTTTGTGTGGGTGTGCAGTTGAGTGTTGGTGCATATGTGCGTGCCAGTGTTGATGTAGAAGGTTACTGGTATATCTGAGTGTATGCACTATGGTGTTCATCGCTGTGCGATCAGTTGAAGGCATAGTAACGCCTATGTTGTATCATACACAGGTGAGTTTGGGATAAGAATTTCCATTCTTAGGAAATGTTTTTTGTATAGTACCTGTGTAGCTATTTTCTCTTCCCGGGTATTACCAAATGCTTCTTGCTGTGCCCATGTTTGAAAATGGTAAAGGCATCTTTGGGTTCCATAATGTAATTCCCCAGTCTTCTCTAAAATCTGGACATTCCACCCATTGCCACATCAAAATTCAGGAGATCTGTTATGAATTTATGATTACAAATTTTCCAGGATGTAAATATGATTTAATGTTATGCATATGCATCTCCATCTTTTAGTAATAACCCTTTCAATATAGTTTCATGTAGTAGAATTAGACAAGTTACTCCTCAATGTGGCCTTCCTTCCTTTGGAGAGAAGCCAAGTTTCATGTACCCCAGTGAATATGGAATATCAAGGTCACTTCTGATAAAGTGCTACTAAAAAATACTTTATTGATCGTTTTAAAGTTGATAAAAAGTTTAGAGATGAAGGAGATGAATATAATTTAAGGAAATTTATCACTGAAAATCAAAGAATTAGAAACAGAAGTTGCTATCATTTGGTATCAATGTTATAATTCAAGTGGCATAATTCATTCATAAAACACACTGAAAAATTTAGACCAGTATAAAAGACGCTTGTAACTTACGATACAGTCTAAGAAATGGCTTGACCTATGACCGATTTTATCTCAGAAATAGAGCATGGCTTGACCCAGAATTGATTGTGCCCATATCGTTAAGTACCTCCAGAATAGGATTTGGGAAATTGGGTTTTCTGGCCAATAATGTTTGAGCCCATAAAAGTAGATTGCTACATGTCGATAGCCTTATATGTACATCTACAGTAGTTACATAACTTCAGCGAATGTGGTGCTAGGTTTACTGTATCCTTGTAATAGGTCTAAAATATGACATCTGCGTATGATTATTCATGCTAATCATAGATAAATATTATAGATTTACTTGTGTGTAGATACTGCTTCATCTACATCATGTGCCTTGACCCATACTAAAACCTTTATTTCAGCTCGAGCCATAATGGTTTTACAATAGTGGTAATTAATTGCTTAATGGATGAATCAATCTGTTTGTAATAAAGCCTGACTCCAGTTGAGTGGTTATCAGCAATTGATAGGCTAAGTAATCAATATTGTATGTTATCCTCACCTAGTTTACCTCGGAATGGGTCTATACTTTATCCAAGTCACATCTAGTGATGTAATCTCCTCAAGGAATTGGATCGTTCTATTTTAGAGGTTTTAGACCAAATTTGAACTTTGGGAACAAAGAACTTTGTTTTGCAAAGAAGTCACAGGACTGAAGGCTGGACATGCATTGCAAGAATTGGCATGGATTCAGATAAATAACAGCCAAAACAGCTTAAAGCTGAGTCTACTGGGGACTCATGCTGAGGTATCCAGTATTTCGGAGCTGTTGTGGGGGATTTTCGCAATGTCAGGAAAAAATCTTACAACAATAAAATTTGTCTTTACGCAGCAAGAGCTGTAGCTGTCCTGATATCGCCAGTCCCAATTTTCTGAAAACTGGACATGTCAGTTAGGGTAGTGAAAGGGTTCAAAGCAGATGAATGGCCAAGATGCAGAAAAAATACCACAACTTATGATAGAAGTCAGATATTGGTGTATAATTTACCAGAGAAACTGGCCAGGTCAAAAGGAAATTTTTCTTCTTTTTTTATTATGGCTAGCTCATTCACCCTAGATGACCATTTGCTACAGTTTTACAATCCATTGCAATCCCGACAGGCACCAAAGATAAATTCTCCCTAGCCCAGTCTTCACACTCTCCCTCAAAGGTGCTACAGCCATTGATCTTCTCCTGATAGATAGTTCTTGGTTATGGCCACTTTACCACCCAGCTTGTAAAACTGTTTCGATCAGACGCTCTTCCTCCTGAAGAAGGTCAGCTCTCCCAGTAATCTTCAAGGAGGAAGAAATAAGATGTTACACCCAGAAGGGTACGAAAGTAAATGTACCATACCAGAGGTTCAGCTTTAGTCCCGTTCAGTTGTATGATTTGGAAAAATAATGTATAGCCTGCTAGCAAGTCTTTGATCTTTCCTCTCTATCAGTCTATGCATGATCCATTGTTGTAAAGTATACACATACTTTTGAGAATAGTAGAATTGCTCTTGCTGCTATGGGAAATGGTTGCAGTTTTTGCTGGGACCCTAAGGGGGTGCTGCTGCAATGTTTTGCAGGCTCCCCATGAACTTGATAACCCTGACTCCCAAGGACATTCAGAATATACAAAATATAGATAATTCAAGTCTAGAAGATGGAAAGTCCCCCTTTCAAGACCATACGAAAAGTACTGTTAAAAGTTCTTTAATTATAAAAATTATGTTTGTGTACAGAGTTTTTCACCTTGGTAAAATTATGACTACATAATGATGTTTATGATAACAGCTTTTAATCCAGAACCTGTAGGTTGTACTTATCAATCATTAGGCTTTTAGAGGAATTGCAGGCTGCAGCGAAATTTGCTGTGATAACTTGTTTTGCTGATAGTGTACGCTCCGCACATTTCATTATGTTGTCCCTATGGGATGGAGTCTGGGTTAGAATTTTGTCAGTGCATATGGCAGTAATGTGATTTCTACTGTAATTTACTTGTGCTTGGTATTCATATGTTACAGTGAAATAGGCCGTCCTGGGAATAGAGTTTGTAAATGTCATTCATGGTGAATACCTCACAAATTTGAACACTGTAACAGGGTTTCGTCCAGCCATTGCACACTGTCAATGCTATGCACTCTCTGAGTTGTTACCTTGTTATGTATTTAACACTTTTTGTTCCTTCATTTATGCAACAGATAACAAAACCTTCTTTCTAACTTTGTAAGCCTGCCAATGCTGTCTTTGCATGTTGTGGTGTCAGTTACATTTTGTTCTTTCTTAATCAAGTTAATGAAATAACGTTATATATTTGATATTGTAAAACGGGAACTGTTTGTAGGTTTGTTGATTTCTTGGATTGAATTTTGAAACTTGCCAGTTGACATAGTGGTACTTTCAATTCCTGTACTGCTATCGTCTATCGAGCACACAGTGAAAATGATGACTTTTCCATAATTATTGTTACATAACCAATTTATGGAGATTGATTCATAATCGTGTATGCAAAATTGTTCATGAAATTCCACAGATCAGATTTATTGTCAGTAATTTCGGCCTGCAAATTGGTTCTTACATTGATTGTCATAGAAAGCTGAAGTGAAGGCCTGCATGTAAAGTATCTACACGTACACATCCATACCACTCCCTTTCAGGAAAGAATCTAAAAACTTTTTTTGATCCCAGCAGGTCAAGGAAATCAGCGTATATGACATTGTGCATTCTAAATACTGTATACAGTAAGGCTATTCTATCAAAATTAATCATTTTCTAATCATGGTGTTAGAAAAATGTAAAATTTAGAATTTATACATAGCTAGAAGTCACAATATAATCCCAACTGGGTGGTTTGGCTTTCTGTTACTGTGTTAAATCAGTATATTCTTCTCCTCAACTGAAAAGGATAAATGTACATCATATGTTATATGGTATACATGTACATAGGTAATAAAGCATGCTAGGATCTTTAACCGCATGAGGTATCATGTGTCAGCAAACAATTCATAATGTCAAATTTATTATCAGAGCACCAGAACATTTTGTTTGGTCTATAAAAGGAAACAAAGAGCTATTTTGGGGGTTGTTGTGTCTGCATCTGGCAATTCACAACTGGCAGACAAAGAGTCAAGAGCAGCTTTGGCCTTTGTGTGAAAAACAGATTGTAGATCTTTTGTAAAACTGATCGTTTTGAAGCAGTTCTGCTTCCTACAACAATTGCTAAATATTACATGCATAACACTAAATGTCTACTGTGGACTGATTTTATTCACTGATATGATAATGTATTGTTGTACGGGTTTAAATGTATGCTTTGGAGATGCTATTGTTTTGGGCAAGTACAACTTGGTGATACAACTAGCCCATGACAATAGTGGGCAAAAAGTCAGATTTTTAAAGTCAGGAAACAGTTAATGGCCTTCAGCTGGCCCAATCCCACCTGTTACAACCTTTGATGGAGGCTGTGCATGTGGTTGTGCTGAGGCCAGAATCCCTTAAGTACGATATTACCGCAAATCCTCGTAAGATTGTTCTGATTCCTAGAAAGAAGATTATTTAGGCAGTATTATTTCTGCCAAAGCCGGACTGGATTGCTGCACAAAATCCCCAAACTTACTGAAATTTGCTCACAAACAGGGATCACAAACTCCCCTCTGGACCCTTTGAATAGGTGCACAAATCCATGACAATGCGAGTGCGTAGGGCTGGCCCTGAATTTATACATGGCCGCGTGTGTGGGGAATGAAAATGCCACAATAGATGCCGCGAGCTATCGATCCAGTACTGGGCGAGGACTAGCTGATATGGTATACCCACAATTAACGATATTAACCATGTGTGCTGTTACCCGTGTATCCCTCTCATGAATGTTCTTGTTTTCTCAGTACATATATTGATATGGTAGCATCTCTGATATCATATCTAGATGTATATATGGTTAATCTTTTGTACGTGCAAGATTTAAACAGTGTGTTAATGGTCTGTTGCACATTTCCCATTAGAAACAGATGTGTTGTGTGCCTGTGTATATTTTGCAATATAGTTTCTGCCTGTTTGTCAAGTATATTTTGTATCTGTGGTACATATATTGTGTTTACTGTCAGTGTTTGTGTACACCATATCAACTGTAATTGAATTTCTTTGTCTGTATTCAAATTGTATTACTAATGCTACCTTGAGAATACCCTTATTTTGTTAGTTCAGGGACAGGAGAATAATGTTCATGTTGTTATGCTGAGAGAATTTGTCTCCAACATGGTAGGGTGTGTTTCCAGTATGAGGTCTGAAAGTTGCTGAATGTTATTGTTATTTATGGTCTCTCACCAGTGTTTAACATTTTGTTTTGCAGGAGCGAAAATGGCAGGAGTTGCAGCGCGTCCCCACGCGTCCGCGACCGAAGTCCGGGGAGTACCGGCTGAACACGCTGGACATCCAGACCAACCAGCCCAACCAGCCCCTCCCCACCCCCGAGGAGGCTCTCCGCAAAAGCGCTGTCCCCTCCGCCGTGGTTCCTGTTGATGTATCGGGGTCCCTGTTTGACCGTATGTCCAGGTAAGATAGCACTGCAAATCCTTACATGTTAACCATGGTTTTATAGTCAATAGTGACTTATCTGTTAATTCATGACACTGGGAATATGCATGTCCAATATGTTACAATACAATACAATACAATATAATACAAATTTATTTTATCCACGAACTATAAAAAAGAATGCGAAAGCCTCTTTTCCCATTGTATCACAAAATCAAATCCCAGTGAAAATCAACGAATCTACACTATCGCTTAGAGAGCTATGAATATAAGTATTATAGCTTAGCCATGTTTTGTTAAGCCTCAAGTCAACTGTAACGAGTCCTTAGTGGAGTTCTTTTGCAAAAGTGCCTTTCATTGATGGGATCACAAGTGTAACCAGCTATTATAAATTTCTAGCTTGCTGTTTGTCTTGTGTTTAGATGTCTTGGTTGGATAATGGATTCCAATATCAAAGACAGACTGATTTTTTACCACACCTCCCAGCCCAATTTAAGGCCTCAATTGTTGAATTTATTGATTTGAATCCCATTGATGTTTGAAAGTTATCATCAAAAAGAAAGAAGCCAAAAAATGTTATATATATAAACATACAGTACATACTTTTGATGATTACATAACATAACACACACTATAAACATGTTACATAAATGCAACTTCTCAGAAAACTACCTACCTACAAGGTGGTAGACAAATTATGAGGTAGACAAAATAGTGATAGTTACAAAATGCAAAACATCATAGAATATGCAACTTAGCAGTGATGTTGCATTCATTCTGAATGATAAATTCAAAACAATGAATGATAGATTCATTCAAGCAAGCAGAATTCTTTTCATATCAAATTTGAATAGATCTATACAAAGAGATAGTGAAGACGAGTAATTAAGAAGAAAAAATTATTGCTAAGATTTTCAGATAATTTTTTGTTGCAAGCATTCATCAATTAACTTAATTTGTCCAGAGCAGAGGTTGTCTGCCTATGTCTGGTACCTCATTACTCTTTCAATGAAGATATATCAACAATTCATTCTGGCAGAAAATGCAGGCTATTGTTATCCAATCTAAGCTTAATTGTGTTCCTAGACTGTAAAATCAGTGGAAACATACTGCACTGGGAAAGGCAATAATTGCACAACCATGTAGGAACTGTCCATGACATTGTACACAGTGATGGATGTTTCCTCTTGGTTTCAATTTTCTTCATTCTGGCCGCCTTTTGTTCCATGACAAATTTATTGGCCTGGTGAGCAGAAAGCAAGTCGGAGGCAGTTTGGAACAAGGATGAATATCGATTTCCAGCCGGTGATTGAAAGGCTCTGACAAAGATGAAATGGACAATAATTGTTTTTAACGGAGATTACTGGAAGACGGGACGGAAGATGTAGAGCCCCGATATAGCTGTTTTGAAATTATTGCATCGCTACTGCAATTGACACTTACTTTGCTATTATCGATGTGGTGTTTCAAATTTGACATACAATGCTGCATTTGATTTGCATCCTTGTCGACGTTTCACCATACAAAATGGAATATCTCGTGTTCAGTCTGCATCTTGTGAAGATTACGTTAACATAATGTTGTGTACAGAATAATAATGACAGTAATGTAGGACTGTGTAGCAGATCACTTTCCCTAAGGTTCCACCTGAAGTAATGTTTGGCTATAAAGAAAATGAATGTCCAATTGCTGCCGGTATGTCATCTGCGTCCAGGTTCACAATTCCATTTTCTCCCCTGTAGGTACCGCCGCTCGCTGATCCATCAGACCAGCCCCGAGACGAGGAGGAGAAAGAAGAAGCGTAGCAGCAGCGAGCGGAGGCGGCGGAGACAGACCGTTACAGGTGTGCCCGAGAATATCAAGAAGGAGCTGAGTCTGGTCAGGCAGAAGAGCCAGCGCAGCAATCGGTCCATGTACCTTAATGACACCATCTCTTCCATGGATGAGACGACCACGGAGATCCCCAGCTCGCCCGAGCGCAGGAACCGAAGTCTGGAGAGGGATTCGCACCATCGTTCTCGCAGGAGGACGCGGTCAAATCGGTCCAAGACGGTGGCACAGATTCATCTCCCACCAGAGCTGCTAAAAGTGCCTCAAGTTGACGAGATGACGCAAACAGATACAGGAGAAGGGGTACCGGGTGGGACAAAACCGTCACAGAGAGACATACAAACAGCTACAGAGAACGGAGAATCATCCGCGGAGAGTACATTCGCTTCCTCTCCACTCTCGGCAACCCAGCATCCAAACGGTGGCATTCCTCCTCTCACTGCAGATAACACTGTTCTGAGGAAAAGTCAGCCGTGGGTTGCTTCGTCAGCCACTCGGCCACGCTCCCTGGAGATTGAGCCCACAGAGCTGAAACAAGTGGAGGTCAGCACTAACATCCCAGGAGTCAGCAGCGCTCAGCTGTCCAACGCAGCTCTCACCATGTCAGCCACTACTGTCTCCATCCACAACAAGAATACGGAGCAAGTTTACCTGTCTGACAGCAGTACACTTACTCCGTCCCCCATCTTTGGCTCACCCATTGCCCATGCTGTGGTACAGATGAGGAACAGAAAGAACGAACAAGCAAAGGAGGAAAACCGGTCTTCCTCTGGTAACTGGAGCGGTACAAGCAGCGCTCGTCACTCGATGACTTCCGATACAATCCTCCGTGCACAACACGAGATCCAAGTGCCTGTTGAAATCCACAACACCACATCTTTCAAAGATACGCAGCCCAACAAATCCAACCTACAGAACTGCCACTCTGCCAGTGACTCTGCCCTTTCCGTTAATGACCACCACGAGACCGATTCTCTGTCATCCGCCATGTTTGGTGATGAGAGCAGGCAAACAACAAGCTACAACACAGACACAATGAGCTCTCAGGGCACCCTTAGAGACTTCTCTGATAGTACCCTGAAGAATCAATCTGGTTACTCAAGTTCAACAACAACCAGGTCGGTAGTGACGCCATCACAGGAGTTGCAAGCAGACTTCACTGCCATGGATTCCGAGGCTTGGTTGCGAGCGGTGACGGAGGATGCAAAGAACCGTTCCTTATCACAATCATCCAATGACACGGCAGGATTCGGGTGGAGCTGGAGGGACGTAGACATGAGCGACCGACAAAGCGTGAACTCTTCTAAGGATGACTCCTCAGTGTACTCTGTTGACCAAGATGGCTATTACACCTCCTTCCATCTTGACTCGGGTCTCAAGACATTCGAATCAAGCCAAGACTCAGCCTTGCAAAGTTCTCGAGTTAAGCGGCAGCTTACATACGATGGCAGTGGATTCACTGAAGGCATGTATGATGAGATGATGGCTGGATATACAACGTCGAACAGGAGTTCATATCACGACGGATACAACACTCTTCCCAATAGGGCGTCATACTTCAGCACTGAGACTGTCATTCACGTGCCCTCAGAATCAAAGTCGTGCACGAGTACGCTGGATCGTAAAAAGAAAAAACCTCCGCCTCCACCAAAGAGAACTGTCACACTTCAGAGGTCTCTGTCCTTCACACCACAGTCCAAGTCCAGCCCTGATCTAAGTGGGATATCAAAGCTGGACAGTGGTCGCGGTACCCCATCTAGATCAAGAACCAGCAGTCAGGGAAGCAAGGGCAGTGGCAGCAGTAAGGGAGACCTTCGTGGAAAACCAAACAGACCCCCTCCCCCTCCCCCCAGCATCAAAGCTGCTGTAACAGAGTTTTGGCAGAAGAAGAAGGAGAATGAGCAGATCAATGGTGACACGCATGCAGAAAGTGAGAGACGAAGAAGCACATGTAGCGAGAGTAGCGGCAGTGCCAAAAGTTCTGAGGGTAAGGAAGAGGGAGCTGGTTCTTCCTCAGTCGTCGAGAAGGGTGGCGTCAAACCCTCGGCCTCAGAACCAAAAGACATTAAGTCGGCCATTCAAAGCTTCTGGAAGAAGAAGAGGGAGAGAAATAAAACGGTAGGGGGAAGAGTCAGTACTAACGGAGAAGGTTTTACCTTCGGCAAGGGTGACATTTCAAAGAGCCCGTTGGTAAATGGTATAAAGGAGGAGACAACTGCATCAAGGAGGGAGAGTTCAGGCAGTGTGAGCGCAGAGGAGAGGTCATTCCCGAGACCGTTCGGTACATCAGACCAGAAACGGCATGTGAACATGTATTCACTCTGCCAGATAACACCCAGTCAGAGCGAGGCAAGCAGTGTTAATGGCGAGGACTCTCCAGTGTTCATGAGGAGTAGGTCGCACACTCCCCTGTTTGGTTCTATGAGTGGCAGGAGTCGAGCGTCGTCCAGATCAGAAGCTGAGATCAGTGAAGATGACAGCACCTCGATGGACAGGACAACCTCTTTCAGAACATTTAGCATTGACATTGGCGAGGGGGCACAGTCGGTACCTCAAGCACAGAGCTACACAACGTTTGCCAGTAACGTGTCTGATATGCGGCAGTCCTTCACATTCCACGATTTCCAGGCTGGTAATACCGAAGATCAGGGACCACTAGTTGAGCCGGTAGCAGCAAAATCCAGCTCAGAACCAAGCCCACCTAGACCAGCAGATCTCCCAGTTGTAACCACTCACCCCAAACAGCAGATTGCACCAAACGAGAGTGAACAGAGCTTACCAGCCTCACAGAGTGTAGCAGGAAAGACGACAGTGGACACAAAAGCACAGAGTAAAGCACATGTACACGTCACTGTGGACAATACCCCACACGCAACAGTTCACAATGGTACGGTTCTCACTGTACCCTACCCAAGTAGCAAGCACTACGCTACTGTGCCAACACCACCTGCTCCTGTCATGCCCCAGTCCAAATCAGCAGCTCCTCAGTCCACGGTGATGGAAACAGACCTGGATGCCGTGCTTCTCCCACCAAAAGTCACACGTATCGTGAGTAGCCCTGTTGTCACTGTTCCCCCACAAACGATAACATCTACAACTGTACCAGACCTGCGCAGGCCTCCACCGGTCCCTACCAAGCCACCTGCTGCAGTGATACCTTCCTCAGGACTTAGTAACATGGCAGAGAGACCAGCCAGACCAAGGAGCTTTCCAGAAACTGCTGTCAACAGCCTGCTTTCTATTGATACGAAACAGGGAACACCAACAAAAAAGCCTCCACCTCCAGTCTCCCCCAAACCAAAGGGACCAATGTTTCAGAGGCAGAAAGGGCCGCCACCAACAGCACCCAAGCCGTCACCCAAAAGGGATGTCCGACCAAAGAGTCTCATGATCGACACACGACCAAAACCTCAAACCATCGCAACCCCTTCTGCAGATGTCCGACCAAAAACTCCGACAAGTGCTACGTTTAGAACACCAACCACACCGCTAGAGAACAAGAGCCCCACAGCAAAAGTGCTTCTTGACTCAAATCCGCCAAGATCACCCAATACCCTTGTGGAAAACAGGAGCCCAACAACTAAAGCTTATGTAGATTTGACTTTCATGGAAACTCCAGTGGTGAATGGGGAACATCCTGCTGTTGTTAGAAACGGTGGAGCATCGCACAGGACAGCAGAGGTTGGAGACAGGGGTCCAGACGAAGTGACAGCCAAAAGCCCGACAATGAAGACAACAGACGACCTGTTCGCTGTTATTCATCAGGCTAAGAAAAGGTTGACAATCCATGTGGACCCAGAGGATGGAGGTCGAAGGGCGAGATCAGCATCGCCCGCCCCTAGGGCTGTAAACAGGACTGACACGAGGAAGCCAAGTGCACCTACAGCATCTGAACCAACACCAAGACCGAAGTCTCGGCTTGGTCCAAAGAACTCCACAAGTAGGGAAGATTTCAAGGCTCTGCTGCTGAAAAACGGAATGAGACTGGACCCGTCATCCAGGATGTCTGCTGCCGAGAAGCTGAGGAAGAACCCCATGCTTACACGACAACGTTCACCAAACGACGACGCATCCTCCACGTGCAGTAGTGTGGATGATCTCACTGATGACTATGAAATGGAAAGAGGCGGGATGGCGACGATGAAGGATTTGAAATCAGTGATGTCAAACACTCGTAGTCATTCGAGGACCAGTGACTTAGGTCTCTTCAGTAATGCCGACCTACTGAGCCCAACTGGGACTGTGAAAAGAAACCCTAAAGCTTGTTCCACTCCAAAGAGTCCTTCTTATGCCATGGTAACTCGCTACACTGTGGGAAGGAGTCGAACACCGAGCGAGCCCATGCACGCGATATCGGAAGCACCAGACGAAGCCGGTTCTCCAGAATACAAGACGAGATCCAAATCGTTCTCGGGACTGATTGATTCCGAATCTCCACGCGGGAGACTGATGGAATCGATACGCAGCGTAGGAGACATTGACAAGGACAGAGATAGGACAGAAGCGATAAGCACGTTAGAAAGAAAAGGTTCGATGTCGGGAAGCTCCTTGGATGAGAGTCCAAACTCGTCCATGCATACTGCATTGCTGGAACATGTCAGGAACTCTATGAGAGTCTTTCCAGATGGGAATTCACAGGAGGATGTGGCTTCAAATGCTGGGGACTGGGACTAGCTGGTGTTAATATTACAGGTGAGCATTGTTGTAGTCCCTTAGTGAGTAGTGAAAAGCATGCAATAAAACAGCCAACTATCATTCGCCCTGCTGATTTTAGGTAGAAAATTGGTATCGGTTATGAGGTCAGGAGGCAGGGAGAAGGTTAGATTTCATTTCTTGCGCTAGTGCCTCTGTTGCCTCCTTTATATCACAAACTCAATTACTTGTTACCTCAATGAAAAATGGAGGTTGTGTTTTAGCAGCATTAGTTTTTTGTGTGTTTGTCCTTCCTTCCAGCTGCTAAGGCATTAAATCAAGATGGCCTGGGTAGATTGTCTTCATGTTCGTTGTGTGGAAAAGTCTTGATGGACTTAAAAAATGATTAGATATGGCCCCCCTAGCAACTTGTTTGTGATTATTTCAAGTTTTGCATGATACCAGTTGGCTTTTTGGTTGGAGGTTGAGTTAGAGTTGCAATGTTAAATTTTCATCATACAGATTTGCTAGTCACTGCTGCATACCATGTGTCATCTAGAAATTGCTATGTTGAGCTCCTCAATTTGTATGCAACACAGATTCAATAATCCAGAATGCAACAGCTTTACATAGTCATGCTGTGAAGACTCATATTTTTGTAATTGTATGTCAACAAGAATGAAGATTTATGTGGGTGACTGAAGAAGTAGCTGTAAGTCGTAGATGAATCTATACAAAGTATTAACTCATTAAGTCTTTGTTGGGAGGTAAGAAGGTATAATTTGTCATTATCTTGGAGCACTGGGGATCTGCGTTATTCCTCATTTAGTGTTCGTGATAACTTCCAAATTGCAAAGCGCACTAGAGCTGTCATAGGATGGATGGGTGATAGAACCAATGCATAAACAGACCATTTATAATCCTATCCAGTATAAAGAGAAAGAAAAAATATTGAGCTAAAGAAGTATATGGTTATAGATGTTTATGTTGTCCATAAAACGTTGGTGCTAAGCACTTCCTCAGTTGGGTGCTGTGCAATATGTCAATGGATAGATCGTAAAATAAACACAAAATAGATGGCGGTGTGGGTGAAGAGGGGGTTTTCTTATCTAAATTGGACGCCATCTAGGAGGGACCTCTAAGATTACTGGCCTCATTCAGTCCTGAAATTGCATATCCAAGGTAATGCCTGCTGGCATATCTGGGTCAGGAGATATCAGTCAGGAGAGAAGATATTACATGCACAGACAAGGAGATGGCTGAACTGACAAATCCCTGTCTCAAGATTACTGACAGAAAACCTGAGAGCAAAACAGTTTATCTACATGTACATGGCTGTGGGGTGGTGATGTCCTTGGCATCTACATGTGTGGACACCTCTGCATCAAACGGTTTATTGTAGATGTTCATGCCTTGGGTTGTTGATCTTATTCATTCTAATGGGATAGATTTGATAGATTTCTACCTGGACAGAAGGACTAAAAAATTCATGAATACATTTTTTGCCAGTTTGAGTTTGAGATGATTAAATCTCGCTTATAGCAGCCCGCCATATATCCGCCGGCCCCCTCCGCGGGGAGGGGCCAGTTACAGCCCTGGACAGCGGAGTTTGCGTTGCACAGACTAGAGTTTAAGACTGGGAAAAATTTAACTTTGGTACAAAAAAATTTTGTTTGCAGGTAGCTAAGCTTAATTTCATGTTGTTCTTTTTCAATTTGTACTGAAAAAAAAATACTGGAGACTAGGAAGATACATGTGTGATTAAATCTACTGAAGCATGTACATTTTTGTAAATTGTGTATGAAAAACTCTGCCACCATGGCAAAGGTTTGCGCTCTTGAGGTGCCTTTTCTAGTCGAGTGCAAAATTGAAAGACAGCATCCTGACCTGTCTCCTCATGGACATATTGAACTGGTGGGGAAGCCTGAGGACTGGGTGATGACCCCTCATAGAGGTCACCAGATCGATAGGGAACACCGTACATGGTTGGTTCATCTCCAGGTCTTCTGAAACTCAGGATAGTGCAAGGACACAACCACTGGGAGATCTTTTTTCTTCATTGGAGAAAAAGTTAGGCAGTGGGGATAAATTAGGGAGCTTCGTAATCCATTGATTTTTTGTAACGAGTTTCAAGCAACAGATTAGCATGCATCACTTGTATTCAGCCTGCCATTTGAAAAAAATAGTAACAGTTTGATGTGTAAATGAAATTCTTAGCAATCTGGGCTTACCGGTACTTTCTTATGTCCATTTCCCTACCATTGTTTCCATCGTGTTCAAATTTGAGTAATGTTCATGTTCCCCATGAGAAAATTTGTCTACCGCAAAAGTCAAGCTGGTTGAAGTCACACACTGGAATACAAAATAGCCTCTTTTTCTCCTATATGCGCCATTTGGTACCCCTGCTCATGCATGTTACATTGACAGGAAATGTCAACCTTTTGCATGCTGAAGAGTGAAAAATGGATTCCAGTGTGGCATAAGGAACGTGGAGATGTTAATGAGCTGAGTGTTTCGCCCCGGGCCCATCTAGTTCTGATTGACCTACTTGTGAGGAAATCTTTGATCCCCGATTGTCAAAGGGTTTCTGAATGATGCACCGTGGGGGTAACCATTACTGACTTCTGTTCAAGATCTGAGCTAGCCAACTGGTAAATCAACCTTCTTGTCGGCACAGGAATAGGCTTAGTGTGATGTGAGCTGACTACAAAGGTTGTGCATTATTGAGTATTTTGTGAAAAGGTATCATTGTTTCAAAGCAATTTCAAAGCACTTCTTTAGCACATGTATAATTGCCATTATTGAATGTGCTATCCTTTTCCAGGTTTGCAGCCAACTGACCGGTATGCTGTGGCCTGTCCTTGGTGCTGAACTGCCTTCTCCACCACCAACACTGTACACGACCAGGCAGACAAACTGGCCAGGTGACTTCGACTGCACGGCTACAGTCTGGCAGGGAAACCACACAAGCACCTGGAGAACTGTCCATCCTGTAACCATTTAACCATTACTCTGCTAAGAGTGTACTCATGCACCATGTTAGTATTGGTTACTGCAGGTTAAAGCAGGGAAAGGGTTAAAGTACTGAAGAAAGGGAAGGCAGTGCACTTTTCATATTCCTCTTCTTACTTCAGTTATTGTATTAGCCCTACCAATGTTATGGTCAGTTGTGAAGTTTAGAATACTCTCAAACCTCTTGTCATTTTTGACGAAAAATTCTTGCCCCTTTTTACCTTTTAAGATGGAATATCCCTTAAATGTCAGCTGGAAATTTATTTAAAAGCTGTTTTAAGAAGTATTTGTATGGAGCCTGTTTTTCTCTGGAGAAATATGTCCCTTTGGAGGGGTGTGCTTTTAGCTGCATTAGTGTGTAGCATGCAAGGTGGATTACAATCCATCTCTTTGTAAATTGTACTTAATCTTCGTCTATGTGGAGTACTTGGTATGCATATTGTGTTTATGAGCTATCTATGTGCATACTTTTTATAAGACTTCTTTGTGAATGTTTGAACTATAGTGTACCAATACTTCTAAACTGTTTGGTACAAAAAATACTGTGTGGGTGTATGTTGTGGTGAATAGTGAAGTTTGCAAATGTTTATAATATCTGGCAGTACAGTGTTTGAGTCTCAAGTTTTAAATTGCATCTCAAGTTTTAACTTTAACATTTAACTGAGCGTGGACATATAACTGTTAATGGAACTATGTCCTATGATGTTTATACTATCCCTTCTGACAAATACGATGTTATTGGTGCTATTGTAAGAGGAAATAACTGCCAACAGGTTATTTGTGAGTTGATGCGACATTGTACTTAAATAGTCTATTGTTGAATTTTTAAAGCTTAAATCAGGCCAAAGTACAACTCGATAGATGGTGATATTTGTGTGTACTTGCTTGCTGTGTTGTTGCATTACATTTTGTACTTAAACTAAAACCAATCATTGCATTAAGTGAGAAATAGACATACACATAACAGTATGTCAGTCTTGTGCCATGTACTTGTAGAATACGAAATGTGTTGTAAAAGTTGTACAGCTTTTTCCTGTAGAATAACTTCATATGGAAGATGGTGACTAAGTAAATGAGTAGAATTGACATTGTAAATCTTAATAAGGTAGTACTGTCAATGCTATTTTTGTAGACAAATAGTGTATGTGTGAACCCGAACAAGACAAAACATTCAGGGCACTTACATGTATGTTTATGACTTTCCAGTGCCTTAAGCTGTTTTAACTGTGAGTGTAAAGGGGTGCATGGGTTGCCAGCAGGGTTTAAAGTCAATGAAAATTTTAACTTGCAAGAAATGTGTTTGAATAGACATGGTATGTGACAACCTAGCTCCCCCTGTCTATGCACTTCTGCAGTGCAGGTTCACATTAGTCAGTGTCTCTGTTGTGGAGAATATGGCCCAGCACAACAAAACATGTACTTTTCTGGACAAAGTGTGGAAATTGCTCACATGTGAAAGGAAAATATTGAAAATGTGAGCAAAGTGAGCAAGGATATTTTCTGTACATAGTAACGTCTAGCTGCTACTTAGAATTAGTTTGCTTGATACAAAATGCCAGAAGACAAACTGTGTCCAAAGTCTGAGAGGTTTGGAAAGATGTTTGTTATGATACTTGCCTAAGTATTCCCCTTACAACAGGATGGAATAGTCGAAACTTTGGTATAATCATTGCAGAATGCATGGATCATCCCACTTAAGTGTAGGGATAACGTTCAACAATAATTGATCATGTATGTTGTACTTTTTATTCCTCCTATTTTATGTACAGGAGTATTGAGCTGTTTGTAAGTTATCTTATCAATTATGTGCACTTATATTGAATTTGCTCATATTTCGAATATCGAATTTGCTGATATTTCGATTTGCTGTTAAATTACAAAGTTCTTGACGTGTTGGTAGAGTTTATTTAGTTGTAAGCCTCAATACTACAATGTGTTTTATCAAGGTTTATCACTTATGTACTTACATACCGCATTTTGCTTAATTGTACATAGTTTAAGTTTGATGTAATGTACAGAATGTTCGTGCACTTCTTGCTGTTGTTTTAGTTGTTATGAATGAAGCTTGGTAGACAGCGTAAGGTCCTGTGTTCAATAGGAGAGATGTGGACATAGATTGCTGTAGATGTGTGCTTTACGAAGGCTGGGCCGGTAAAGCGGTGCCATCTCTCTGTACCTTTCCCCCCTTGACTGTGTAAAACTTCAATACCTGAGCACGAGAGTTTTCGAGAGAGAATATATTTTACTACTTGAGGCTTGAAATTGTTGTCTGTGTCTTTATGAGTTTGCAGTTTTTGAACATAACATTAAGATAAAATTTGTTAATGCTACATGTGACAGAGCTGACATATAACGTGTTGTCATTAACAGGGCACTAAAACTTTCTGTGGTTTGAGGAAGTAAGCGATAAATATAATTTTACCGAAGATAACACATTAGCGGTGCGGTCTTGAAGAGACATCTGGCAGGTAAGATTGGTACTGCAACAGATATGACGTCCCGTGCACAGCAGATCCGGTGCAGGGGAGGAGGTCTTACTACGTATATCCTACAATATCATAAAACAGTTGGTAGAAAGTCGTTATATGACACTTCCAACTGTTAGTTCTAAGGAAAAACTATGATTAACAAACATATTTTCCTTCACATGACAAAAAGGCTAACATAACGGTATATATTCTAAATGTCACTCCAATGTTTCGTTGTTCAAAAGCACTGACTAACGATCAACAATATTACTGCAGTAGTTTGGATGCAGTATAATTTTTCTCATGAAGATTAATTAGGTTAAACTTGACTTCGTGGGTGACATCCGCGCACGCAATGACTTTCGCCAGTTTTAGAAAGAAAAAGTGAAGTTATGACAGATTGTTACAAGCAACGTTACTGGTATAGTCGAACATGAACATTTGTACGACCGGGCTTCTCTGTCAGTCCCTTATTTTAACCCCATATAAGTAGATGGACAATTGTTTAATAGGAGAAAAAGGATGGTGTCCACACTTAATCACACATAGCAGTGGCAAGAAACGTTATACGTAACGTCAGACATAGAAAGTGTCAATCAAACACGCCCCACCTGTTGAATCAGGAGAATGCACGGATGCTACTCTCCAAGCAGAGGTTGGTGGGAAAAATCGTGACCCTTTCCTTTCATAATTTTTTTCCCTCTGCTTGGAGAGTACGGATGCCAAGTCAGCGTGCTAACGTGGGGTTGCAATTTTGTAATAGGTTTAAACTGTCTAAAGTACGTCAAGTTTACAAAAGCGCTGCGGTAGAATGGGTCGTTTCTTTATATCTATGTATTCACTCGACTCAGAGTAAATTCTGAGATTTTAATACGTAGCTGAAAATTGGCCTTCGGAAAGAACATTTTTTCTTGACTCAAGACTCTTTGTAGATTTTGATCTTTTGGTCCTGATTATTTACCCCAGGGTATACAAAAAATGAAACGATTAGTTTCCATCGCATCAACACTTTTGTAAAATCATCAACACTTTTGAAAAATCATAATATCAATATGAAATATCCCCTAATATCCCAAAGGTTCGTATGGCTGTAAACTCCATACGTTTCCCGATTCCCAAAAAGCCGAATGTATGACTCAAGCTAATAACATTAAATTTTCGCCAAAGTATTTGTAGTAGAGCCGTACTAAAACGTTGTTGTATAGGCAATTAAAATCAATGTTTTGTTCTAGCAAATATTTTCAATTTTTGGGCAAATGTAACAGGTGTACACAGAAGATGGTATAACAATTTACCAAGGCAATGTTCCTATGGATAGGATGCATTGTTGCATAGTTAGAAAACAGTGTTACAAACTAACTTCTATGTCTTATTCTTTCAGCCCAGATCCATCAAAAGGCTCCCTGGGAGCTCAAGGCTATATTGAGATGAGATGTAATCCACATGATATCCCATTGATAAATTGTAAAGAAAACGTGCAATTCATGAATCATGATCTAATATCCCATTTTCAATTTTCTTTAATATTGTTATCCTTAATCTAAATGGTCGTATTTTCACAAACAAGGCTAAATAAGCCTATGATTTGAAACCCCTTTGCGAGCCTTTTGTGCTTTCCCAATTCCCGAAAAGACGAAAATTTTGCAATTTGACGGTCGTTTTAGCCACTTTTCTGGAGGCGACCGGGAGCGGTACTGCAGATTAGGCTATGAAAGGGTTTATAGTCCCCACAATTATAATTTGAAAATATACAAAACGCTTGGTATAAAGCCAGTGAACACCCTTCCGAATAGACGAGGAGATCTTCAGATCTATCTAGAATTACATTTAAGACACAAGATGGCACGAAAAGGGTAAATATTCAGGCGCCGCAAGGAGCACATGCAGCACTATGCCCGCCCGTCGAAGCGCCACCTACATTCATGTTTACATCATATTTTATGGTATAATGAGTGCTCAAGATTATATGTGGTCATCATCCGTTTTTCCTTTCACAACTTTGGCCCTTTGTTGATATGTTCATCTGCTTTTATGTGAAAACGAACAGTCAGAAACGTCCGGCCGTCACACTGAAACCGTAATACGATCTTTCTCCCAGCATCTGCTTGGAGACCTTCTCCAATTTCCTAAAGCTAGCAGCTCAAGCCTTAAGCTGTACTGTTCAGCCTTCACATTTCCTAGTTTGGCCATTTTGACATTTTCATTTCCTTGTTGGCGAATTCAGGAATAGCTTACGGGGTGTAACCGTCTGAGTTTGGTCATTTCCGATAGGTACTTCCTTTCGGCAAGAAAGTCATCTTGTAAAAGTCAGACCGTCAGACGCCAGAACCTATATATAATCTTTTCCGAGGCAGTGGAAGTTGTGAATGGACGTAAAAAGAACGTGGCATTTGCCTTCGAGGAAAGGCGGGAATATTTTTAGGTGTGCAGACGTCTTGCCATTCCGATACTTCCCTTCTAGCAAGAAGTCTGACGACAGAGCATTGTTGACGTCATTTCTTTGCAGACCACGCACAAAGGAAATTGCTTGTCCTGGCATCGGAGACACGTACTACCTTATTAACTTCATGAAAGATTTATGGGGGTTATATTTTTACTAGCGTCTGTGTGTGTGTGTGTGTGTGTGTGTGTGTGTGTGCGGCACGCGCGCCTGCGTGCTGCGTACGTGTGTGTGTGTGTCAACAAGATAACTTGATAACGCAAGAATGGCTGGATAGGTTGGTTTCATACTTAGTGTGTTAGCAGGGGGTGACAAAACCTGGAAATTATTAGATTTTGGGCCCCTAGCGGCTTCCCTTGGTACTGCAGCGGAACCTCTGGTATTGCTATCTTTGATAACTGCTTGTTTCAAGCGCTGGAAGAACTGAAGTGGTTCCAGAATGATTTGTCGTATTGATTAAAAAAATTCGAAATCAAGAAACTGCACTTTTCGGCGTTTGCGGGGTAGTCAGTGGATTTTAAGAAAAACATACTGGCGTATAAATACACCATACAACAAGGGCTATTCAATGGCCACACCTTACAGACTTGTACTAGCTGTACAAACACCTGCACATGTACTTGAACACGTTTTATTCACCGCGAGTAAGTAAATGTTAGCCTAGTGCATTTGTATTCGAGCATATTGTACCTCTTTGTCTATAGTGGTGTAAGAGGACTAAGATACTGTAAATATCATCGATACCCTTTACGATATTCTTAGGTTATTTTGAAGCAACGATGGGTGATTTTGACTTACTTAATACGCTAAAATATCTGTGAGAATTTCTTTATATCTACTTCAACATAGAGTGTCTCTATCTGTAAGGTTTACCGAAACTAACATCTAAAAGGTCCACAAGAAGACGACATCGCCCGTACGGCCGTTCCACCGCCCACACAGTTCAATAAACACGTGATGATCATACAAACATCGACGTGATGTTTCTTCCAGGAAAAACCTCAGGTGATCTACAATCAAAGACACGGTTGACGACATTGTTTTCTCATTTGGTGACAGTCAGTAATGTTTACAACGTCAATAACACTCTCAATAGAGGGACTTCTGCGAAAAAAAAACCACACGTTTACCTGTAAATGTAATAATCACTACTGCCAATTTGTTGCCTGGGTCAATAGAAGGCGTGGAGGGGGGCAATAAGGCACCATACCCTCCTATTATGATGTTCGACACAGATTTTTTATGTATGCAACGTAACCTTCCCTGGTGTATCATTGCGATGTTCTTTCCCAGTGTCTGATTGGAGATTACTTGCTGCTGGAGCTCTAGATTATTCCCTGTGACCAATCGAACTGCTTGTTGTAACGAAGCTTCGAGACTAAACCTGTTCTTTTGAGTTGCAGTCACCTGGGGCCCGCGATCATTGGTTTTAGCCGGTTAGCGTTAAGCCTCATGTAATTAGTCTTCGACTACTTACTGATCCTGATTTATTGATAAGACTGAGATAATGAGCACCAATCAGTGGAAATGTATTTCTGCTGCACATCTTTACAAAAGCAACAGACCTACTATACCAGAATGGAATTTGAAGCATTCTTCTTGCGATATTCGCACACAATACTGTACTAGAAGGCTCGCCACCTAAGAGCGTCGCCAATAAAACTGACTTCTAGTAACCTATAACAAGCGATATGGGGAACTGGCTAATAAGGTTTGTCGTTACAAAGTACCTATTTGCCGTTAAACACAACGGAAACCATTTATACTTTGCATCGGGCATGTTGTGAGTCGATACTCTTCTAACCGACCACCTGTCCAAATCGGCCGCTTTTTCCCGGTCTCCCGGGTGGTCGACTTGGGCAGGTTTGACTGTAGTCTATAATGTTACCGATTCGGATCATCAAACACGATCTATTGTGCAGTTCGTTACTCATAACACCTGTCGGTTGTTTTGGACTGTGATTTTCAGACTGACACGCCCTTTGCTTTGTTCTTCTCTTTTCTTAAAATCCCAAACAGCCTACGGGCGAGTACGGGAAAAAAGTACTGAACAAAAGAAATGCGAACCGGTTTGTATTCAGTCCGCTCCAGTGACACATTTTTTGCGGTTCTTTTTCTTGGATTTGACAGAAATACGAGATGACCGGAGATTCGCCTCTTCTCTAATACTACAAATCAGCCGTATCCCACACTGGAAAGCGTCAAGTTTTCTTCTCTTTACCTATCGGTGTCGCTTAGGGCTTTGTCATGCCTGTTCTTTCTGGCATTTATCGCATCGCTACCATACAATGTTGCCAATAAGACACCATACCCTCCTATCGCAATTATAATGTTGCACACAGATTTTTTATTTATCTTAACGTACATAACGTTAATTGTATGCAACGTAACCTTCGCTGGTTTATCATGGATTTCCTTTCCCAGCGTCTGATTGGAGATTAAGTGCTGCTGGATCTTTAGACTATTCCCTGTGACCAATCGAACTGCTTGTTGTAACGAAGCTTCAAGACTAAACCTTTTCTTTTGAGTTGTAGTTACCTGGGGCCCGCGATCACTGGCTTTAGTCGGTTAACGTATAGCCTCATGTAATCCGACTGCTTAAAGTGACTCATCCTCTTTGTCCATTTACTGATTATGATTGATAGAATTGGTAAGACTGGAATAACGAGCAGCAGTCAGTTGAATTGTATTCCCGCTACATACCTTTCCAAAAGCAACAAATTTGTATTTGAAAAAGAGTATAGAAACACTGGAATATTCGCAAACTGCACACATAAAACTGCACTGCTTTGAGCGTCGCTAATAAAGCATTGTTCGGACTCGCGACTTCTAACACTACTCTAGTGACCTAACTTGTTATATAGTTAAACAATTGAACTAATACGGGGAACTGGTGAATTCTGTTTATTGTTACATAGTATAATGTTACCGATTCGGAGCATTATGGTCTATTGTGCAGTTTGTTACTCATACAACCTGTCGGTTGTTTCCGACTGTGCTTTTCTAACTGACACGCCCATTGCTTTGTTCTGCTCTTTTCTTAAAATCCCAAACAGCCTTCGGGGAAAAGTTTGTTCCGAAAAAAGAAATGCGAACTGGTTTATATCCAGTCCGCTCCAGTGATAGATTTTGCAGTTCTTTTTCTTGGATTTGACATGTTTGACAGAAATGCGAGCTGACCGGATATTCGTTTCTTTATAATTACTCATCAGCCGTATCCCACACTGGAAAGCGCCAAGTTTTCTCCTTTTTCTATAGCACGTATGGCTTTGTCAGCACTCTTCTTTCTGTCATTTATCGCATCAAGGAGGCTAAAAAGACCTTTTTTTTAACCTCCTTGATCGCATTGTTTCCACCATTCAAGCTGGTTGTAGTTCTTCTATAGTATATATTGACGTTTTTCTGCCTAATGCTCGCTTGGAAATATGTTACTTAATCCTTAAGTCGACTGCATTATTTCCATCTCATACCGATCTTTCGTCAACTGAAAAGTATTGAACCCAACATAATACACACAAACCTGCAAGTGACCCCCTTGGGTCTTACAGGTGGTTGTAGAGGTTCGTTTGTCCTTCGATCATATCGATTGGAGGATTAACTTTGAACGATAAACAGCGTCGAAAAATATTCGTACAGTGTGAGTTCTAGAAAAATTCAAAACACGATGGAGAAAACGACGCTTGTCTTCTTTTGAAGAATCTAGCAGCCCTCGATAGTAAGTAAGATGAGTAAGGTAAATGATGCACAGAGAGAGCTTGAATGAGCGAGGAAACTTTCGAAAGACAACTTAAACTAAACAAATAAATTGACAGAAAAAGAAAAGATGAAAATAAACGTTTCCAGGAATCTTCCACAATGATTCTCTTTGTTGTCCCTGAACAAAGCAACTGTGTCAGTATGGCATGACTTGGTTGGTTGGAATCAATACGTACCGATGTGGGCGGGCGTCAGTAGTAAGAATGAATGTCATACTACTGACGCCCGCCCACATCAACACGTATTGTCCAGAAATGGAAGGGGTGAGAAGACACTGTCATTACTTGTATCAACTAAAATTAGGAGAGAACGGATACTGCATGTATCATACTAGTAATTAAAGTACCACACCTTTATTTGTACCAACAGTACAAATACAAAAATGTACATAAACACATAACTTCACAAGACACCTAACTGCCCCCTCCAGTAAACACACGTAAACAAACTCGACTTCTCTGTTTGCTTCCCTCCGACCCTCTCTCTTTTGTGTCTTTATGATAAAGATTCTTGAAAAAAAAACACCACACAGGTTGCATCATGATTCACATCACACAGGGTGAAAGCGTAATGTTACATAGAACTAGTATGATTGTGTCACACACATTGGTGATTTGGTGGTTAATGCCTACCGCGGAATTTTCACATAGTCTGAATCTGTGTGGATTTATGCCTGCTTAGTCGATGCTGTGCATTCATGAGCAGGCGAATTGTTACAAACGTTATAGCACTAGAAAAGAGTTCTAAATGTTGCAAAAACAGGTGTTTAACACTGAATAGTGAGCTCGCATCTTACATTAGCTTAGAGATTAGTCTGAACTGCCTCTTGATCTCAGTTTGCGAACACCATACTTACGTATACTGTGTGCGTAGGTGTGTTTGCAACACAGGAAGAAGCAATATGTAATGGTAAATAGTTGTTTACATGGATGTAATTAAGAGTGACTGACGAAGACGTCACCTGCATAACGTTCATTATTACGTCAATACATTTAGACGAGAAATTAGAAGAAAGCAATAGATTATAGAGTCCAATTTACAAATCACGCGCAAATAACATGTAACATTATACAATATTCAAGTCCTTGTATGTTCCGAATCAATTAACAAGGACGCTTGGCAAACGTGAGATATTTCTCCATGCCCAAAAGCACACAATGAATTGAATTGCATTCACGGAACTCTTTTCCTTTTACCTCAGTTCCTTTGCAAACGTAACATACTTTTCAAGGTATTTCTCCATGCCACTTGAAAGTTGTCCAAGTCTAACGTATGCTTATTCAAACACCAGTGCTACTAAGGTAACGTCACGCAGTGCTGCTTGTATTCTAAGTATAGGAACGAAAGTTGCTTCCGGGTACTTGACGTCAGTGGGCGGAGCCTATTTTCCTTATAAGGAAACTTTTTGGTTCAACCACTGACCGGCCCCTTCACTTGCATAATGTGAGTCAGTGCCTGACTGCCAGTGACACAATAAGGGCGCGTGCATTCGCAGAAGCGGATATGACTAGACTTTGAGGAGGGATTTCTCGAGAAGCCCATTCGTGTTCAGTGAGCTAGTCGTGGTGTCGACCTTTCACTCAGTCAGCGCAGGACGCAGCAACGAACAGGTCGCAGAGACCACCACGAGAAGAGAAGCGGTCAGGTTACCGTGGGCCTTTTCTCTCTACTTCGGGAGACGTTGTAGCAGGGGCCGTAAGAAGATCTCTACGACCCCGTCGTACAATGCTTGACTCTCTCACCATAGCTACCAGTACTACCGACGTAGAAACGACAGGAGCGACCAAGATGACTGTAGGCTCAGCGCCCAATGGTGTTCTCGTCGCCAAAAGGAGAAGTAGCTACTTTGACCTACGGCGGCTAGCCAACACTATAGCAACACTGGAGGCCTGTGGATGGTATTGGGGCGCACTGACGGCTGGACAATCCAAGGCCGTACTCAGGACTAAAGAAGACGGTGCATTCCTGGTCCGGGACAGCGAGAACTCGGCTCATCTCTTTAGCTTGAGTGTCAAAACTCCCCGGGGACCGACCAGTGTCAGGATACACTACACCGAGGACGGGAAATTCAGACTGGACTCGGACAAAAAATCCGACACACCAGAATTCGACTGCGTGGTGAAATTAGTGAACTACTATGTGAAGCAGTCGGAGGAGGAAAACGCGCAACATTTCTGGTTGGAGCCGAACGGGAGACGCGAGGTACCGGTCAAACTGGCCCGGCCGCTCAGAGGGAAGGTCCCCCCGCTGCAACACCTGTGCCGTACGGTGATTCACAAGCAGACTTCCGAGGGAGAACAGGATAAACTTCCGCTACCGAAACCCCTCAAGAGCTTCCTGGCGGAGTACCCTTATCGACTGTGATAGATTATCCTGTGAACACTATGGACTTTGCCACTCAAGTATGAAAGGACTACTTTCAGAGACAAATATATTTTTGTACATAATAATAGTGGTCAGAAACGATGGCCGAATCTCGCCAGAACTGCTGCTATACCAGAACAGTATGTTGCAAGTGCCAAGTAGCAAAGGTAATGTCTTAGTTTCTGACTTAAATTGTGTCCACTGTTGTTTGTAAGCAGAAAGCACTAAACATGTGTAACGTTAGTTGGCATAGAGCCAAACTTGCCTAACTGAGTTATCCCAAAGACGTCACTGCCATTCCAGTGAGAAGGAATAACGTACAAACGTGCCGTAGTATGTAAATGTGATGTAATTAGCACCCTTCTACTTGACTTCAAGTTCTCCAGACAAGTCAAAGACACCGGGGAAACCTGTCTGTCTTAGACTGGACATATGACGTATGTCATGTCTGTGACGTCATCTTGTAGTCAAGTGGAAACAGATCGGAAATGAACACGCCTTGGCCTTACACAGAAAGAACTGATTGTACATTAGCCACCAAACTAGACTTCCGCTAAAGCGTGGCAGCAAGAGACACAAAGTTTGTGAAAGTGCAATTTATATTCTAAATACTCTGTAGAAATGTCGACTGTTTGCATAGGGTACTCAGTATATGTCTGTTTTACAGTCATAGAATGACCTGTCGACGGTTTTGGAACCGTTGCATTTGTATCGTAAGTTTTGTAATACTGGATTGTTCATGTACATTCCGGCATGTCTTAGTGTATACACACGACCAAGGCAAACTATTCTCACTGTCTAGGTGCGTAAGATAACAAATGTAAACTGTGTACTCAGGACAAAGATTAGATGATCTTATATTTATAAAAGAGGCGCTCCTATGAGAACAAATGTGAAAACTTTATATCTATAAAAGAGGCGCCCCTATGAGAACAAATATGGAACCTTGTTGCAGAGAATATTTATGTGATATGTATATGACATTGGCATTGCTGCAGACATGGGTCGTACATGTATGTGATGGCTTGCTGCTACAAGGCCAAGGGAAAATGAAAGAATTAGAAAGAAAAAGTGGAACAGGGTCAAAGATCTTCAGAAGATGTTTATGTACGAAAATGAAACTTTGTATGAAGGAGGTGAAGACAAATATTCATATGTTTTCCTTCTTTAAGTGCTGAAGCAAGAATTTTGCAATAAATCATGTTTCTGATTTCAATCTATTTTGCGTCGCAATGTTGATTTGCCGGACTTGTCTCACATTCTCGCATGTTAGAGAGTATCGGGCACAACGAACAAGGGGAGCTTATACCATTGCCTAGTTGGCAAACCATGTAATTCATGGTAAAGCTTGCGGGCCTAGCTAGTAGTGACGGTAACTTATTTCACCTGTAGAGGGAGGCAGACACTATTCTCCAAGCAGATCCTACGGTAGCATAAAATAGTATCAAAAGCTGCCAGAGGAGTGAAGCCAGCCTAGGAGTATGTTTGACTACCCAAGGAGTTTTAAAAAAACGAGTGGCCGATGACTCCCTTTGGCCAGCTATACTCCTTAGTCAGTTATAAAACTACTAGTATTTTATGCCACTGGTAAATCTGGCTGGAGATTAGGCAGACACAAGATACTAGTCTCCCATCGATAACCTCTACTTTAAGAGAATATGCGTTGGTGGCTTGACCACCGAATCATTTCTAGGACGCCCGGCCAGGTGATGCCTCGGCTCCTTCCAAGAAACCTGCGGCTGGACAGGTGTGTCACGCCCCTCAATTAAAAGGTGCGGGGTAAACGAAGGGTCCCAAGGGATCATCTAGTGCAATCAACCACAATGAAGAAATCCTAATGGAGTATGGTTGATAGGATATGTCCATTGGGAAACAATTACAGCGCTACAATTAAATTTGCATATCACACGGCTTACCGTAGAATTGGCCTCACGCATGTCATATGGCACACGGGCAGTTCCATTTCAAAGCTATCAAGGGGTGGTCAGGGTCATCTTAGGAAAGAAAGTTGGAACAGTATGAGACATTATATTCTTGAAGGGATAGCAATAAAAATAAAGAGGGGTCCACAATAGCTGACAAGTTACATATTCCGAGTGTATCTTTTAAAGTCATTCATTCAATCCTATGTCTAGTGATCATTTTTGTGCACCTTGTTTTGTTATGATTTAGCTGGTGTGTTACGCCAAAGGGCGGTTGTACTATATAGATACAGATACAGACGATTTGTAGAGGCTCTTATTTGGAAATCAGTTACCAAATTAACTGAATGGACCATCCATTTTGGAAAGATTCAAAAATAAATTTAAAAAATAAAAGAAAAAATAAACTAGCTCGTTTCTTTTTCAAATCTCAGAACCCCCTATTCGGCCCTCAATGATACAGAGAATAAGTTTCATTCGAGGAACTGGATGACGTTACAGTTTCCAATTCGTGGTAACGTTAAGTAAGTCCACCTATGTGATAATCCATGGTATACACAAGCGTACCAGGTGAGCCATATTAGGAGGTAAGTCCAAATAAGGAGTTGTTGTCTCACCTGTGGTTTTGATAAACAGAAATTTGAGATGACTACGCGGCCGTCAACACGTAAGACACCTGACCGCACAACCTGTGTGGGTTTTTTTTTGGAAAGTGGGTTTTGCCATTTTACAAACGTCAAAAAACATCCAAAGATAGTCCGGGTTCCACCCGGGGCTAAAATAGTCTACAATACTTGGCAAGTGGAGAGTATGGAAGCCCGAGTGAATTAACAAGGATGGCACTCAGTCTGCCTCGTGTTTATATATGTTTGTTTTGTGGCATTGTCATACAGTACATTTTGAAATGTTGGCGATGGTTTTGTTTTCACGGTGACCCTTTTTCAGGATATCATGACACCATTACATGACAACAAGAACTTACAAGACATTAAAAAATCCTTTCCGCTCTTCCCGAGAAAATGAATAAATGTATGCATGTATATAAATGTTCATACGTTCGTATATACTCAAGTCCGTATAAGATCCTTGTGGAATTCTTAGCGGCTCTACCAGGCTCCACAGGTCGCTGTGAAAACAGTAGAAATTGGGCAAATGTAGACAAATAACATGCCAGAGAAGTTAGCTGTCCGAGGGTATGGTTTATTTGTGACCCAGCTAACTCCGCTGGCATGTTATCTGGCTATGTTCCTCCAAATTCTACTCAGTTTTTCCAAGTGGCCTGTGGAGCCTGGCAGTGGCTAAGACTTCCATACGGACCTCGTACGGACCTACGGTATATGTACGCACGAGTGAAGCGGCTTTACCGTATCTCCGTCACTCCCGGGGGTTTTATAAGGACACATGTGGGCGGTATGTGTCGAGCATGCGTATATCGTCTGCGTAGTCCAGTAACAGATTTGCGTGGGTACTGTAACCTTTTGCGTGTCCTCACCCAAATCCCCCTACCTAACTATTCAAGAGAAAAGACACAGGAACAAAACAAATATCTGCTGTAATACTAGTACCTCAATGTCCTTAGCGGAAGTTTGGGTGGGTTGCCTTGTACTTCTGGTCATTGAACTTGAGTCCGACTGAAGTGGATGCGAACGCTGTGAAGTTAAAGGACTGTTGCTTCATACGCATCTTCTGAATAGCCTTGAAATATGCTTACCGTTAGACGTAGCAAGACCTTTTTTGGCGTTAACTGACGTCCTCTCAATTCAAGTCGAATAGATAATTGCTTTTATTCTTTCTGACATGATATGATATGATTTGATACACAAGAACTTCCCAATGTATCAGTAACTCAAGCTAGTAAACGGTCAGACGCCGGTTTCAGGTAGCCTCCACCTCTCTACCGTTTACAAAATCTGTCCATTTGTTTGAGTAATATTAGCTCCAGTTTTACTAGCTTTAAAAGAAGATCGTTCATTGTGTGGTTTAGACTTTAGGTGTGGCAAACCCTCATAAGCAACTGTTGACATGTGATGAATGAAGAAAAATCTATCAGTGACAGACGAATCCACAAAACAGTAAAGAAAACGTGACAGAAGTAGGGAGGGGTCATTGGCCCTCTTCGGTAGTCAATGCTATATGTAGCTGACAGAACTAGGCAGGGTTAAAAGGTGTCGATGATTGGCTCTAGATGGTCCGTTTGAATTCTCAACGGTCAGTTTATACAAATCAAGTGAGGACTGGATACAGTTCTTGGTAAAGGGGATGTTTACATGCATGTAACCGATGACATGTTTACCTGTAAAGGCTTCTCTGTTATTTCCGCGTATTTGTACCCCAGGTCGACCTTGAGGATCAGGTGCCAGTAAGACAATGAAGGTCACTGGTGTTTGTGTATAACGTTTGTAGTAAAAGCGTATAACCCTAGTAATGTCCGCAGTGTGAGAGAGTAATTCTAGTCTAACCAGCAGGGTCTAACGTTAGATCACTGAAACGTTGAATGCCGGCAAAGCATCGCCATCAGTAAAAAGACTTGTGAGTCATGTGCAAAGATGCGATTCCGCCAGCATTGCTGTGACATTGGCCTCAAGTGACATTGCAAGGGCTGGTGAGAGTTCATCGCCCTTGAGGTCACACCGGTACTCGAGAAGACCTTTTGTCGATCTGGCAGTAACTTATGACCCTACCCCTCACTCTAAAAGAATATGTAGCCCAGTCACTATCGAATAAGATATGCATTCAGATATCCCCCCCCCCCCCCGAATGTTTTTAATGGAGGTGAATAGCCTAACTAAAAGTTCTTTACTCTCCAATCAGAGGTTCGTCTCCGGCTATTTTTCTTACGTGTGTTTTCGTGATTTTATCGGGCTTTCTATTTTTATATTGCAATCCATACATAGTATGGGATTGCAATATATTGTTTTTGCTGAGTTTCTTCTCCTGTCAAATCTTCAGACCCCTTTAACTTTTTCATTTTGGGGCCAAATGAGCTGAAATTTGGCATGGGGGTAGGGATATCAAATACCCCCAGGTGTTTTTTTCACTTTTTTGATAGAGGCCTTAGAATTTATGATATTTAGGGTTTTTGGTCATTTTTAGACAAAATATGTATATTTTGGGCCCCTGTGCCCTGGTATTACAAGCTAATGACCTGAAATTTGGTACAGAGGTGCATTGGACATATGAACACAGGAACTCATCAACACTTTATTCATAGATCACTTCAAAAATTAGTTATTTTAGGGTTTTTGGCCATTTATTACGAAAAATGTATATTTTTGGCTCCTATGCCCATGTATTAAAACCAAATGACCTGAAATTTGGTACAGAGGTGCGTTTGACATATGACCACAGAACCCCATCAACGCTATATTCATTGTTTACTCCGAAAATTAGTTATTTTAGGGTTTTTGGCCATTTTTGACTAAAAATGCATATTTTTTGCTCCTATGCCCTTGTATAGAAACCAAATGACCTGAAATTTGGTACAGAGGTGCATTGAACATATGCTCACAGGACCCCATTGGCACTTTCTTCATAGATCACTTCAAAAATTAGTTATTTTGGGGTTTTCAGTCATTTTTGACTAAAAATATATATTTTTGGCTTCTATGCCCTTGTATGTAAACCAAATGACCTGAAATTCGGTACAAAGGTAAATTGGACATATGACAACAGGACCCCATCAACACTTTCTTCATAGAGCACTTATGAAATGAGTTATTTTGGGGTTTTTAGCCATTTTTAACTAAAAAATGTATATTTTTGGCTCCTATGCCCTTATATTGAAACCAAATGACCTAAAATTCGGCATGAAGGTGTGTAGGACAAGTGCCCACAGTACTTAATTTTCCCTTTGAGCAAACAGTACTTCAAATTGTTGAATTTTGGGATTTTTTCCAGGATGAAGATGGATTGCAATATGCTGTATCTGCTCCTAAGCAAATGTCGGCCTTTCTAGTGTTCCATTTTCTTTTTGTTTCGCTTCCCATGCGTTTTAATCGTTCTTATCGTTTTCTTTTTGTCTCATGGATCTGCTCGGAGAGCCCCACATCCATTATCAAACAGTGTTGACCTCGAAAAACAATTACCCTAGCGGAGAAGGATTGATGTCATCAATTCCGAGAAGCCGGGTTCACATTACCAAAAAGAAATGACCATGAACTGCAGCTGCGCAAGCTCAAAGGCTCTCTCTCTCCGCGACCATGATTGGTATACGTGCGTAACCACCACCTCTATCTCATGACACTCCACTGTGTGAAGCACCGATGAATGTAGACCTGATTATTTATCACATTTATTTAGCTCTGAAAAGTATTTAAAATAAATGTCGTGATAACTGAAAAAGTTGTGATAAAGGATTTAGGTTTTTATATCACATTAATTCACCAAATGAGTGTTACTACAATCTTCTACTTTTTTGAGCTAAAAGAATGAGATAAATAGCTAACTCTATGAATGTTAACTGCTTTTGCGCTTCGTGTGGACGTGGTTATGGTTATGAGATTGTCAGGGCTCAAAGGATGCGTACTCTGAGATAGAAAGCCCGATAAAACCGACTAATAAAAACGTCAAAAAACAGCCGGAGGCTAACCTCTGCTTGGAGGACGTTTTTAGTCGTTTTTATCGGGCTTTCTATTTTGCACTCCTTCTTGTTTAATAGGCTGCGAGAAATCAAGACAGCACAAAATGGAAAGTCCGATAAAAATGACTACAAAACGTTAAAAACAACCGAAGCCTAACCGCTGCTTGGAGACTAATAACTAGCCTGGATACCATACCCCAACCTCAAATATCTTTCGTGTACGATAGATACTTGAGATCGGGCTGGGGTTTGGTAACCAGGCTAACGTGTCAGTGCCGCCTCCTGTGAAGGAATGTAGCAGCGTTCGTATACACTCAGTTATACGGTAGACACGTGCAGCACGGTAGACACGTACAGCACGCTTCTATCGTCCATGGTGTCACAGATGAGTGATGACATAATAGATTATGGGAAAGGGCCATCTAGCAACGGATTCAAGGAGTGGGGAAATGTGTTGGTGTGTTTGTCGGCTTTGCATCTGTGATCTCTTATATGTATACAGTACATGTATATCAGCCTTTGCGTGATTTGCTCTCACAATAAGGACAGGTGGCACCTGTCCAACCGTGGTCACATTCTGGGGCTCCTTGTGACTCATTTGCGAAGGCGGACTGGAAGCCCAGGGATGGATGCTGCCGGGACCGACAACGTGCTATTTCAGATAAGTCCGCCAGAGGACGCATTTGGCGCTCTACTTGAGATATACATCCTGAAACAAGCGTATGGTTTTGCCAATATTAAATAAAGGTTTACTCCTTCGATTTGGCATTCCTCCTTTCAGATAGATAAATCACAAGTTAAAACATGAAGTAGCATTTTACATTTCCAATCTTTCACCAAGGTCCTTGATTTCAACTACACCCTTGACGCAAGAACAATTATGTAAGTCCTTGCTTGACGCACGTTGTCTACCCGGCAACAGCATATTGTCTTGGAAAAAAAGAGAAAGGTATTTTTTATTCACTCAGTTTCCGAGAAAATTGTGAAATGCAATATCTCTACGGCAGCGTTTCCTGTAATCTGTCCCTCGTTCTGATGAAAAAGTCATTTGTGCCTTCGGTGGCCATTCCTTGTCCGGACCTAGTAGGTTTGATATATGAGTTGTGCATCAATAAAGGGGAGTTTCACAAGTGGCGTATTACTGGTCCTTCTCTCCTGATTATCATAATATTGGTTTGTCCCCGATCGGCTTATCTGCCTGCCAAGCAACCGCTATTTATAGCCACGTCTGAACGGAGATTACTAGGAAACAGTAAACCTGGCTCGTGCGTATTATTACTGACTTTCCGGAAAAAGCTCACGTTCGCAGAAAATGTCAGCGCAGATTTCTTTATATGGCTCTCAGGAAAGGGAGATTAGGGAATACATGTATTGATGTTAAAATTGTGACGTTTTGTGGCTGTCAGCTTTTTTGGCCAAGCACATATTTATCCCGGGTTTAATAGTTGCGTGTAACAAACATAACGTTACGGTTTTTCATCCTAACAACTGCTTGGAGGGGGTCGGGGTCAATATCTATTTCTAACAGACTTCCGTGGCATTTTTGACTCTTTAAAGTGTTGGTAAATAGGAGAAATATAATTGATAATTATTACCAATAGTTAGCAAAAATTGTACTGCTTTACATGGCGGCCATTGAAAATAGTAGAAATTGGCAAATTGACAATTTCGCCTACCATGAAGTTATATGACAGCACTTTTTGCTATATCTTTCAGCAACCCTTTCCAACAGCTGCAGAGAACGGTAGAAACATGATAAAATATTACCAACGTAACAACACAGAAAAAAATCCTGAAAAGGAGTACAGACAGTCAAATCATAACCTCCTTCGAATGTAATTACAGTTTGTTAGGTCAGTTAATGCTATATCTATAAAAATGTACCTTGCAGATTTATTTAGTACCACGTACTCAATTCACTTGATGAATACCTTTCCCCTCCCAAGATTCATTTCTTCATTTCTGCCCAAGCGTCTAAGTCTAGTCCTTGAAAAATACGATGACATGTGACACTTCGCGCTCAAATTACCATATGAAGAGGGGTAATTTACCATCATTGTGTGCAATACGTGACTCTTATCTTATCCTGGATGGCTGTCTGGCACTGACGTACAGTACATGTACATTGACATCAAGGAGGTTATTTTAGTCTCCTTGATTGACATGAAATAAAAGAAAGAAATGAAAAGGACAGAATGAAAAGAGTCACAAAACCATGATTTTCTACCTACGTTCAGAAACATACGGGTTGCTTTTCTTGCATTTCGTTTAATGTTAGTGAAAATCCCGCTATCTGAGCCCATTTTTCTTTCCATTAGATCTGGGAAAAACAAAATTGTGTTCTCGATTAACGTCTTGAAAAAATGGGCTTGGTAGGTAGGGGTTGTTTCTTTTAACGGAGATATAGTTTTTGTGTGTGTCTGTATGTGTGTCTGTATGTGTGTGTGTGTGCGCGCGCGCGTGTGTGTGTGTATGTGTGCGTGTGTGTGTGTGAATTTTTGTAGTCAGCATAACTCAAAAACTTTTTGATGGATTACGTATGTGGGTAGGTGTTAGGATGACCAAGGTCAAGGACAACTTCGGGCCTCCTAGTTTGTGACCTTGGTACTGCTGCAGAACTTCCATTTTTGTGTCTTTTGACCTAGTACCCGGACATGCTACGGTCTTGATTTTTTGGGGTGACAGCGTGTGATGTAAGGAAAAAACGACGTATGTTTGGCCCCTAGCAGCTTTCTCTGGAATTGCCGGGTGTTTTTTTTTACTTTAGATTTAGGCCAAGTTGATTAAACACACATGGTTTAACTAAGTATTCTATATAACCTCCTGAATTTGAAAATAATGTAAACATACAATGCATCAGCAAACTGGTATTTGCAACATCATGTTGTAATTATACAGATATACATTGTGCAATGTTCACAACATATTCTTACATCAACAATTGTGTGAAATACAGGAGATCTGAACAAGAATCTGAACTAGTGGGGAGAGGAAACTGCAATTTTCGGCAAGTTCTGTGGAAAGATTTAATAGGACACGACTGAAGTAACCACCACAAAGGTTACTTGAGGGCACGTTGTGTACTCACGAGTTTATAGACTCACACAACATACCATTAGTCTGAATGCTCTAGGTTTTCCAAGAACAATTCATTTGATAAATGTGAGTTGATATAATGATATCACGTTGCCGAGTGCCTGACCACTCAGCCAAACCGGCTGCACTGCTTTCAAGGACGATGACGTCAGGCATTGCCAAATATGGAAAGAGTAACCTTTAACCCGTCGCACGGCAACGCTCGGTTTCCTGGAACCGGCTTTACAGATTGGGGCATTTCTAAGTAAAACTATTCATAGGGGACAACGAACCCCTAGACAAGCAAGCTGTGCCTTCACTGGTTCTCGGAAGCGGATGGTACTTCGAGCACGGAGATATCCTGGTGTTTGGGGCATATTTTGTGTGTATTTCTCGCCGTAAGACTGCCAAACTGCCGCCCATTTCTGCCGAAAGTGGCGTTGGTTACCGAGAGCAGGAAGTGGAGGTATGGACTCTCGCGGTAAATCTCCAAACCCTCGCGACCTTGCTTGTGTGGGCGCGCTTGCATGGAGGTGATCGACCCAGTACTGACGATAACAAGCAGACAAATGTTATGGTCGATTCTACCTTACGGGATCCCGGGACGAGTTACGAGGTTCAGCGGCAGGGAGCTGAGGACAGGCCGGCCAAGATGAGGTCCCGCCTGCCTCCCAACGCCAAGGCTCGCAGCACCGAGTTCGACCTTCAACGTATCATGAAGACTTTGAACTTGCTAGAGGCGAGCGGATGGTACTGGGGGTCTTTACCGGGAGGGACGGCTAAAGCCCTACTTCGCTCTAAACAGGACGGGACGTTTCTGGTCCGGGACAGCGAGAACTCTGCTCATCTCTTCAGCCTGAGTGTAAAAACTCCTCGGGGACCGACCAGTGTCAGGATACACTACACCGAGGACGGGAAATTCAGACTAGACTCGGATAAAAAATCTGACACGCCAGAATTCGACTGCGTGGTGAAATTAGTGAACTACTACATGGAAGAGACGATAGCGGGACGAGACAAACATTTCTGGCTAGAGCCGAGCGGAAGGAGAGAGGTTCCGGTCAAACTTTGCCGCCCCTTGAAGGGGCAGATCCCCGCGTTGCAGCATCTGTGCCGTACGGCTATCCACAGACATACGGCCGACGGGGAGGCCCACAAACTTCCGCTACCCACACCGCTCAAGAGATTCCTGCTGGACTATCCGTACAAAGTATGATCAATTCCACAAGGTGAACATGAACTTCGCAGTAAGACTTTATAATACAAACTCAGTCAGTCATTGTAAATTATGAGACTCTCACAGACAGTAAAAAGTTACAGAGCTTGATACAAACTTCCGGCCAAAGACAGATGTTCTAGTTTGTACCGGTTTGTCTAAATGTGAGTAAATTGTGTACATAATGAGTGTACAGAATTCTGTGTTAGTTTATTATTTATTAGAAATTCGCATGTTATTTTAATATGATATGTTGGTCATTTTCTGTCATATAGTATGGTATACGTGTCGGCTAGCCAGTTCAAGTTGTAATAGCCACATGTTTTGTAAAGCCAGTAAATTCCGACCAACAGGCATTTCCTCTGCCGTCTGTTGTGTAGCTAGGCGACGTGGCGAGGGAACAAAAAGGCCAGTATTGTCTGTAGAGTTTAGACTAGGTCAGGCGTTTAGTATGCGCCTTCACAGTGGAAAATGCCCGTGTAGAAAAGGATTACAGTCATTACACGAAAGGCAAACTCTCTCACGAAAGGATGTAGTGTAAGAAGGATCAGATTTATGTTACATGTCTCATATGTGTATTGTTCATATTTATTATCATATTGTTCATATACGTTATGCACATCATACATGTTCCACCGTTGCATTTTGTTGCTAATAATAGAGTGTAACTTTGTGTATGGCATTTGTTAATATGACCATATTTGGCACGTATGTTGGGTTTGCGGAACAAAGAAATTTTTTTTGGTGCTGAGCGCACCTAGCTCCCCGTCTTTCCAAATAAGGGGTGGATCTGGAGATATTGTTGGGGAGGGGGGAATTAATTCTCTCCAAGCATAGGGTAAAGCTCCGGCCGTTTTTTTTTAAATCTATTTTATTTTTATTGGGCTGTCTATTTTGTACCATTTTCTTGAAGTCTCGCGGCCTAACATCAACAGAGCGGTGCAAAACTAGACAGCCCGATAGAAACGCAGAAAGAACTGTCAAAAAAACAGCAGGAGCCTTACCTCTGCTTGGAGAGTAGGGAATTGAAAGGAGGAGGGCAAAATAAAAATGTCTAAGTTTTAGAAATGAAGGGAAGAATGTACAAGCTTAGTAAGAAAATGTGTAAAAAAAATCCCTCAAATTTGATCCGCCCAATATCGGTACCAGGAAATTGTCGCGGATTCCACGTATTTCTCAATGCTATTTACAGAACGACTCAGAGCCGTATGATTTTATTCACAATACGACGAATGTGGAGCTGAGTTTATCATGTATGGCCGCTACCACGAATCCAATTTGTACTGTCGTCAGATTCCGAGAACCAATCCGCCACGTTCCAAATATTCTTGGTAAGGCGTGATCTCCCGGGCCGTGCGCTCTGGTTACATAATAAAACAGCTCTTATTACATCTTCAGACCTACGCGTGTGTATTTTCTTTATTACGGAGACTTTCGGTATATACTTAAGTGTAGCAGTCCTCTACCTTAAATCTGGGGCACATCTTATCTATTTTCCCCACCATTTTAGTTATTCAAGAATTTTTCTGTCAAGAAATTGAAGAATAAAAACAGAATATTCCATACTAGAATATTCCATTTCCATACGAAACTTTAACAAAGGAACAAAGATTTTGTTTGTTTGTTTTAACCTTTATTTATTCATGAAAGCTCAAATCGGCCTGCAGGCCGCTTTTCATTGAGGTCATGAGGGAAGAGGCAAGGGTCAGACAAAGTATATAACAGAGATAAAGTTTCATCGTTTATTTTTGAAAGATTATTTTTGAAATGACAAAATCAAATGAGCGTTAGCAATAGAAATGGATACCTAGAATACGATATCCAATTCAACATTCACCAAGCGGTAAATTGAAAAGGGAATGTTGATGGAGAAAATACTTCATTTCTTTATAAGATGTACACAACCTCCAAAGATGACCCAATATCCTTGTATGGCTTTGATTCTTTGGCCTTTAATATCTGTCCTAGTATCACGTGAGCTACATTTAGGTCTGCATTATCAATAAGGAAACACCAAAGCTTATATAAAGTCCGTCGATCCCACAAGCTCAATTCGCTGGCAGTCTCACTAGCTGAAATATCAAAGTTCACATGTAATGGAGTCGTCTATATGTATGGGCTCAGTCTGCAGGGACTGATTGCCATCAGATACCGTAGAAGGTTACGCAACACGAGAATATAAAGTAAGCCCACGAACGTCGGTGCATACATGATTACGTAACTTAAGATATGATCTCCCGTGAATTCCGTGCGACTGAACAACGTCGAAATGCAAAGGAATTAGTGCAGACGTTTGGTTAGAGTTTAAAGAGATGTGAAGGAGAAGCAAGAAGTGCTTTGATAGCAAACATTTAAGATTAACAAGGTGTTCTTTGTTCCGAGGTTATGAAGAAAAATTACAGGTGATCGCCACGAGTTTTGTAATAGTAACCTAGTGCTACTGATGAAAGAAATCATGAAAGTAATTGGCGCGAGTGTTGTTACAGTGCTAGTGACCTAGTTTTAGCCTGGATACCAGACCTATTACCTGCCCAATCTATCTGCCGTGTAATTCAGGGGGAACTTCTGTAGAATTTCCTTGGGGGTATGTTGGCTTTAGAGCCGAGAAGTTAGGCTGTACAGGCCCTGGAAACAGTCTGGCATCCCGGCTAGTACTACGGATGCCAGGTAGACTGTCGACATAAACCTTGGTAATTGTGGCACACTACAAAGTAATTTATTTATATAGTTGAGGAAACATACGCCACGTTAAACATACGTCATTTAAATGGTTATTTGGTCTGATAACCATACCCTTGTGTTGGACCTGTATCAAGTTGCTATGTGGAACGTTAACTTACACTGAATCGAAGAAGTTCAAGCTTGTATCGTGTAGGCCTTGTTTACTCCTGGACTCTGTAACATCTTAATCCACTCTCTCTGTTTTGTGAATATCTACATTTATCCGAGTACAAAACATGTACTGTATGTATCTCGTTAAGATAAGAAAAATAGCTGGAATTCGGAAGCGAAAGGAAATACTCCCCATATTCAAACATCACAGCCGTTGTGTCCATGTGTATTACTGTTAAGTAGGTTTGCGTAGTCTTTGAATGACTGTGAGTTGTTGGGAATGTTGTAAATACTTCTGCAGGTGGCGTCTCTGCGTTTTTAATGAGTTCCTCAGACAGACAGTGACATGTATTTTAAATGGCGAGCTCAAATAGAATTAGGTTTGCGGAACGTTAGTGTGCACGTGTGTGAGTATGTTGATCAGGCAGTTGGACTGGGAAGAAGAACTGCGCCAGCCAGATGTCTCTGAGAGACGCCATAAATATAAACACATCAACGATCCACTTCAGTTTGGGACGGATTCAAACGTGTCGTAGGTAAGGGCGACATAATAATGGTTGACGGGTCACTAGAAAATGTCGGAGAAAAAGTACGTAGAAGCCAGGGGGAAATACACAGATTTTGAATTTGGCAACAATCACAGACCATCCACCCCACCCCCACGATTGCTCATGGTCGGTCCCTTGGTTACATAAGCCGACCGCGCACTTGTCGATATGAATGGCAAATGCTTCATCTACAGTCCGTACTCGTACTAGTCTGGATGGGTTGTATAATGAGTTACGGGAATGTGAAGCTCTCGGTACGTGTGGGCAATATGAAACTAACAGAGGTGTTGTCAGCGTCAGCCAAGAATATCTAAGCCTCTATATATATGTGTGTGTACATATAGGCCCCCAAGAGGAAATATTCGACTGAAAACCACTCATTCAAAGTAAGTAATAGTATGGGGATGGTTGCTTCACTTCTTGTGTTGGATATCGTGTTGAAATATTTCCGTTATCACAACTGGCTCAAATCCGATACTAGCATATGATAGCTCTAGAATGAAAAGTGAAATAGCAAGCATGTGAAATATTGTACACAACTTACACGGTAATTTAATTTTCTCCAACATGGTTCATGTGATTTGGAGACGAAAAGATTGATTCTGACGTGTAAACCTAAACTATCACCCTGGCCACCCCTCCTCTCAAGAGTACTTGGTCTGATCCTATGACGTCATACACAGTAGACCAACGTTACCAGTACTTGTCGAACTTGATGATAGTTTTGCCCAAGGTTGCGTGTGAAATTGAAGCCATTCCTTTTACCGTGACAATCACCAAAAGGTGATCTAAGGTGAGCGTTTCCATCAGCATGCGGTAGACAATGTCCCGGATGGTGGATAAATAATTGAACACTTCACTAGTAACTGTACTGTATTGTACAGATGGCTTACAGGATCAACTACTGACATTTCTGCACAGACAGTAATTTTGCTGATTAGATACAATCTAAAGTCGGAAATACCTGAGAGGATTTGATCCTATCTACATTTGTGGCTCGCTGGAGATAAGCTGTTGCAAATTGCTCAGTCAGCTGTGCATAGTCTTGGTCAGCAGTATTTCCTAAAAGAGCATAGTCTAGTGCATTTCAAACATGAAATCCAGTCTAGTCGTGGCTTGGCCTACGTAGCTAGCGTAGGCTCTCTACGGTGCTCTACGGGGAAGATGAAGTCTCTGCCGCCGAGGTAATCGTTTGTCATCGGTAGGAGCTTTGCCCAGTGGGAGTTAATTGCTCGCAGCGAAATATTTCGAGCTTCATCTGCTTCGAAGAGAGCTGGAACACCTGCACTAGCTACGTAATCTCCAGGCAGATTTACCGGCGGCATAAGATAGTACCAGAACTGGCCAAGGAGTATACTAGTAGTAGTAGCTGGCCAAAGGGAGTTCTCCGGCAGACGTCATATTTTTGAAATGCAGGAATGGCGGTGGGAAGGGACATAATCAAAACTGACCAAGGAGTATACAAGCTGGCCAAAGGGAGTACGCCGGCAGACGTCATTTGAAATGAATTGGGAAGAGACATATAATCTCATAATCGTCTGATTTATAACGACACCCTGTAATTATGTGGGCTTTACAATTACAGCTGACGAGATTTGATTTGAAGTAGTTGTCTACACCTGTCAGATACCATCTCTGTGTTGTAGGCGTACCGTACCTATATATAGACCCGATTTGCACATGCGTTTTCTGGGTCTAACCCAAGTCATTGAGTTAATTATTGGATTCGACTTCAGTATGGCCGCTGAGTCGAAGCGGGGTCGACTAAAAAAAAAAAACTTGTGTAAATCGGGCCATAGATATTGGTCTATCCTGACTCGACTATGTGAGGTTTTCTATCTGTTGATCAATGTTCTGGCTGATGAACACTGTTGGAACAGTGCTATAAATGTCAAAGAAGGTGCGGTCAGCTACGAGGTATAATTGTATATGGTATTCCTTTGTTCGGACTTAACATGATTGATGGTACAATTAGGAATATGTCAGGTTAATTTAAGGTTGGGTTAAGGTTCCTTTGTTGTTTGTTACGAAGATAGCATGGCCGTAGGGCTGGCCGGGGGAATAGGGTCCGGGAAATTAAACTGCTTCATAATAGTGGACATTGCAGTACGCTACCCCATTTTCTGCTTTGTTTGGCTTTGTTACTAAGTCCATTCACTGCCGTGGATATTTTGTGGTAAAATCCACGGCCATTATGAAATCAACATTCCGCGATCTTTCGAAATACTGTATCTTCTAATTTGCTTTAAGTAAATACATAGCTCATTTTCATGGAAATAGCAAAAGACAAAACAAGCTGGACAAAGATATCTGCTTGGACATTTATATGTCCTTGAATTCACACCAAGGTTACTGATAAAGACAGTTGATGTAATCAAGGAGGGTAGACCCCCTCCCTAATGTAATTTTTATCAGTCACAGCGGAGACGAAACCTCAAAACAAGTCCTTTAATTATTCGCCAAGGTCATATCACACAAAAAGTCAGCATACGCGAGCCCTGGAGACATCAAGGATAACTAGATGACAAAAACATCCAAGGGAGGATGATGATCTCCAAGCAGATGTTGGGAGGCAGAATCGTAACTTTTCATAACTGTCCGTTCCCGCCATCCGGGCAGTTTGTGACGGAAGCAGGCAGCCAGGAAAACAGACCGATTTTGCTTCCCAATATCTGCTTCGAGATTAGGGGTCGCAATATATATACACATCACAAACTTACAGTGTCTCGAAAGTACTTGAGAAAGAACATATGTTACATGTATTCAGAAGAAGTATACAAAGATGCATGTTAACAACAAGTAACCTCCAGTAAGCTCCACATGTCCCTGGAAAAGTAGTCGGCTAAAATAGACAGATAACATGCCGAGATGAGTTAGATAACTGTTTTTTGTTACTCGGCTCTAGCTTCTCTGGACATGCTATCTGTCCATATGGCGAATTTCTACTATTTTTCCAGCGACTCTGTCAACAGCCAAACCACCACATCTGCTTGAAGATAAGAATAAATACGAATTAACCAGCCTCTCTTATCGCTTGAGGTGGAAGCGTGTGTTTGTGTGGACAATTTCTTCTGAATTCACCAAACAACAACACTTCTCCGTCGTACATACATAGTAGTCTACAGGAAACCTCTTAGGCTTAGGTCACATCTCCAAATCGGGGCCCAGTCGGACAGCTTTCGCTTGCGAAAAGAATGACATAAATAAAAGACATCAGAATACACAAAATGTCAAAATAAGATTCGTGGGCATGATTTGTGTATATTTCTAGGCATACATTTTAATGTTTCGTTTCTTAAAACATCCCGGCCGAGCCCCGGTTTGGAAATGTGACCTAAGCCTTGCTGGCTCACAAAAATGAGAAATCCTCCTGTGGTGCAAACCTTAGTGTTGGCTGGCTCCTCTGTCAAGCTTTTGGCAAATTTCAGCACTATGATTTTTTCACCCACAAAGAGAGCCTAAAATGAGATTATATATACATATATAATGTTACTCTTTTCAGCAGTGAAAAACAGGGTAGTTAGAAAGCATTTCGCGCGATCTTTTCCCTCAACATCTGCTTGAAGATGAGAAAACCTAGGACCCAAGATTATAACACATATAACACATCTACAAATGCTGTACAAAGATAAATCGGGAACGCTTGCTATTCTAATCCACTCTCTAGGCCGCGTGGGAGTTACTGGGACATATCAATTACGTTGGAGAACGTTCCCGACCGATAGGAAAACTCCAAATTGTTTTTGAAGGAGGCGCAGTTATTTCTACCTCCGGTGTCTTTGTTTATCTTCATAACATAAAGATACGGCGTCATGCGAGAAGCTACTGCAAGCCTTTTACATTCGATAAGGTGTCGTTTTGCTTGTAACATTTCTTAGAAAGTGACTGATATTGCTATCCTTTTTTTATGTATTCCACAGGGAACAAAATATGTCTTAGAGGTTACCACGCACGTCTTCTGTCTGACGCAGGGCGACTTAAGACTTCTTCTGTGGAAAAGAGATAAGAGAAGGTCCTCACGTTTCGCCATGGCGACGGAAGCAGCTGCTTGTGAATAGTTGTAGGTTTCACAAATTAGAAATATGCCATCCCACGGAACATATGTTTTAAGGTATAACTTCCCAAGGTCGTGTTTTTTCAGGGCAGCGTCACAAACCGATGATTTCAACGGTTCCCAAAGCAAAATGAGGTGTGGCAACAATGGTCTTAGTTAAAATATGATCTAGATGATTATAGACAAATCAAAATCAACAAGGGCAGCAACAAATATTACGGAACATTGTAATGAACGAAAAAGATCTCATCTGGAACAAAAACTAAATAAAACAACAAACAAGCAAACCAAGGTAACATATCAAATCTTAAGACCTTCTTCAGTGAGCAGGCAAATTTAAGCAGGCAAGTTTACCCAAGAATGTAGCTCTATTTGTAATGTCGGATGAAAAATTTCTGTAACGTTAGTTCACCTTTATTCGTGGGGTAACCTATGTCCGTTATTTTTGAACATGGTATTTAGGGATATAAAGTCGACGGACGGTGGTCCTTCGACTCGATATCCCTATCTAACCTTTTCTAATACAACGGGTATAGGTTAACCCGCGGATAAAGGTAAACTAGCGTTACTGCGTATAGATATCGGAATATTACACATTTCATCATCAAGAAATGAGATGAAAACAAAAACATACGGTCGTATTTTGCATTTCCTATTTTTCATTTATCCTTTGGGACGAGTTACTTCTAAATTTATAGGCTGATGTCCTTTCTGAATGGTGACAAATTTGGATTTAACTTGGTTAAATGTTACTTACTGGGATTGACTTTGTCTGCCGGACTCTTTTCAATTACATTTTTCTTTACAAATGATGCTTCATTTGAAAAATTAAAATCGTCAAAGTATCATAGACATAAGTTAACTTTCCAACCATTTTCTGAATAAATCTAAGTTTTCGATGTGCCGTGCACGTGTACAACAACAATCTTTAGAAATTCTTCGTTTTCCCAATTTTGGCCCATTCTGGAGTATTCTTAGGGTTGACAGGAGCAGGTAGGATCTAAGCTTTCCCATTTTGGTCAAAATTTGCTCTGTTCAGCAGTTAAGCCTCAGTTGGCGTGCGGAAGGATTTTACATGATTTTAGTTGTTGGGTAATACGGGTGGTATCAGGAGAAAACTGGGGTGAAATGTAAGGTTTCATCTATAGAGCGAGCATTCCTTGGAGTTTGAGCCGGTCAACACTCTGTTTTGTCGATGGATATAAAACTGACCCTTGTGACTTTCTGTTGGAGAAGGCTTTTTAAGATGATTTCCTATGCAAAGGCCTGTCTGTGTTATCTGCCCTATAGTATATGCTAAAGACCACCATCTGAGAGAACGCCTGAATAAGTGCCGGATCTTTTAGACCAACCACATCCTGCAACTAAACAATCACACGACTTCCTCCTGCGTTCTTGTTTCTCAGTCACAGCTATTGTGTCACATTAGACCATCTGGGAGGAAAGGTTACAAAAAAAATTTGTGCTGTAAAGATTGTTTGGGACCGCTTCCGTTGATAAAAGGTGGAGCACTTTTGTGCACATAATTCTCCGTAGGTAATTTGCAAGCAGATGGTGCTAAGAGGTTGCAAAATAGACCTTTAAAGCGGCATGACCTCATCCGATCTACTTTGCGTTATCTGAATAAACACTTTGTGAAGGATAATTAGCGAAAGAGGGCAGGGTCGAGGTAATTATTGTCCCGTGACTTGGTTGTTGGGACAAGGAGGATGTAATTTTAGGTCGCAAGTGAATGAAAGAAAGAATGGACGAATGAATAGATGAATGAATGACTGAATGAATGGATGGATGAATGGAAAGCAGAATGACAGAAAATCTTGAACGTTGTTGATACTAGTAAACGAAAGACAAGGTGAAGCTAAGTAAGAGAAAGATTCATATCATATAAGAGATGTCAGAGAAACACAAAAACACAGATAAGTGTAGAGGAGACCGATATTTTGCACATTATTATTTCCAAAACCGTAGCAGTGCATATCGGTCCCAGCTATCGTATGCGAATACTTAGATAATTCCGATTACAATGAAATTGCATTTTACGTGGAAGTTATGATGGTTAATAAGTGCTAACAAGCAACAGAGGGCTACATCATAGGGTCTATGGGTCATCTATCTTGTTTCGTCCGACAAAGCTGAAATGTCAAACGCATATCTAGAGTTCAACCTCTTGGCTTCTTTCCTAAAACCCGCATGAGCCACCCAAGTGCGATGCGGAACGGGAATTCCGTCCTGCGACCTTTAAAAACACTCTGTGTGACATCATGCCTTGAGATGTCTATCATGACGAGCTGCTAGTTAGCCTGGAATCCAAACTATTGCCAGGTCAGCTCCAGTATCTTCCTCCGACGAAGAGCTGGCCTGTGTAGGCCCTGGGAACAGTCTGGCTTCCAGGCTAACTTCTAACGGTATTCCTCACTCTGTCAACTTCCCAAACGTCCGGCCCCAGTCAAAATACTGGCCCTGTTTGCGTTTTCGTAATGAACTGTCGTGTGACAACCAGTCAAGTGTATAAAACATCTGGTATAATCTCAAATTGTAGACTTTTCCATACGCTTATAGTCTTCTGGGTTTTCCTTCCTTTGTAAAATTTCAGTTGATACCAGTATTCTATATTAGTCAGAGTCCATATCAAGTCACCGGGAGGGTTGTCACTGTCATCAGGATCACACAGATGTTTGAAAATTATTTTAAACAACAATATTTTTGCACGATTTCTTTCATAATGTTTATAAAATGTTCAGTAGAATCCAAATAGATTCAATTTCTATAGTTAATCTTTTGAAAATTTTATACATGTTGCGGATTGATTGTTTTATTCCAGATAATTCAAGCCTATTACAAATACTGTTTGAAAACCCACGCTGTAACTTTAAATGGACTCTAGATCTTTCTATACAATTTGTAATGTACTAGTAGATCTATATGGACGGAAACAAATTCCCTAGCCATACTGACAGGTGTATCCATGCATGCTTCATCCTCATGGCTAACTAACATCTGCTTAGATATTCAGGGTGCGTACGTCTTTTTCTCTGCTTGACTGAAGATGAGCCTAATTTAGACTTTCCAATTGCAGCTCCTTGTCTGCATACATATGCGTACATCACAAGCACAATATAATAATGTAGCATGACTGAATGCATCTATGTCAAAGAGCCGACAGAGTTGGCAGCGAAGACTGATCGTTTCCAAGAAAAGCCCTCGGCGGTGGAGCCAAGGAGCCGAAATTAGACTTTCCCGGTAATATGTAATCTTCGGAACTGATGCAATAATACAGAAGTAAAAAAAAACAGATATTATGATTCTCCAGTTATGGTTCGCAGTTGAGCGTTTATATGATGTAAATATGCATTGAGGGTGCTTATAGCGTTAGTTAATATCATGATATCTAAATATTATTACTGACACCTTTTTGCATTTGGACTAAGACCTTGGCCTGTTTTCAATATCACATCCACATACACTGTATAAGGTTTTCAACGTGCGTAGATAGTATATGTGTTCACACTACAGTCAAAATGTCTCAACGTTTAAACAATTTCAGTTATTGCACAATGAAGAACAGCAAATTGTGGGCACTTAAGATAGTATTTTATGTAGGGCTTAAATTGTTCATTACTATACCTTAATAAGCTCATTTTTAAGGGAAGGAGAAGAAAGATGACAAAGGGAAAGGGTGTAGATTTTAAGGGAAATGTATATGTGCCAAGGATATGGCACAAAACGTAGAAAGTTGGCGTTTGATTACCCCCCCCCCCCCCCCCCCCCTTAATCCCTCCAAAGAAGCTCACTCATCACCTCATGTTCCTGATAAGTCTCGTTTTCATCCCCGGATATTTCTCCAGCTACCCGTACCTTCCGTACCGACCCCCAGTGTTGTTTCTGGGCGGTCTCGTAATCAGGACTGAATGTGGAACCAAGTCATAACGTTACTCTGACACTGAGTCAGCAACTGTAACTGTCACAGACACTGTCACAGGTCCAAGACGTACCTGGCACACAGAGAGGCGTTTTTGTGCTGTTTCTAATTTTGAATCACACTAAAGTCAGAATACCGTGAAAAGATTAGGGTACAACTTGTTACCAAATATGGCGGGTATTGATGAAAAAAATTCTTACTGCATTGTACATGTAACATTATAGTAACAGTAGCGTTAAATTGTACCCGACGAATGAGTGACTTGCAGGTGCACTTATATTGTTCATCAAATCATATTCTAACAATTCATCGATCATAATTTCTTTTAGATACACTGTTGCCGCTGTAAAAATTATAAGTATGAGATGTAGAGAATAGAGAATTGTAGAGCAACTAACATTTCTTGTGATTCGACGAATACAGACGAGGGTTAGCGTAAAGATAGCTTTCTTAATCCCAATTACATGTATTTATTTATTGGAGTGTAAGAAAATGGACTATGAAAAAGCACCTCGACCTTTTCAAAAGGACCTCGACCTTTGTGAGATCCCTATTGTACCCTTTGGGATGGAGGCGGCATTAGAAATGGCATTGCCCAAACCACACCGTTGCTTCCGGCGGGGTTCTAGCGAAGCCCTGCTGAACCGCTAACGATGGGGCTGGGATCAGGCCGGGATATCCCGCGCTTTTCTGCTGAGGTAGTCTGACCTTTCGCACGACTTTTATCATGTTTATAGCATGCCATCATCACATTAGCCTGGATACCAGGCCCTGGATACCAGGGTGATACCACTCCCTTGTCTCTACTAAGCAGAGGTTATTAGGCTCCGGCTTACGTTTTTTCAGGCGTTTTTATCTGGCTACTTTGTACCGCTTTGTTAATATCTCGCGGCCTAACAAAACGGTACAAAATTGAAAGCCCGATAAAAACACCTAAAATACGGCTCTACATCTGGAAGAAACATATGTCCCGCTCCCAGAGTTGGCACCCTAGCCTAGAATTTTCAAACCACTCTTTTTGGTCATGTTCAGCTGGTCCTCAGGATCCGGATGCGAGGATCTGTGTAGGCCCTGGAAACAGTCTGGCACCCAGGCTATAATCACATGTGTGGTGGAGTGACATTTTGGCAAGAGTCGGCCAGTGTGATAAAAATACCATCAAGCAGTGCTCATAAAGACCCCACTTCCTTTCAAGGATATCTGTAACTATGGTTATGGATAGAGTGGTGTCTATCTTAGAACACAGAGAAGTAAGGGTATGATTTAAGGACTTAGTGAGCACTTAGAGTATGCCACTCAGCTGCAATTCACTTCAACTACTAGTATTGTATGAAAGAAAGGCCTGCTATTATCGAAGCCAAAATCTATATAACCATACGCATTTGCAACAATAAAACGTGTACTTGCAACCTATTCAGAACATGGCCCCTATCCCTCAGCCAATCAGAGCCATTGAATTAAAGTGTTTATATCCCAATTGTGCAGAAAATTGTGGTACTATGAAAAAGTGTGGTACTATGAACTCATTTGCATAAAATAGAACCACACATTTTTCATAGAACCACACTTTTTATGCACCACTTTTTTCTACCTCGGGTGTTAAAAGAAAACCCTTTAAATTGTGTGTGCGGAGCGACCCTAAGGTCGATATACCGAAAGGTATTTTCGTACTGAATCAGTTATGAGGAAAGCAAGTGGACTTGCAAGCTTTCGAGTGTGACACTTCAAATTGCAGAAGTACTCTCGGCTCGTGATCGTTTCTACAGTGTAACACTTAACAGTTACATACAGAAGTAGCTTGGGTTTAGTTTTGCTGTTTGCTTAGTGCAAATGGCGGTTGTTATAATGAAATATGTTGTAACCTAACGTTATATCCACTACGTAACCACCGAAACAGGCGTCGCCATCCCACAAACGTTCACCAACTGCAACGTTAACACCCAACACAAACACTTAAAGGCTATTTTTGGTGCATCTGGCCAGAGTTCCCAGTAGTTGTGTCTCCGTGGCTTTTCTAGGACGGTCTCCATTTATCTAACCCCCCTCTACATTTTCCCTCTCAATAAACATTGACCTTGCAGTTGACCCGTGGCATGTGTTGTATAAAAGTGGATGTTTTTACTGGTATATCATGTTACATAACTGCCCCTCCCCTTTCCTTGGTAATTGTGACAGGTGCTGTGATAAACGACATCAGTAAAGGTGTTATAACAGGTGTTAGTATAACGTTACCACAAGTATATATATAGCTCAGCCCTTGACTTTACACTTGACTAAAAGTGTAAGCCGTCGTTGTACACCAGTAGGTTAGGGTCTCAATATGTGACGATTTTGTGTCGTTTTCTTACTGTATTCTTTATTCATAGTTTTGAAACTGTGTGGCTACTTCTGTACGCCTTAAAAAGACTTGATAAAGCTTAAGAATAGCTATAAAATCATGCGTCGAATGGGCATAGCATTTGCCACGCTACGTACAGAAGAAATGGTGCTTTCCACAAATAACAGTTTGGCTCTTGCTATATGAAAATTGTAAATTGATACCGAACGTGGTACATGCAGGGATACTAACACGTTAGTAGTGTAAAACCCTAGTGTAAATAAGACTATTCAACACTGGCGTATGTGGAAAACCACGTCTGAACCAAATCCTGTGTCCAATTGAAACACTGTCAACAAACAGATGTCAAAAACAGGATTCCCAAAATCACCGCCGTGTCCTGCCTTGACCCGAACTCTGACTGTATGTTCGTACAAAACATGGTTGGTGTGACCTGTCCCACCGGCCATCCTTCCGGCGGGGTTCTCCGTTAGGCTTCTAAGTTTAGTGCTGATGGTATACTGTCAATCATGCACAGGTCAATGTAAACATCAAGAAGGCAGGAGGGGGTCATAAAGTCAAAACAACGCGGCAATCTTGGCAAACATTTGAGAGACGTTTTTCCAAATTACTCCATAATGTAGCATAATATCAAATGTACTGTTAACCATATCAAAGATAATGGTGCTTACGTCGAGTATCTGAATTTAAATGTATACCGGATACATTTTCATTTTTGATGTGATTTGACGATCCTTGTGTAAGAATAGAAACATAAGTCAAACTTTGACACGAAGTTGACTCTACTTAGTTAGCTTAGTACAACACTTTTGCGTACTATTTTGATTCTTGTATTGTTGCGTATACTTTCCTATGTATGTTTGTCTATTTGTTGAATCATACGATTGACATGTTTCTATCCATTCCAGGCATGAATGTGTACAACTTGAAAAGTTTTCCATTCGTCATTATTGTTCCGTCAAAAAGCACGATTCTTAACTCATAACGAATAGTCAACATGTGCTTTTGCCCCTGTTGGATTTACAGTGACAGGTACTCAAGTCTTTAAAGTGTAAGGTGAAGTTCAAATGCTTCTTCGCACTATCCTTGTGTATTCTTGCCAAGTTTTGGTAACGTTGACTGTTGCATACAAAACCAGAGTCCGGAGAGTGGAAAGTTTAAACACGAATTCCTCGCCATTTCGTGTGTACACAGCCATGTTTGTATGGGATACTTGTACCGTGTACAGTGCATAAACCGCCTGACTGAAATTCCGTGAATAGGAGTGACATTCACGGTCTGGTGCTCGCAGCGAGAGCGATTGAACATGCACTTCTGCTAATAACCACAAGGTGTCGTCAATAACATGGACTGTCAAAGTGACTATTTATCATGGATTGACAAGTGATGTCGATCATTTGGGGATGTTGAAAAGCGACAAAGATAGAGAATGAAACGTTTAATAAATGTGTCGTTTTTATGTTGTAGTTTATACCTCAGCTTTTGTCTGAGTTATACGAAAGTGCACGATTCAGGAGCGCTGGTATTGCGGCGTGTCATAATATTCTACGAAATGACAACCCACGTACATGCAACAGGACGTTGTGTGCGCAATTATCAATTATGTGTACACGTTTGATTGACATGAGTGGTCTGTTGTTGGAGTAACACATCCGGGCCTTCCAAGAAGAAGACCAGAAGGCAACATATGCAAATTGATTTGCAGAGAATTCATTCAATTTCTTGAGGCCAATTCAATTTTCGTAAAAGCCCCTGTGGCAGTAAACAATCTTTGTCATCGACCCAAGTATATTCTAAGAATTGACCAGGTAGTATTGCTGGGGGAGGGAATGTCATCAGTGGAGAAATTGGAATCTCTTGTTTCTTTGATTAGTTATGTTTCACCTGTTACCCTGTGCATAATGTTATCCATCCTTTCTTGTTTTTCCAAGTCACACACCAAGAGGAATCTCTTTCAACCTCCCTGGTGTGAGGGGTGAGGTCACACAGTGTGTGTGTGTGTGTGTGTGTGTGTGTGTGTGTGTGTGTGCGCGCGCGCGCGTGCGTGTGTATGTTTGTGTGTGTGTGCGAGAATGTGTGTATGAGTGTGTTTTAGTTTTAGTGTTTGTGTGTGCATGTGTGTGTGTGTGTGTGTGCATGTGTGTGCGTGCATGCGCGCGCGTGTTTGAAACTGTAGATCTTTAGCAAGTTTTAATCTGTACACACCACACAGTAGCATGGCACGCATATATTTTGAACCAGTACACTGTTAGCGTTCACCCATAAAAAATGTACAAGCCAACTAGCTATAGTATTGGATATCTACATGTGATCTTTACTCTGAAATGCATCCTCTGTGACTGTGACTCACCTGTTGTAACCTGTGACATGTAAACGATAGGGCCTTCTGAGAAAAATAGAGGTTCTTCCTGTAGCTTCATCAAGTTCATGCCTTTCTCACGTGGCGGCCATGATAGATCTAAAACGAGTTCAGTGAGGCAAACAAAGACCTTCCATCCTAATAAATAGTCCAACCAATGATAGCATGGGAATTAGAAAATCGACCAATAAGAGAATGTCTGCATGTCCGTCAAGTATTTGCATGCATTATTATGTATTTGCATCTCTTAAGGGCTATGGGTTCAGTCTATGTTACTCTAAATTGCTATATCTGTCGTTGTATAACACTAGTTATAATATTATTATTATTTGATTTTGTATTGTGAAAATTTTGGTGATTTGGGGGAAAACTAAATGGGAGTTGATTTTAGAAATAAGTTTTGTCTGTTTGCCTCATTGACCTCGTCTTTCTTCATTGACGTCTATCATGGCCGCCGCGTGAGAATGGTGTATTCTGGTCCATTTTCTTTGATTTTAATATGGGCGTCGGTGCTAGTGGCAACCAACAGCCTCAGTCCCCAAATATTATGCATCCGAAATCCCTGGATGGCGATTCCGCCCAGGCCGCAAAGCAGCCTGAGTACCAGTGACGGTAAATGCCCTTTTTATCGATCAGTTACCCGGAGGGGGTCCGACCTAAATACTAAATATTGGCGTTTGTGGGTATATTTGGCAACACAAATTGTCTTGTTTAAAATATTGACACAATTTCCCAAATATTCTTCAAAAAAATATTTGATGTTATTAATGATTTATTAACAAATACTTTTGATTGCCTTTAAAGTATTCTTAATGAAAACAGCAACTTTATAAAAAGTGACATAGATTATGTTAATAAGGTTTAGGAGGTGCGTCCTTTTGACAGCGACCTCTAGCGATTATAGTATGATAAGCAGGAGAACAGGTGTCCGCGGTAAACAACGAAAATATGTGTGAGTGGGCTTGAACTCTCAGTAAGAGATATAGGGGAAGAAAAGGTTACGATATTTGAATAAACATTGATATCAATTATTATTTCAGAAAAGTTTATCAGATTTCGTGAAATGGAAGAGGGACCTAATTGCTGTGATTTTGACCAAAGCGCAGTGATTTTGAAGTTTGGCTTGTACTGTTGCACTTGGCTAGTCACTTTGCAATTGGTATTGAACAGTATGTTTTAACAATCTTTGCTATGTATGTTTGGGTGGACATATTCATGTTGACAAACAAAACAACCAACGAAAGCGTGTAACAGACGATCCTTATTTATTAAAATTCATCTTCGTAGTCATGCAAGATCAGATCTGCACGTGACACAAAAGCAGTTGTCTCATGAGAGATTTTGGCCCCTTTCACTTCAAACGGAAGTGACGTCGCATGGCTTTGACCTAATTAAACGTTTGACACAAATGGCTAAACAGTACATTGTTTACAGTTAAAAAACTGAAACATCTCACATGTTTATAACGTATAAGGACACTTAAGCAGCATTAACATATTCGTACGTACTTGGAGACAGTACAGTTTAGCAGCATGTTCGTGCATATAGGGCAATTCCGGATTCCATAAGGCAACTTCAGACATGACTGGAGGTTTAGACATGACTGGACAAGAGCGCTCCTACCCAATAACTAAGGTACTGCAGAAATTAACAGGTGGCATTTCCTATGACGGAACATCTATCTGTATTGCCTTCGTCAGTCAATATTAAAGGAATACAAGCTTTGCATTTATGTCAATATTTTGGAGATTATAGAATGTGTTTCTGTAGTGCAATTTCTGTTATGAATTTTAGAAGTCAATCATGTGTTTTCTGAAGTTTAGGGTTTTGATATTGCGAAACGTTCGACTTCCTGAACGTTCTTATCTCACTTGTTCAGTTTGTCTAGTGGCCCCTCCTGAAGCTTGTAATGGAATAGCCCTAAGTGCACATTATGTATGTACATTTATGTATGTTGTCCTAATGATGTCTAACATAGACTTCTGTATTACTAGTAACTTATCTTACTTTACGTCTGAATGATTTCCACGTATGTTTAGTGTCCAATGGAACAGGACACGTATATGTAGGATTTCCACGTTGATGACCACATGTCTTTCTTTAACGACTACTTTGCTGTTTTAGTAGGAACCGGCTTCGCTCCCCCTCCGGACGGTCTCAGAAAAGTGTTTCTTCTCATTGGGATCGGTTTGGGTTGTGTAGCAGCGCCGTACCCTCCATACCCACCGGGCCCGGGGATGCTAGCTGCCGCGGGCCCTGCCATGCTAGCCGGCGGGCGCGATATCGTCGGTCCGCTGGCGCTGGCGGGTGCCGAGGCGGGCGCGGCGGACGCTGCTGCCGCCGACATCGGACTAGAAGCCGGCATGCCAGCCGGCATCATGTACGGATTCGTGATCTTCGATTTCGGAGGTTCTGTGTATGCTTGCGGAGTCTGTGTACGATACGACACTGATGACGACATAGTTTTATTATTAGACCACGCTGACTTAGGTGTGTTGTTAGGATGTGCTGTCGGCGGTCTATTCGCTGGTTTGAATGGCGGCGCTGTCTTTGGTTTAGGCGGCGGCGGTTTAGCTGGTTCTTTTGCAGGTTTAGCCTCCTCTGGCTGCGAGCCCTGTTTCATCCTCTTGGTCCTTTCCTCCTCCATTTTCTTCTCGTAGTACCGTAGTTTCCGCTTGACCAGTTCGTAGTCGCGCCGTTCCTTCTCCTTCTCCTGCTCGGTCTGACGTCTCAGGTCCTCCGACTGCTTCAGCTGCTCCTGCAGGTCCTCAATGTCAAGGTGAGCCTGTTCTAGGTCACGTTCTAACTCCTCCTTCTCCTCGTCCACACTATCTTCATCGTTGTCGGGGCTGTCCGTCTGGAAAGAAACAAAAAAAATTGTGAAGTTCATTGTCAAGATAGAAATCACTGAAAAAAAAAGAATACTGACCCCATTCGAGACCCTTTTCATGACACTATTCATCGTTTTCTAAATAGATTGAGAAACATTATATGCACTACCCAGCAAATCCGCTAGATGACAGTTTGCAGTTTGTCTTTTGTGTGGCAGAAGTACAGAGCTAGCCATTGTAAAAAATTGAAACAACATCTGCTGACAAGGAAAATATAATGGTAACAGCAAAAACAGTAATACAAATAGAAATATAAACACCATTATGATAACGAATCCTCGCATACAAAATGATGACATATGAAACCTGCTCTCATAATATAACATTTTCGATAGACCACCCATGGTTAGCCCAAAACAACAGTGAAACCCTGTGTTTATAAACACACTGCAGGTGAAAGGGCGAATGATGCCAATGAAACATTGTCGGTGAGCAGAGGCGGGATTCAAAAAGGGGGAAACATGTTTGCGTATCTGTTGTTTGTTGTAGAGGATCCTCTTAAATCCTAAAAGAATTTCACAGAGAAGATAGGAAAGGGCAGAAGGCAAGATGGGATGCCTTTTCTATCTTCACCCCTGGCCCATATCAGAACAGTCCTTCCTCGGTGGTCTCCTGTCTACATACTGTATCATGTCGAAGACTAACAACGTTAATGGCGGGAATCCAAGGGGTCAAGTGGTATCATGGCGACATGTTTAGAATAGAAAGTACATGTGTGTAAACATTTTTCCTTGGGCCAAACGTGCTTGAAAGTACCAATTTCGCTGCGTTTTCTTTTTCTAAACTGATATTCCTTTTGGTCCCTCTGTCTAGATACAATAATCTGCCTGGTGTGAATAATACAGGATGTAAAAAACGTTGGCAGATAGAGAAGAAATGTCATATTGTCAGTCTTTACTGTGTATGATGGCAAATGAAATCGAAATTAGATCTAGGGAAAGGAGAGAAATACTGAACCAGACATTACCTGTACTTCTTTGTTCCTGGTATCCCGTTCTCTCTTCAGGGAGGCAATCCGTGATTTAAGTTTCTTAGTGTCATCCTTCAAGTCTTCAATCGCCTTCTTGTCCTTGTCTATCTTCGCGTCTGCCTTAGCCAGCTCTTTCTTGGAAGCATCATAATACTTGGTGAGCTTCTTAACCAGCTCTTCAAGTTCTTTGGCTCGATCTTTGGCTTTGTCTGCGGCAGCTCGGCTAGAGTCACTTTGCTCAATTTTCTTGTCTAGTACCGACAGTGCGCGGTCTCGGGCCTTTTCTGCCTTGTCTCTTTCTATTCTCAATTTTTCTCGCTCTTTCATGGCTTGTCTCATCTTCAGCTGCGCATGCGCCACCGCGATATCCCTCAGCTCACACTCCAAGTCTTGGTCTGTCTGTGTTCGCGCGTCTCTTCTCCGAATCGTGCGGTCTCTCTGCGCCTTCAAGTCCGCGATGATCTTCTCTTGCTTCTTGATCTCCTTCTTGAGTTGAGTCATTGTCCGTTCGTCTTTTTGTACCATAGATTCCACCTTAGATTTCTCCTTCTTCGCAGACTCGTACCTCTGTTCTATCTCTCTCTTGGTTTCTCTTAGTTCTGAGTTCTTCTCCTTCGCTCTGAATTCCTCCAACGCGAGTCTGTCCTTTTCCTTCCCTACTGTTTCTCTTTCCCTGATAATTTTCCTGTAGTCATCCCTGTACATGTCCCGTTCTTGGGTCAGCTTGGTGACCTGTTCCTTAAACTTATCCCTGTCCTTCGCCAAGCCTTTAACATTTTCCTTGAAGCGAGAGATCTCAGTGTTAAGCTTACCCGTTTCCTCCTTGAAACCGTCCCTTTCCACCAAGAGCTTCTCGCTTTCCTCCTTGAATTCGTCCCTTTCTTTTGTCAACTTCTCAGATTCCGTTTTGAATTTGTTCCTTTCTTCTTCGAGCACTCGGGCTTGTGAGCTATATTTCTCCACCTCTCCTGCAAGTCGGATGCCGTCCTCCTTGTATTTCTCTTTCTCCTCCGCCAGTCGGATAGATTCTTCCTTAAACCGGTCTCTGTCCTTCGTCAACTCTTCCGTCTGCTCTTTGTATTTGTCTCTCTCCTTGGTCATTTTGCTGCCTTCTTCTCGGTACTTATTTCTCTCTTCTTCCAAAGTGTCGCGCGTTTCTTTCAACTCGTCGATCTCGCCACCGAGGGCGATGCCTTGTAGTTCATACTTATCCCTCTCATGTGTCAGTTTCTCCGATTCCTTCTTAAACACTTCTATCTCCTTGCTCAGATCGCTACACTCGCGTTTGAACTTCTCTTTCTCTTCCGTTAGGGTGCCGTACACTTGGTGAAATTTCTCCACTTCTTCTAACAGCTTCCTTATGTAGCTGTCCGTCTTCTCAGACAGTTGTAAGGAAAGTTCGATGTACTTACCACTCGTAGAGGTCACGCGTTGTGTTCTCGAAATAAACTTGTCCTTCTTTTCGTTCAAAATCTTGGAGTATTCGAAGTACAAGTCACGCTCCTCCTCGAATTGCTTCTTCTCCGCCAAGGCCTGGTAGTATCCTTGTCTAAGACGTTCATTTTCCCTCTCGGACTCCTTGAGATCCTTGTATGACGCCTCCAACTCCTCGGCGCTCTCTCTGGAGTCTTGGTAGAGCTGCATAAGGTGCTTCTCACTGGCCTTAATCTCGTTATACATCTTATTGTTGTTCGCCAAGACCTGGCGGGTTTGTTTGATTATTTGGTCCGTGGCCGCCATTCTCATCACCATGGGAGTTGCCATGAATACAATTCGTTTTTCTACATGTCACAAAGGGTTGGAAATTACTGGGCGGCGCCCTGGAGATTAGCACGCCGTGAGCATTGTCAGTCAGGTCCGGGGCTTTCTCACGGGGAGCCTCTCGCGCGTTGTTCCACAGAACGGTGTCGTGTTCAGACTTCCGTCAGAGTAAATGGCACGGACTAACCTGATTTACTCCGCCATTCACACACCGTGTATGTATACACTTCAACAGGAGAACCTCCTGGAGTGCGAGGCAGTGTCTTGAGTCGTTGGGCACGTCTTCAAGCGTGTCTTAAGCTCAGTGTCAAGGCCATACCAAAGGTCATAGCAACATTTCTTCATCTACCGTTCACCTTGCAATGTTGTGGTTTTGTAGACGTGAAACTGCACTGTAGAAACTCACCGAATGTTAATCCAATCCAATAACGGGGTCGGATGCTTTGTTGCTATGGAGACGGAGATGAGCTTTTTTCCACGGTAATCAGAGTGAAATCTCACTACAATGACCTGTCCAGACTGTTCCGTTTCCAGCCTTTTAGCTCTCTGTCTTCCATGGACTTTGAAAGATCGAAAATCTGCCGGTCCGAAGTCGAGTCACGCGCTGACGTCATGACATGGCCTCCCTCACCTGTTGTACTCGCAGATGTCCCCTTTCTCGGTTTGTTTGTTTGTTTACGTGAAGCCGTCGCTAAACAAGGCCTTTGTCCTGAGCTGAGAGCCCGTTCGTTACGCCTGTTGGATGTAAAAAGATTGGCAAAAGTTTAGCCCTTCAAAGTGTCAAAGCCTTTGGAATGTCAGGAATGATACTGTCGTCTTTACACAACATGTAGTGTGATGTACTGGTACAACTGTCTAAAGAGTTGGAAAGGTAAAAATCGAGAGCTGGAAATACGCTAATATAAAGGCTGGCACTTGAATAGCTTCGTTTGTTTTTATATTTTGCAGGAATTATATTAAATTACCGAACAGGAAATGAATTGCCAAGCACAACGTAGTCCAAGAAAAACTAAGGCATCTCATTGTACTTGGGACACCGGTGCGGCACTGCGGGGTTCGTTCACTGAGTCATTGTTTCTGTTTTTTCGGCGATTTTTAACTGAGATGTTACGTAATACGTAAAAGTATAACCTAGAAGACAACAAAATACACAAAACGTAAGAAAATTCGTTTTTTTATCTCTGAAATCTAATTGGTTGAGTGATCTTTCGAGTGAACTCCACAGTGCCGCACCAGTGCCCCAAGTACAGTGAGATACCACCTTTACTCTTCGAATATCTAACATTTTGAAACAGGTATTAGTTTAATAGCCCGGATATCACTAAACTAAACGTATAATTATATTTCTAGGATAGAAAGGAAACTTGCCTATAGCAAATGTAATAGTTTATGAAAAGTATCGAAAACAAGTTCTAAAGTTCCGTGGGAACTTCCAATTTCACGGATATCAAGGCGCGGAATGTTACAAACATAAACACGTGTTGAAGGTCGCGCGGAGGTATAAGAAACACAAGTCGGTGGTTAGACAACACGGAGAGACGTTTGGATAGTGTAACTCAGTAGTTCCTCAAATATTTACACCGAGGTGGTCCGATCAAATATCACAAGGACGGGAATTCGCCATCTCTTAGATCTGTCCTTTTAGTATATTTCGCAACATTTATCTATTTCTACTACTTCGTGGATAGAGTATCATATATCAACAAAGAAGACAGCAATGATTTTTAAAGAAAATACATGTGAAAAATTGAACCCACATAGTAGGGGTGCTCAATTGTGTGCGTAAAGATGGTATCTCATTGTGCGTACACAAAAGATACAAGAAACATATCCCATATCATATAGCCAGACCTGGACTAAGTGTTATAGATGCTATGGGAGAATCAAAAGCGCAAGAAACCCATAAGCATTGACTGAACCAACTGCTGCACAAGTTTATCCAGTTCCTTTAGTAAATGTTGCCTTGCATATTTTATTACCTCCTTGGGATGTCGAACGTCCATCGACAGATTAAGGCATGTGTTCCCCCATTAAGTTCGCCCTTACATTATAACCATTTGTTTCATTTTGCCCCTTGTAAAATGTACCAAAAAAAAACCTCTACCCAGAAACAATCCTTACATGCCTGACAATGGTCGAATCCATTAATTTTGCGGCGTTGTCGCCGAAAGGTTTCAACATATGAGATTTTTGCAGTTCGTTTATGCTTATAACATTCAGTTTCCTGAATGGAGAGATAAAATGTATTTGCATTCGCACGTATCACTTTCTTTGCCAGTATTGATGTCTTTTCAGGCCACATAAATCAAGTTACATCACAATTTGGGTTGTTGTCAAACTGAAATAACGTGTTTCGTTCCACGAGCAACAAACCCCAGAGGCGACACGTTGACTGATCGCGTAAAGATTTAAAAAAAAAACTGACTCCAAACCCTAGAATACTTATACTGTCTGTCATAACTATTGTGTGGATTGTATCCCTTCGTTTATATGTTGTCAAAGCACATAGCTTCTCTTTCTACATCAAGGAAGTCAATTTATCTCTGACACTTAGAATTTGAAAGAAATCCCGAATAGACCCTGGTCGCTATGTCTTTTGACAGCTTAATGGTGCGCTTGCACTGTCTGGGACCATTATTAAGGATAATCTCTCTTTTTGTCACGTATTGCCGGTCGAGAATTATTCCTAAGTGTCTACTTAGTACACATTACCTTCTGCTATACATAAATAAACAATAGGAATACTACAAAGAGGTGAAAAAGAATTCAACGACTAAAAGAGACGGAACACCGGATTGCTAACGATCTAGAAGACTATGGCTTTTACAACACGTTTCTAAGACGTAACACACTGGAAAACTTCACCTTACCGAAATCAAGAAGCAAGATCTTTAACGTGACTAAACCATGGCATTGAGAAACACATGTCTTACCTGCGCCCACCTGCGTGAATACACACCTGAGTTATTGTGAGGACAGGTATCTGGTTACCTGGACGTAACCACAGCAAACCCACCTGTCGTTTCACATTATGGCGACCCCTTACTCCAACCCATGAATTGTATGGTGAATGCATTGGGGAGGGGGACATTTTCCTCTATATCATCATATTTTTACAACAACAAAACTGCTAACATAAATCTACTCAACCAAAGTACCAGTAATTTGCACAGATCGACGGCGATATGTAGATAGAAGCTAGTTTAGCACGGATTATATATCTAACTGTTGTTCGGACATTTTGCCCTACCAACACATGAGAGGGGGGGGGGGGTACTACTGAGGAGCTAGCGTAGATTTTCTACGCGAATACTTTCTGACAGCAGTTGGAATTTTGATCTATGAGACTTCGACTCAATAAAATCCCTCAGAACGATAATCACAACAGCTTTTGAGGGCTGTCATCGACTCTTTTCTTTTCATTTCGTCTATGGCATAATCTAACTAAACAGCCAAACTGACAAGTTATTTTTCTACCTGAGTAAGTTCTACCAAAGCGAAACCTTTGTCATAACTTAAACAAAGTGCGACACTAGTCGACAAAGACAGGTGCCTTCAACAAAGCTATCCATTAACACCCATATGTTTACAGTTCCCCAATTATGGCGGGTTTTCAGGCCATGCCTAATTGAGCAATTATCCACCATACTATACTCGTGTAGAAGCCATTTTACTCCGTTCAAACAAACACTTAGTTGTCTGTTTGCAAAGTTTGTCGTCACACTTCAGAATGTTACGATTTTACAAAAGTGTCAATGTCGTAATCTGTTGTTAAGAGTCCATTACACGACTGAATAGAGTGGTCCCCTTTTTTATGCCGACCGCGTTTCTACGATACCTCACGACCGCCGTATGTCAACATGTGGCCACTATCTCTATGCGTACAACAGAAATACGATTTGTATGAATACGACAGTCTCAATTAACACGTTAATGTCTGAAACATCTACAATTAGGCCCAGTATGTTGACACACTAGACAATAAGACAACACATAGCACGTATAATTAGTTACTCTGTGCGTGTCAAGCGCACTATACGAATAACAAAACGCCCCCCTCCCCACCTTACCTGCACTCCTAATCATCATAAGCGTAGATTTGGGGTGAGATCTTTTTGGATACCTGCGTTGAGACTGTCTATACAAATAAAGCCACACGTTTCAACTACTTTAAGCACAGAAAAGATTTTTCTTGCCCCGGGCGATGCAGCTGTCCCACTGGGCCTGCTCATGCGTACCTGTTTCTAAGCAGACACTACAGGTAGATCTAAGGTGTGCGATGGGACCAGCAAGATACTGTATATTGAAACCATGAAAAACATATAATTTAATAAAACTGTTGTCGTTAGAATCGATAGATAGAATAGGCAGACACAGTGATGCATTTACAAGTTTACAGAAAAAGGATATATATCATCAAGTAATTGTTTCGATTGTTATGAATGTCATTTATAAAGTAGAACGTTACCTGCATTAATTTATTAATGCTACTCTTATTATCTTCGAGTTTATGAATATTTTCTTATAGACTGGCTCTGTCAGATAACAATAGTGAGAAAGTTCCTCGGTCTTTAACAAAGTCTCCCAAAGTCAATTTTCTATCATGAACTTTTAGAAAGATCTTAGTCATTGTCTGAAATTCTGATTTGCTTATCATCTTATGCACCAAATTATCATTTTTGTGCCAATTTTGTGTGTATATATAAAACTACAAATACACATTGTACATAAGTAATAGCTTTTGAAATGTCGTTACTTGAAGTTATCACACACAGTTGGTCTTGACTCGCTGCTTCCGCTACCATCACTTCCATCTGTTTACCTAGCCACCCCCCCGTGACATTGACATTGAAGCAATGGTCTAACATTGGTAGTTGGAGCAATAGGTCCTGGTTCGATTCACATTCCTTTACATTTCAGAAATATACTTGTTACTCTGCATTTCCTTTTTTTATATCAAGCCAGTTGTTCTTGGAGCCTCAACTTGCCTTGTACTTTCATTGCACACCAATGCCTAACAGTACAAGGTACCACTTCGTACCAAACATACAAATAAAACACATCAATATATCATCATTATACATTGATGATATATAAATGTAATATACAGATTTGGTTAAGAGACGTCAAATTTTCCGGAATAAAAAACGACAAAGATAAGTTCTCTCTCTCTCTTTTAAAGTTGTATATTTTTTCTTTGACAGAACTGCTGAAATACGAATTTCAAAAGTGAACTTTAGAGAGTTTCTGCTGTTGGTGCACTTAGAATCTACTTAGCAATGAAACTAAGAGACAAATTTAGGGAAAGAAGTCGAATTAAAGTTTAACTGTACAATCAGTTCTGAAGACCATTACTTGTAAATATAACTCGCTGTACGTGATAAACGTTGTTGCAAGGAATCGAACACTGACACAGTTAAGTGTTTTTAATGTTTTATGGGACAATTACCCAATGATGATGTATGAAACTTCTGGGCCTAAGCCCTCCATTATATAACGGTTAAAAGTTAACCACGTTATTGGGGTTCATGTTTTGGTAGATACAATGACTAAACATCTCATCATCTGACGTCATGTAGGAAAATGAGCAAATAAGTAGGCGTCTTTTGTGTGATGAACTGTGTGTCAGTACAGTTTCAAATACTTTACTGTAACAGAAATAATGAGGCATGGAATAAGCCGAAATCCTGAAAGTTAACAGTAACAGCTGTTTTGATACGAACAATGAAAAAGCAAACAGGGTAAAACTACCCTGTAAGGATATTTTAATGACTCAAAATTACTTACTCGTCCGTGCAAGACAACGAGTTATAATGCTGTTTTGATCATCCAGATTTTAAATTGTAGGAAGCAACGCAGAATGTAGCCTCTACCAGGCTCTGTGGATCGGTGGTCAAATAGTAAGAAATTCGACTGATCGGGGGAATAGTATGTTAGGGGATCCGTGGGTCGCGTACTGACTCCTCTGGCTGGCCGACTCCCCTAGCATACTATTCCCTCTATTAGTCTATTTCTACTATCTGACCATCCGCAGAGCCTGGTAGAGGCTACGTAGAATGTGCCAGAGCTAGGTTTAGGAAGTAACTTGCACTGAACAAGGCCAAGGAAGGTTATGATATCTTATACAACCCTGATTTGAAACGGTTCACGACAGGCACGTTTGGGAATCAAAACTGTTCCTAACAACTGTTTTGACAAGGGCAACTTATCATCATCATATATCACTTACTTTAAGTGACAGCCACAGTGTATCTCAGTGGAGGAATACCTTAACTCTAACGTAAAGTACAAGCACACATGTCTATGTTTTAGTAAAGCATCTTTCCCTTTTCAGTCTTCCCAGATGGTAATGCATTAGTGTTTAGGGTCTAGGTGAACTCTGTGTTTATACCTGGTATCCTGTTCACATTCCTTATGACAAATAGTGAAACATATTGCAGAGATAGGTCGTAAACGATCTGAACTTACTTGCGAATCGTTTCGTGGTCCCTTCCGATGAGTCAGCGATGTTGACGTGTATTCGTCGGCTCCTAAGACTAAAGTTAAACTGGTCGAAACGTCACCACACGGCGCGTATCCCCCTTCTCTCCATTCACACTGGTGGTGACCCGTAGGTAGAGGTGAAAACGGGCAGGACAAATAAACTCGGCCGACTCCGATTCTCTCAGTCTTATCAGCGCGCTGAATGGCTCTCCTCCATTGTTGTTATCTTTGTAAGAGCGATACCTCTACCTAACTACGCAGAGGAATGACCGGGTACGGTTACGCCACGAAACAATCTGGATTTCTAACGCTAGAAAAAGACCAGGGTGTCGACTATCCGACGGTGTCCTGGCAATTGTTGGTACTCCACTTGTTGGGATAGATTAGAATAAGATACCCTATTTTCAGGGATATACGTGCTAATGCTGGGGAAAGAGATGGGGATCTGTGATTGCTGTAGAAAAAACAAGTTGTTCTTGGCGGTCAAAGCGGCAAGTTTGTTTCCCGTTCTCGCACAAAGGGATCGGGTGTCTATAGTGAGGCATAGGCCGACCCGCCCCGACCAAATATTTTACCCAATTGCCGGTATTGCCTTACACGTTACAACGGTTTACGTTTACCCGATCCTCGGCCTTGCATGCGCAGTTGCCCCGAGACAAAGCGCTCGTGTGACCCGGTGAATGCCTGAGTGAATGAGGCACAGCCTCGCCTTTGTCTTAGACCAGTCGTCTTGGCAACGCCTCTAGGGCAAGGTGGGCTTCGAACAGAGAATTGGCGGGAAATGAGGATAGGTGTTTCAGCTGGGAACTGACACCTGTTTAAACGGGTGCGCTCAAGCAGGAGATGTTACAATGTGTGGATGTGAGGTGGAACCGATGTTGGCACGGGGGCCAGGTCATCACTCAGCGACAGCCTTCAAAACCCTGCCATTTCGCGATAGCTCGTCTTACGCTTGGATGACGTTCCATTTATTAATGCATGGAGGTTACAATGTTTAAGGGCGACGTCAAACTCACAAGGGCAACAAATGCACTCGACCGCAAATTCTGCGCAAATTGCCCGACAATACTCATAGCTCATAACTATTACAAAGACGTGTAGACTGAGATATGCTATAGATACATGTATATATGTTTATATTGATGTATACAAGACAAGCTATTATTGCACCAAGCAAAAAAGCTTCTAATTATGAATTTCATGACTCACCTGTGTCACATTCTAAGGAAATGCACATTAACAATGTTCAACAAAGGGCTCAGCACTAAAAATCGAAAGAGCTTCAGTAAAGCAAATCCAGGACGTCCTGTTGTGGTTATACACATACAGTGTCTTTTTGTTTCAACGGACAGTTGTAGTACACGATTGGTATATATACGTCAATACTTCACATTTTCCCATGGTAGATAATGAATCCACCATTGTCATCTAAACTTAGCCTCGTCTGTTTTTCTCTCAAGATTTTTCCCACTGTTATTTACACAACACATCTCGAGGATAGCTTACAGCGCCTCTAGAATTATAAATGGACCGTTTCGCAAGGATCACTTCTTCCACAGCGCAGCAGATACAGTTTCTACCCGGCATGCGGGCGCCTATTGCCGTGCACTGTTCTGGATGATTCCCCTGAAAGGACCGACCCAGACTGTCGCTGTCTGTAAACAACTTTCTAGCGGAGGGGGTGGAAGATGAGAGGGGGGTGGGTGGTGGTGTGTGTTTCGCTTGAGGGACGTTTAAGACAGGTGAAAGTTGTTTGTGAACTTAGTGAAGAGCTCGCGTGCCTCATAATCAAGCATAGTCTGGGAGGGAAGTGTTTTTACAGGTTCACTTTTACTGGCAAAGGCCATGTTGATTTGATCATATGGATGGCATCTTCTGGTAACCCCAAAACTGATGCGACCGTGCGAAGAAAAAAAGTTTGGCGACAAAAAGTTGCCTTCCTTGTGGAAGGTTGGAGAAATGACTTAAGGTACAGTGTATGGCATACCCAACAATAGATTCTTCATTTTTGTTCTTTCATATCTTCAACTTTGAAATTGACTTTGACATTCTACAATTTTAGTATACTACAGCTACTTTGTGCAATTTATGTCCGATTTTTTTTGGAAACGGACGAATTGATGCGCGCGCGAATGTCATGAATATCAACATGGCCTGATATGATCTAATATAGTAAACAGAACTCTCAGTCACTCATCCTCACCGCATATCAGACTACAATTGCTGAGGCGGGCCGTTGTTCTCCAAACTTTAAATAAAATACAAAAACAGAACACTGCCGCCAGAATAGCGTCGACTCGGAATGCCCCTCCCCCAATGGTCCACACGGAGAAATGCAAGGTCGTGCAACTCCTCGACATTATCGTCAAAATACGGTCCCATACGGTTACAGGAAGGAGACTTATATTCAAATTCATATATAATGTCTGAAGTCTTGTCCATCTCACTTTGGACAGCCAATGGGAAAAACCCCATTGCCATTGGTTACCTTTGATGATCAGATTAATTGATGAAGCAACCGGCGAATAACAAGCGCACGACCTCTAGCAGTTAAGAAAGGTATTGCGGCTGTCCAGACATAACTGACGGTCCCAAATCATAAGTTTCTGTAATTACTCTGTGACGGAGGGTAACCTCCGACGACAGAGTATTGTGATCGGTGGATGTGATGGGTGTTAGCATCTGTATATATATATATTCCGTTTGCCGCATTCGTATGTAGTTTGGCATGTCGTCTGCACTCAGTTGCGCGATGATGCACGTTGTTCACGGTGGCTGTTGTTATAATCGATGTAATAATTCAGATATCACCCCTACGGTCTTAGGTATATTGTTCAAGGTCTGCGTTATCTCCGTTCTCAAGGCCTTGCGGTAATTGGATATTGCAAAGCAGATGTTGCGTGATGCAGATATGCGGTTATGTGTTCTCTATTGTAGAGAACAGCTGTCGCGGTAGAGGAATACCTATTGCATTGGTCAGTGCAAGAGTTATGATAAACATGTACATACTTTGTCCTGGTAAGCCATCAGTAATATCAGGGCTTCGTTGTCTTTCCTGTTCGTCGTTATTTGTCTGTCTGGGACTGTCATCGGCATGATATATATTGTTGCAACTGATGCGGCGGAAACCATAAATATGACACAGAATATGTTACTTACGGTCACTTGTTTATTTATCAGAATATAATTTCCTTAGAACAGGTTGATTTGATGCCAGCCATTGCTATGGGAAGATTGATAAAAAAGTAGCAATGTTAGAAATGTTATAGCTGAAAAGAATAGCAGAAGAAAAACTGTAAGGTTGTCCCTTTTGATCTTTACTTCTAAATCACACCATAATAAATCTTAATGGATATCCTGGAAACTGCCAAATATACACCACCGAATTTTCCGGAAAAGATAACATATTTCATAAAGATAACAAAACGTTGTTCCTAAATTAAAATTTGCTGACAGTGTACGTTAAATACATCATGTCAGGCAATTGCTTGATATTCTCATATCGACTATTTATATATGCCAAACTGTGCCATAAGAAATAACATGGCGTTCTTGCGACAAAAAGTCATATATTGCTAACATGTTCTTGAACAGAATCTTTATTCTAGTATATTCTGTATGTACAAGTACGCACTTTTGTTCCGTTTGTGAAGGTATGCCATAGTTGCATGCTCTATTCAATGCCTGTACAGATGTTTTAGTGTTTACAAGTTTAACTTATTCAGTTTCTCTTCAATCGTGGCTGCCGAGGGCCGACGGTGCGGGTTAGCGTGCCAGCACTTTGACATGAGCCTGTACAGCTCCATGGGGCACCCGTCAGGCCTCTCCAGCCTGCCGCCTTCCTTCAGAACCCACACAAGATGGCGACACGACGGCCGCGCCACGTCCGAATAGTGTGGCTCCTCTCCACGTGTGGCGATCTCCCACAGCAGCACGCCAAACGACCACACGTCACTCTGACAGGTGTACTCACCGTCACGAAGGGCCTCTAGCGACATCCACTTCAACGGCAGCGGCTCATCGCGCCCGGCCTGGCGGGTACGCACGTACATGGAGTCCGTGTAGACGTCACGGGCTAGACCGAAGTCTGCCAGCTTGGCCACATTGTCGTCCGTCACAAGGACGTTCCTGGCGGCCACGTCGCGATGCACGATTTGTAAGACTTCCAGCTCCTGTAGCGCGCGTGCCACATCGACGGCCAGGCCGACTAGATCCTTCAGCGTTATGTTGGGATTATTTCGTGACTTCCTCAAATAAGCCAAGAGGTCGCCTTGGGCAGCGTACTCCAGGACGATTCGCTTGGGTTGTGTCTCGGTGATCACCCCGTACAGCCGGACAATGTTGGGGTGGACAGGCCGCTCCTCACCGTCCGTCACCTCAGCGTGCTCGTGTACAGTGATGAGGATGTCGGCTTCCCGGTAAAAGTCGCGGTGCCACTGGGCGTCTCCTTCCTGCTCCAGCCGGGTAGCAGACACGGACTTAGCGGCCACCATGACTGGTTCTGCATCAGGAATGTTCAGTCGGGCTAAAACTACGTTTCCGAAACATCCCTGTCCGACCAACCTCTCCAAAACCAGATCGTCTTCCTTCAGTTCCCATCGTGACACTTTGTCCATCGTGTCACGACTTATCAGATTGTGCATTTCTTCCGCCTGTTCAGACTGATTGAGGAGATAGGTTCCCATTTCTTTCACTGTCTGTCGCCATTTCTTCCTGAAAATAATCACACCTGCCATAAAAGCTATTGGCACAACAAACACAGTTCATCCGACGCCAGTAGATGTTCCCGTTTTCGTGCACGTTTCTCCTCTACAGTTGCACGTTCCATTGACAGGATCACACAGTTCTGTTCCGTTACATCGACAGTGTTCTTGACATTCCTGTCCAAATGTCCCGGCAGGGCATGATGTGTTACACTTGGCATCCGTCCAACCAGGAACACACACGCAGCCCTTCAACCGTTCACACCGTCCGCCATTCTCACAGTCACAAAGTTTCTCACAATGTTCTCCGTGTCTGTTCGGAGGACATTCAGAGACATTCAGTACATACCTGTCCTGTAGAGTGATTCCACCCTGTGTGGTAGCAGAACACACGTACACGCCATTGCTGTTTGAGTTCAGGAAATGTATCTGATACTCTGTTGTGTTAGTCGTGTTCTCAACTAGCGTTTCGGTTATGTTGGTGTATGTCGAGCGAAATGTTATCGTCACGACGGAGATGTTCTCCACATTCACAGCCGTACAAACTAGGGTTAGGTTACCACTGATGTAATTTCTTTCCTGTGGTATGGCGCGTATGAAGACGACAGGAGTGGGGATATCACATGCCACACCTTTCCAACCAGGTGTGCACAGACAGGCTCCGTTGAAACTGTGACACCGCGCGCCGTTCTTACAGATGCAGTCCTTCTCACACCTCCCTCCGTACCGTCCTGCTGCACAGCCAGCCACTACTGCATTGAATGACACAGAAAGGGTTCCACCCCTAAAACTATTAAAGATAAAGATGGTTGATTTTGATGGTACATGTGCGACACAGTTGAAGTCCAAAGGCAGTATTGCATATATATTGCTTACGTGTCCTATTATCAGATATGTGTCTTTCTCACTCTGAAATAGTGCTGCTTGTGAGGAAAGATTAGATGTTTTAGTCAGTTCAAAGTCAATGGTCGCATGTGAAGCGGGTGAAAGACATGACATGCTTTTTAATCCTGCGTTGTACATCTTCTTCAAATCTTCTACTTTCCGTGGAGTCTCTAAAATGACCGTAAACTGCATTTCACAAACGTCATTGTCAGTTTTGAACTGAAGTAGATCGTTGTGATGTAATTCGGAGTCATAATTCTCGTTAAGGTTTGACGCAGAACTGAGGGCCGGTGATCCAGTCCAATCTCGTCCGATCCAGTCCGAAGATTCGGTAATGTTTATCAATCTGTCCGACACCCGGTTGCTTCGGTCAGTGTCACAGCTCCTGTTGTAAACAGGCGGATACCCGTCGACGTCCAAAACGTGAATACTCGCAACGACATAAGTGTAGTTTACTGCTTTGTAGCCACCAATCTTTACCTTTAGTTCGTAGATCGAATCTACTGTATAGTCCAGTGGATTGGCAACCCGGATAGAGCCGTCCCTTCCTGATATGTTGAACCGCCCATATTGGTCGCCTGAGACGATCTTGTGGTCCCGTCCCTGTACTGTATTGGTGACGAGCCAGCCGACAGTAGTGTTCTCAGGAATGGATACATTGAAGTACCGCTGTGCATGAGCAGACCGGTATAGAAGTAGTGACCATAATACTACATACCAGACACGACACAGTATGGCTGCCATAACTACTGTCACTGTGCTTCTTTGGACACTGGTAAATGTGCAAAGGCGCCAAAAGGGGAAGTGGATGTTGTTTGTTCTGCTTCTTGCCTTCACTTGTACTGCTCTCTCTCTTTTAAGTTCAAACAACCGTATCTTTGTACCTGTCCCTATATCAAACAGCATTGCCTCTACCTCTTGGTTGTTTTGATCCGCTTCTTGCCTGCTTCATTCGTCCTGTCGTATTATTTACTCCGTTCATGTCCATGCCCAACTCCTGCACACCATCATTAGTCTAGGGAGGAGTAGACTACTGTGGTGGACTGTTCTTGACACCTGAGGTCGTCAGCTAGGCATGCTCATACATGTTATAAACCAGCATTGCAGCGGTACATTTAGTGTCACAATACGTGCGAAGTGTACGTACGTTATTCCGTATATATATGGACATTCGGACGTCAGGTCAACAGTCCTGCTTTGGCCAACGTCTGCTCCATAATGTTACCGTCACAAGGAAGTAGTTTTTTGCGCATGTGAAACAGGATCATATTGAGTTGACGGAAGTAGACTTAAGTGAAATACAAGTCAAGCCTCAGGTTCATTATTTAGTAGAAGGTAACTTTGTTATTACCTTCACCAAGAAGGTTATATTTCAGGTTATGGCATTGGTGTGTGAGTCTTTAAGTAGGTTAACACTATATAACTCGAGAACTAGAAGCTATGTATGGATTTTCATTATATTTGGTATTTGAGTAGCGGTTGCAGAAAGGAATGTCGAGTTCGAAAAAGGTTGGCGTAGCTTTTCTCGTAAGGAGGGCAGCTGGCCGAGTGTGTGTCCGTTTTTTTTTTTTTTTTTTTTGTTTTTTTTTTACTCAATGGTCACCACGTAACAAGGCCTGAAGGCCACTCAAGGTTACGGGTTACATGATTGTAACTGTAACAGCAACTCTTCGCCCTAGGTCAGAAACATCATGATTGAGACCAGCCCAATTGCTCACTATGAGTGAGGACTATCTGACCCAATAGACGAAGCAGGGGTTACGAGGGCTGCTCGGGAGATTCCCTACCCCTATTTTGGCCGGAATGGTTTGATCCGCTCGGAAGGATGTTTGCGGAAAGCATAACTCGAGACGTTGCATATGGCTTTGCATGATATTTGGTGGATAGGTAAGGGTTGGGAAAAGGAAGGTCAAGTTCGACAATGGACCTCGAAACAACGAAACTTGCCAACAGCAAATCTGCTAGATATTACCAAGAGACATGTGTCTGAATATTGACCACACCTTCTACCAATAAAGAAATCTGGGGCCGTCATTGCACATGCGTATACTATCAAATAAAGTGCACTTCCTCACGCCAACGTGTGGTACTTCTACTCACCATTATAACCACATTGGGCATGCGTAAACAAACTTTCTAGACATGGAGACATTGCGAAGCAGACGGACGACCTAAGCAGGAATAGTATCCAGACGCCCTTCATTACGACTGTCCAGGCCACGGAAAAACGGACATATTTAGTGGCCTCAGAAGTACTGGAAATACTGGTTATAAAGGTCTAGATATAGACAACATGACTTTGAGTTAAAAAGAAGTAACAGCACGAGAGAAGGCAAGACTCGGAAGAAGACAACAATCCGCTGGACCGCACAGTGCAGTCTGTCTACCTGTTGAAAGTTGACGTCAGCAACGGTCAAGATGATTTGTCAGAAAGCAACACCGGTGTCGTCGTGATTATCCACATTTCGGACGTCGACGGATATCCGCCTGTTTACAACAGAAGCTGTGAAACTGACGACAGAAAGACGATCTCGGACAGGTTGATAAACATTACCGAATCATCCGACGTGATCGGTACCTCTCTCGGCAAAGTCATTTTTAAACAGGCAAGCAATTTTGAAGATGTGTACGACTTTCAATTGAAACATAACAAACAATTTCAGCTCAAAACGGACAGCAATACATGCGAAGCAGAAGTAAGGGTCATTACAGGTTATGAGAGAGATGAAGAAATGTTAAATATCTTATACGAAAGAGATATAAAAAACATGTGGTGCATTTCCCCTTCATCGGCTACGACATTTCAGGTTATGTTGATAAAGATATCTCATGAATTAGAACCGTTACGTACGCAAGGTGGGAGAGGTAAATTTCTTTTGCTGACATACTGGAGAAATCTACAATCATCGCTTGATTTAGTCTTTAATTGTATCATTAATGTGCCACGTGATTCCGTGGGCTTTCTTCCTCCTGAGGGTGGAAATTTCACAATGTCTTTCACAGCGAAAGTACTCGGCTGTACAGCAGGACGGTACGGAGGGAGATGTGAGAAGGACTGCATCTGTAAGAACGGCGCGCGGTGTCACAGTTTCAACGGAGCCTGTCTGTGCACACCTGGCTGGAAGGGTGTGGCCTGTGATATCCCAACTCCTGACGTCTTCATACGCGCCATACCACAGGAAAGAAATTACATCAATGGAAAGTTAACCCTGGTTTGTACGGCTGTGAATGTGGAGAACATCTCAATCGTGACCATAACATTTCGCTCGACATACACCAATATGACCGAAACGCTAGTTGAGAACACGACTAACACAACAGAATATCAGATACATTTCCTGAACTCCAGCAGCAATGGCGTGTACGTGTGTTCTGTTACCACACTGGATGGTACCACTCTACAGGACAGGTATGTACTGAATGTCTCTGAATGTCCTCCGAACTGGCATGGAGAACATTGTGAGAAACATTGTGACTGTGAGAATGGCGGACGGTGTGAACGGTTGAAGGGCTGCGTGTGTGCTCCTGGTTATACAGGCACCCAGTGTAACATGCCCTGCCGGAACATTTGGACAGGACTGTCAAGAACACTGTCGATGTACCGGCACAGAACTGTGTGACCCTGTCAATGGAACGTGCAACTGTAGAGAAGGAGAAAAGTGTACAAAACCGGGAAGGTCCAACACAGGGACTGCAAGTGAACTGTATGCACTGTCAGGTTTGTTTGTTGTGCCCCTAGCGTTTATGGCAGGTGTAATTGTTCGCAAGAAGAAGTGGGGACTGACAGAGGAAGAAACGGGAACCAATGTTCCCAAAGAACCTGAACAGGCGGAAGAAATAAACGCTTTTCTTAACATAAGTCGTGACACGATGGACAAAGTGTCACGATGGGAACTGAAGGAAGACCATCTGGTTCAGCAAACATCCAGAATCACAAGCAGGCGCACCCCTCTGGTTAATGGCATGCCATGGCCCCCTTATGTAGCCCAGGAGCCTGCCTGATCATACCTGGCCCTTATGTAGCCCAGGGCGGCAACAGAAACCTTCACAGAGACTATCTGTGCGGCCTCTGGAGGGACGTCTGTTAGTAATTAAAACCAAGCAGAGGTCGGAAGTGCCCCCAAAGCACAGAAAAGTCAGCTTTCAGTACCAAGTTCAAAGTCAATAATGCCCCAAATTAAACCTGACCATCAGACCACCCCCACCAACCCATGTGCCAAATATCAAGGAAATCGCAAGCTGCGTTCTGGAAATATATCGCCGGAAACGCACCAAAACACACACACAGACAAACGAAAGTGAAAACTAAACCCGCATTTTCATGCAGGCAATAACAATTCAAACCTATCATAACATCGAAAGAGTAGGTAGCTATTGGACAAAGGTAGAATGACAACCAATAGTACTCACAGTTTGTTGACTAAATTTCTTTACGTTTTCATGTGATTTCCAACTACACATATTCTATCCTTTGCAACTGCACACCCTACTGATTGTACAGAGCAAAGCAGTTTAACAATACTGGATAAGTGTTGCATCACCCAACATATATATTTATAAGACGTCCATAGACTATTCTTTGCTATACATGTATCAGGGTATGGGGGAAGGGCAACATCAAACAGAGAAACTTACTGACAGCGAATCTGCTAGTTGTTCCCAAAGAGGTAAGTGTTAAGAGGTGCCAGACTTACCATGGAGCTATTCAAATTACAAAGTTGCCCTTCTACTAAATCATGCACCTGGGGCTTGACTTGTCTTTCACTTGAGTCTACTTCCGTCAACTCGGTATGATCCCATTGCACATGCGCAAAAACTACTTCCCTGTGACGGTAACATTTTGGAGTAGACGTTGACCAAAGCAGGACAGTCGACCAGACGTCCTTCTTTTCCGACTGTCCAGTCCATGGAGTAAGTAAGACGTACGTATCACGTTTCTTGACACGAACTGAAGTACCGCGGCAATGCTTGTTTATAGCGACAACACGAATTGGGCATGAAAGGAGTGAACAATGGGGCAGGACGAGATTAGAAGCGGATCAAAACAACAAAGAGTAAAGCCTGAAGGCAATGCTGGTCTATGAAGGGACAGGTACAACTGCAAGTGATTGAAGGTCAGAAGCAGAACAAGACAACACCCAGCCCTTCCCCTTTGGGCGCATTTGCACATTTATATCCTACCAAGAAAGCACAGTAACAGTAGTTATGGCGGCCATACTGTGTCGTGTCTGTCATGCAGTATTATGGTCACTACTTCTATACCGGTCTGCTCATGCACAGCGGTACTTCAATGTATCCATTCCTGAGAACACTACTGTCGGCTGGCTCGTCACCAATACAGTACAGGGACGGGACCACAAGATCGTCTCAGGCGACCAATATGGACGGTTCAACATATCAGGCCGGGACGGCTCTATCCGGGTTGCGAATCCGCTGGACTATACAGTAGATTCGATCTACGAACTAAAGGTAAAGATTGGTGGCTACCAAGCAGTAAACTACACTTATGTCGTTGCGAGTATTCACGTTTTGGACGTCGACGGGTATCCGCCTGTTTACAACAGAAGCTGTGAAACTGACGGAAGCAACCTGGTTTCGGGCAGATTGATAAACATTACCGAATCTTCGGACTGGATCGGACGAGATTCGACTGGATCACCGGCCCTCAGTTCTCCGTCAAACCTTAACGAGAATTATGACTTCGAATTACAGCACAACGATCTACTTCAGTTCAAAACTGACAGTGACATCTGTGATATAGAATTTACGGTCATATTAGAGACTCCACGGAAAGTAGAAGATTTGAAGAAGATGTTCAACGCAGGATTAACAAGCATACAATGCCTTACACCGACTTCACATGCGACCCTTGACGTTGAACTGACTAAAATATCTAATCTTTCCTCACAAGCAGCACCATTTCAGAGTGGGAAGGACACATATGTGATAATAGGACACGTAAGAAATATATATACAAGACAGCCTTTGGACTTTCACTGTGTCGCACATGTGCCATCAAAATCAACCATCTTTGTCTTTAATAGTCTTAGAGGTGGAACCATTTCTGTGTCATTCAAGGCAGTAGTAGCCGGCTGTGCAGAAGGAAGGTACGGAGGGAGATGTGAGAAGGACTGCATCTGTAAGAACGGCGCGCGGTGTCACAGTTTCAACGGAGCCTGTCTGTGCACACCTGGCTGGAAAGGTGTGGCCTGTGATATCCCAACTCCTGACGTCTTCATACGCACCATACCACAGGAAAGGAATTACATCAGTGGTAACCTAACCTTAGTTTGTACGGCTGTGAATGTGGAGAACATCTCAATCGTGACCATAACATTTCGCTCGACATACACCAATATGACCGAAACGCTAGTTGAGAACACGAGCAATACAGCAAAATATCAGATACATTTCCTGAACTCAAGCAGCAATGGCGTGTACGTGTGTTCTGTTACTACACTGGATGGAACCACACTACTGGACAGGTATGTGCTGAATGTGACTGAATGTCCTCCGAACAGGCACGGGGAACATTGTGAGAAACATTGTGACTGCGAGAATGGCGGACGGTGTGAAAGGTTGAAGGGCTGCTTGTGTGTTTCTGGTTGGACGGATGTCAGGTGTAACACGTCATGTCCTGCCGGGACATTTGGACAGGACTGTCAAGAACACTGTCGATGTAACGGAACAGAACTGTGTGATCCTGTCAATGGAACGTGCAGGTGTCATGAAGGTGAGAAATGTACGAAAACGAGAACATCCACTGGCACAGGAAATTCAAGTGAACTGTATGCACTGTCAGCTTTGTTTGTTGTGCCCCTAGCGTTTATGGCAGGTGTGATTATTTGCAGGAAGAAATGTAGACCGGCAGTGAAAGAAATGGGAACCTATCTCCTCAATCAGTCTGAACAGGCGGAAGAAATGCACAATCTGACAAGTCGTGATACGATGGACAAAGTGTCAAGATGGGAACTGAAGGAAGACGATCTGGTTCTGGAGAGATTGGTCGGACAGGGATGTTTCGGAAACGTAGTTTTAGCCCGACTGAACATTCCTAACGCAGAACCAGTCATGGTAGCCGCTAAGTCCGTGTCTGCTGCCCGGCTGGAGCAGGAGGGAGACGCCCAGTGGCACCGCGACTTTTACCGGGAAGCCGACATCCTCATCACTGTACACGAGCACGCTGAGGTGACGGACGGTGAGGAGCGGCCTGTCCACCCCAACATTGTCCGGCTGTACGGGGTGATCACCGAGACACAACCCAAGCGAATCGTCCTGGAGTACGCTGCCCAAGGCGACCTCTTGGCTTATTTGAGGAAGTCACGAAATAATCCCAACATAACGCTGAAGGATCTAGTGGGCCTGGCCCTCGGTGTGGCACGCGCGCTACAGGAGCTGGAAGTCTTACAAATCGTGCATCGCGACGTGGCCGCCAGGAACGTCCTTGTGACGGACGACAATGTGGCCAAGCTGGCAGACTTCGGTCTAGCCCGTGACGTCTACACGGACTCCATGTACGTGCGTACCCGCCAGGCCGGGCGCGATGAGCCGCTGCCGTTGAAGTGGATGTCGCTAGAGGCCCTTCGTGACGGCGAGTACACCTGTCAGAGTGACGTGTGGTCGTTTGGCGTGCTGCTGTGGGAGATCGCCACACGTGGAGAGGAGCCACACTATTCGGACGTGGCACGGCCGTCGTGTCGCCATCTTGTGTGGGTTCTGAAGGAAGGCGGCAGGCTGGAGAGGCCTGACGGGTGCCCCATGGAGCTGTACAGGCTCATGTCAAAGTGCTGGCACGACAACCCGCACCGTCGGCCCTCGGCAGCCACGATTGAAGAGAAACTGGACAACTTTAACTTGTAAACACCAATAGAACTGTTCAAGCATTGACAAGAGCATGTTACAAAAGATTTACCTTTACAAATGAAGCAAATGTGCGTATTTCAATGCAGCATATACTACGATAGTGACTCTGTTTAGGAACATTTTACCAATAAGAATAACCTTTTGTCGTAAGAAGACCATGTTACTTTTTATATAGTGACAGTGAGTTTGGCATATATGACTAGTCGGCCTGAGAACATCATGTAACATCCTTATATGATTTACTTCACACTCTTGACGAATGATGTACTTTTAATGTAGGGCAGCGTTTTTGATTATCTTTGGTAGCATGTTATCTTTTCCGAAAAATTCGATGGTGTGTATTTAGCAGTCAGTAATGCTGATTTCCATGATGTCCATAAAAGTTTATTATGGTGAGATTCAAAAATAAAGATTAAAAGGGACAACCTTATAGTTTTTCTTCTCATACACCGTGCAGCTAAAATGACATCACTAGATATTTTGTACTAATCTGCACAATACCCACGCTATTATTTCCAGCAGTTATCTTAAGACCAGGGTGCTTAATTATCTCAACGAGCCACGCTCCCCAATCAAATAAGGCTGCAGTGCCATGAGAGGCTGAAATTTGAAATCATTGCTCTTAAATATTTAAAAAAAAACACAGTTCTGACCGGACTTTTTGTACTCTGTCATCTCCACAGTACCCATACTATCATTTCCAGTAGTTATCTCAAGAACAGTGTGCTTAATTATCTCTGATCTGATCCGATGCTTGAATCTGATTCAATAAGTATTTCAGTGATTTTGTTTTGTGAAAAGTAGTTTGGACTTCAAAAATTACTTAGTTACATTGTTACAACGCGTTTAATGTCTTGGAGATACACAGTGTTGTAATAACATAGATGGCAATGTATATTCTTATCTTTCAAACGCTATGGCGTCAATACTACAAAGTGTGTGTTACTTTTATTACTTGGATTGCATAGTAAAAACCCGTGGACAGAAGGCAGAATGACATTAGAGTACAGTCAAACCTGCCCGAGCGACCACCTCTTCTCAGCGACCACCTGGCCATTTCGACCGCTTTTTCTCGGTCCCGATTTTTTTTCCATTGACGTAAGCATTAAGCGACCTTTTCTCAACGACCACCTGGCCAATTGCAACGCGACCGCGACCGGCCCAAATTGGGACCCATAACGACCGCATCATTGACATTGACATTTAAGACCTCGCCTCTTTGCGTGCGCGCAGTGTGATTGCTATTTGCCATTAAACACAACTGAAACCATTTATACTTTGCATCGGGCATGTTTTGAGTCGATAATCTTCTCAGCGACCACCTGTCCAAATTGACCGCTTTTTCCGGTCCCCCAGGTGGTCGTATTGGGCAGGTTTATTTGTACTTAAAATTACTTCATTGCTTTTCTACAATGCTTTATAATTATAACTATTGGATTAACCGCGAAAATTGGGAACCCGGAAAGTTGCTTTTTTTAGCATTGTCTTGATCTTAGACGTTAAAGTAACAGTACAAAGCACTAGCTGTTGGTTGAATAGATTTCTTAACGTTTTCATGTAATGTCGGTCTTGCCAAAGTTGGTGGTTTGTAACTTTCTTCCAGCGGAACTTGGACATTCGAGACGCTGCTGGGAGTGCAGTGTTGTCGCCATTCGCTAGGAGCCCTTTGTACATCGACGTTTGTTCAAGATAGTTCCCAAAAGGTCATAACTGTATCACTCCGCAAGAAGACACAAAAACGTGAAGAAAAATTCCCATATCAGCGTTCTTTCAATACTGAAAGTATAACTTAATGAACATGTATTCCTCAGCGCACCTTTTCTGTTCATTTCATGTTCAGGATTAAGAGATTCCATCTGGAAATATTTCTTATAACGCGCATATAGATACAGGTCAGGGATATGTGAATAGTCTCACTTCCGGAAACAAAAAAAAAACACGCACGGATCTCGTTGTGTCGAGTCAAAGTTCTTACTATGAAATGGTGCTGGAGTTTGCATCAAAGTGATCCAAATATTACAGAAAAAACGAGACAGTAAAGTAAGGAAGGAAAAGTGCTCTTTCTTAGCTTGAACTCGACTAGTTCGTCAGCTGCATAAGTTAGGTATATATGGCGCACATGGCATGGCATCGTCTTTGTTTTTACACGTAGCAGTAATAGTGATTTGCCGTACGTTACAAGTCATAAGAGATTCATGAGAGGCACCAGCTGCAGGAGAATAACATGATCCAGTTGAGTGCAGTAGCGCTGCTGTTCCTGTTCTGGGGAGCTGTTTACGCCGCCGATATTCTGATTCTGGTAAGTTTCCCTCTGCCCCCCTCCCCCATATACCTTGATGATACCTTGCATACCTGCATACCTGCATACCATCTTCAGTCGAGGGAGGAGTGGACTTGAGAGTGGAGGAGATACCTTGATGATGTCTAGGTGAAGTAGGCTGCGCCAAGTGTCAAGTTAGAATTTTACACGCTATATTAGTACACAAAGTGAAGCGCTTACCCAACAAGCCGGACCTTGTCAAGTTGATTTCACTAAAGCTTGCGTCATTTGAATTTTAGCGGAAATGTGACGTCAGCAACGGGTCAAAGGTGCTCGGCAGTACCGTCTCCCGCCTCTGTTGAGGCATAGTCGATAGCCTATAGCATTACTGTAGTTCAAATCAATGTATTCACTAAACTGCACAACATGTAATTAGACACTACACACTAGTGTTATTTGTACCACACTATTCACTTATCTTAGTCTTTGAGACTGTACATACAACATTTTAGCCCTCGGGCATGATTTTGCAAATATTAAAGATATTTGTAACTGAAGGTGTCCAATATTCTCTAGTCCTCCAGTTACAGCAGGAGATATGAGCGTTTCCTCCATCACACAGGTCTGTCTGTGTCACCGGGCCAGGTCCGCTGGTACACCTCCGGTCTGAACCGGACGTTTGTACGCCTCGCCAGCTGGCAGTCACACTGGCAGCGGGCGTGGTTCTCCGCAGGGGTGTGGTTCGCTTACGCGGCGATGGTCGGGTCTATCGCACTGCTGGTTGGTACGCTGGTGCAAGGTGTGAGCAACTTAACCAGGGCTCCTGAGGAAAGGACACAACAGATACTGGTGCCTGTGGTAAGGGTTATTCTTTGTTTGATTAGAGCTAGAAAAATGTCGTGTTTCCAGGTATCTGACCAACCCTAGTAGTCTGGTGACATGACGGGATTTGAACTCGAGACCTCTTGGTCCTGAGTCAGACACGCTGACGCTGTGCCACGTGATCCCACCAAGTCCTTCTATACATTTCAGATGCCAGGTGTCAACTTGCCCTGGAACCACATGGTGTACTTTGCTGCCACCTTGCTGCTGGCTGGGGTACTGCATGAACTTGGCCATGCCATTGCTGCAATTAGGTAAGAGAGAAAAGGGTGGGATATCATAAGATTCTGATGTATCCTGAAAGCGGTCTATCAGACTCAAAGTCTATCGTAATTGTGTGTTGTCCATGTCTGTTTAAGTGCAACATTTAAGGTTGTAAGTGTTCCCTGTACCTTGTTCTGTAACACCATTTTACAGTCATATTGAGGTCACCTGAGTTAGCAGCAAATCTCAGCTCGCTCCAGACCCTTGTGATTTAGCCCGTCTATCGTAAGCTTCTCACTACGCAGCCCCTGGCTATTACGAGAGAGTAGTCGGCGCACCCAATAACCAATAATAACCAACACTCTGTTGTATCCATACAGAGAACAGGTCCGGGTGAACGGATTTGGGATCTTCTTTTTTATCATCTACCCTGGAGCCTTTGTGGACCTGTCTACAGAACACCTGGACAGTGTGTCAGCTAAACAGTAAGTTCAGAGATGGCGGCAGCAAATTTCTTATGGGGGGGCAAAGTGTTGCTGACATAATTTTCATCATGTGGAGCACCTCAGGTGTGGGGGTCCATCAACAGTTTCTTTTCTGCAGTAGGTGGTGGTGTTCAAAAAAATATATAACGGAACGGGAAAAGAAAGGCTGGGAAGAATTTTAACTTCAAATAGAGAAATGTGTTTTGTTTGATGGACTGGCTTTATAAAACTTGTGATTGATTTTTCAGAAAACTGAGAATCTTCTGTGCGGGTGTGTGGCACAACTTTGTGCTGGTGCTGTTGGCACTGGTGCTGCTGATGTGCATGCCGTACCTCCTACTCCCACTGTACAGCACAGGACAGGCTGCTGTGGTCACTGGGCTGGTGGAGGTAGGCTCAACGTTCATATTTGTGTGATAGATCAGCTTTTTGCTGTGAGTTACATGTAGTATTAGCATCTATCTTTATGCTGCAAGCAAGTAAAGAAAGAAGAAAGGCATGTAGCCTAAAAGGCATTTTAAGCATGGTGTCCTGTCAGGAAAGAACATAGATGTTACATAAACAAACAATAACATACAATGCAACTGTAATAAAGGTGCATTGAAAGTCAAATTAGCTTAGTCCAAAATACAAAGATGCTATTTATATTGAACTCATCATTAGCAACAATTAATGAAATAAAGATATGTCCAAATTCAATTTTTTTTAACATCGTCTCTCATAATTCCACTGGATGCCATGATACTGCCACATCAAGAATTGTTATAGAGGCTTTTTGAAGATTGTCCCGAACACCCTAAATATCTGAAATTTACCTCAGTATAATATTACTGATGCTGCATTAACACACTTTATTAACATCGCTTTCAATCACTTTAGCTTCATGCATGTTTTTCTCTTGTGGTGGTACATTTGTATCATGGCATCTGGTGGAATCATGACAGTTGATGTTAAAATCTTTTAGAAACCTTCTTACTGTACTAGTATTATCTCCTAGATATTTTGTACTTTGCAAAATTGCCATAGTTTTTATTTTATAATTCCTTTATACTGATTGAAAGTTTCGCAATTTCTCAAAATGCAGTCCTATCCGTAGATAAGTTGGATGTGTTGTTGTTTATTGTAGGGAACTGCTGTCTCAGGTCCAAGGGGACTTCTGTTAGGTGATCATGTGACCAGGATGGATGACTGTCCAATCAGGAGCAAGGAGGACTGGGAGCAGTGCATCCTGGGTGTCCTTCACACATCACACAGAGGGTTCTGTCAGTCTGCTAATCATATAGAACATTTCAACACAGCTGTTAAAGGTACTGTAAATTCTTTTCATGGGGACTTAATTTTGCGATCAGAGAGGACTTTGTATTTGAAACAATTCTGTGGTACAGTAGAAATATAAAATACATATTTGTAGTATCATTGTTTCTTGGAAAGAGGTCACGAAAACCACAAAGATAAAAAAAGCGTAGCCATTTGAAGATTTGCAGTTAAGTCTGATTACGCACAAAGATAGCAAGAAGGCACCAATTGACAAAAGATAACACTGAATCAAATCTATAGGAAAGCCTGCCTTCTTAATATATAAATGTATGACCTGTATTCTTTTATTTGATGAAAGCTTGCAATAAAGCAAACAACCAGGACAGAAACTGAGCTTCAGATGGCCATTTTCGAAAAGGACAATACTGATAATGGATTTGGATGATATTTGTTTTCAGGATTATTCTTTTCTATATCAACATCAACAATAAGGTCTCCATATTTTAAATACAGGCATTCATAAATATTTCATTCAAAAGTGTTTCATTCAAAACTCCATGTTTCTTATCTAGCTGTAACACACTTCTATGCTTCAGTTCACAAGACAGTACATGGTGTAATGGAGTGCTGTAACACCAACACCAGTCTGAGTGAGCTGTGTTTCACCTATCAACGCTCCAACCTCTCGGCACAGGTGAGATAGGCTCTTCTGTTTTCAGTGTGTCTGTTTGCTTTTGTGTCTGTAGTTATCTGAATGCAGTAGAATGCCTGGTTTTCACAAGCTTGGGAACAATGGCAGGAAGTTAGATGAAAAATCCCAGAAAGGTCCCAGAATAGGTTATCCCATTTTCTGTCTTTAATTTCTTCATATAGGTATGTCTGAAGTCTCACGAGAGCCAGTTGTGAAATGCATTAGACAGCTCTGCAATAAGTTCACAATAATGAATAAAACAAGGAAAATAGAAATATTTCACAAGATCATCAAGTATGAGTTAATCGTTTCCTTGTTGTGATTGTCATTTTCCCCACAGAACCATGCGTGTCTGCCTGCCAGAACGACTGCCTCTGGTCCTGTGTGTAGGACCAACTCTGACTGTCTGACATCAAGACATCACAAGCTGTCCCAGGCACACTTCTGTCTGTTCCCTGCCCTGGACAACAACACACGGCTAGTCAGGGTCACCCAGGGCAGAGATCCTCCCATGCTGTTCCTGGGAAATCCATGGGAACTGTTTTATCATGGTGAGTTGGTTCAGGTGAAAATGGTCAGGGAAGCCCTCCCGGATTATGTGTAAAGCTGGAAGTCCTCAGCTCAGGTGCATTAAGTCTTATCGGAAAATTTGTTGTCAATCTGAGTGTCAGTGGACCAAACAGTTTGGTCTTGTGCCCACTGTACATAAATGGTGTTTTATTTTCAGATCTGGTATACTGGTTCAGTAGCAAATAAAAAAAAATTATTGCAACTTCTGATATCTTTTCTAGCCAAGGTGAGCAGCTACATGCCCAGGTTTGACTTCCTACTGTTGGAGTTACCAGAGGTGCTGGAAACCTTCTGCAAGTATCCTTCTTTTGAATCTGCACATAAATATAAGGTCAGCCTATAATTTCACTTCAAGGATATGGTTAAGGCATATCAAAACATTACATTCACCCTTTGTGCCATGGATGTCATAAGACTTAATACTGTTTTTCGGGACTGGAGAGTGACTTGAAAGGAAGGGAAATTATTTTTTCTTTTGACAGTTACCACAATAAGCGGTTTGATGGCTCCATCTGCTCATGAACTGAGGTCCAAGGTGAAGTCCCCTGTAACAGGTTCTTGCCTAGACCATGATGTATATGTTTGTAAATGTTTTGTTTATTTCTAAGGGGCTGTCAACTTTGACATATTACCCAAAATGCATCACTCTGTGCATATGCAGTTGGAACCATGAATCTATGTAAAAACTACTTAATGTATTGTCTACTGGGGACAACAAGAGTTGAAAAGGGAGCTGAAATTGTATTTTTGGCTACTTGAGTCTTGACAATGTAAGAAGAGGCATTTTCTTCAAGATTCCTTAACAGCTCTGACAGATATCTCATCTCGCTATCTGGAGCCTTGGCAGTACTGAATGTTGTCCCGTGCCACGCCCTGGATGGGCAGTGGATTCTCTCAGCTCTTGTCGACTTACAACTGGGAAAACTCCTACCCAACAGGAGAGACAGAGACACTGTGGCAACACTTGTTTCCTTATTTGGCACTGTGTTGCTCGGGGCTAACATAGCATTAGCATTATGGAGCCTTATATTTAGATGATATTGTCTTATTCTTTTATTTTTAGACTCTTACAATTTAGATTGGTTAATAGTAATTGTGCTACAGTGCAAAATGAGGCATGCCACAAGTCAACATCATTACAGATATACATGTATGCTAGAATAATATTTGTTAAGGCGAGAAGCAAACATTATGAGAAAACGTCAGCAAATAGCACAGAATTATTCTTTATTGAAACATTTTTGGCAGCTGTGCTGCCCATTTTGACAAAACTATTCTATTTCAAGTATTTGTATATCTAGACTGTACATAAAATATTGCTGTCAAATAACATGTCTTGCCTTTTCTTTCCTGATTAACAATAGTCTGTTTTCACTGGATCCTTTGCTTCTGGTAACAGTTATGTAACTGTGATAAAAATTCTGTAACTGTATCCAAGCAAGGATACATTTTTGTACTTTCCTTAAAAAAAAAACTTGACTTCACACTTAAAAACTCAGTAATCTATCTATTCTAATACAAGGCATTTTTGTCTGGGTAACCATCTATTAGGTAAACATTAAACAAATGAAAAGCAGAACTGTGACAATATCTGTGACATTGCAAAGGGAAATATTCCTCGTTTGCTCACAAATTCTAGTTTATTTTTCTTCACTAAAGTCTATGAAGGGATTATCCCTATGTCTCATTTTGATTTGACATTACAAATCCTAGCAATTGGAAATATCAAATATGATCACAAGCAGACTTCTCATTGTTCTCAAAACTTTGAGACATTGTCGAATGCCGAATAAAATTATAAACCAGCTATTTAGGATAACTAGTCACTGCAGATGGACAAGGACCCCTTGTACAGAGAGAATGCTGGGACAACTGGTTCCTCAAACTTGACATTGAAGGTGTGAATGACCTCCTTGGTTGCTGGGTCTGTGAAGGTCACGCTCCCAAGGTCATAGTCAAGATGGACGCCAATCCTCTCCGGACATGTGGAAATGTGTACCTCAGTTTGTTCTCCCTGAGCCAGAGCTTTGAAAATGGAATCGTGAGGCTTTAACGGGATCCACTTCTGTTTTTCCAAGCCCCAGGACTTCTTTGTCCAGCCGATGTCCTTGTCCCTTCGCACCGTTCTGTACGCAACCCCGATGGTGAAAGAGCCGTCCCCCGTTTGGATCTCCCAGTAGTGCTTCCCCTCTGATATCGCCCGGTTTCCCAGGATTGTGTAGGCATTTCTGGAAAACAAATACAGTATTTATTATACTTGTAAATTTTAGTAGTAGTAGTATAGTAGAGATACTCATTATACTGCTAATGCTTAGGGTCACATTTCCAAACCAGGGCCTGGTTGGGCTGTTTAAGGAAACGAAAAATAGAAATGTATACCTAGAAACACAAATCATACCTACAACTATCCATTTTACAATTTGTGTATTTTTGTTTCTTTTGTATCATATTTTTCGTTCCCAAAAGCTGTCCGGTCTGGGCCGGTTTGGAAATGTGACCTAGGCATAGGTGAGGTATAAGAAATATCAGTAGTAGCACTAATCAATATATTCATTCTGAAACACAATACAGATGAAAGAATATGTCATAAACTATCTATATGTAGAACGCCAGTGTCACACTCAACAAGCTTTGGTTTTTTGATAACCTAAACTTTGCTGCAATTAAAAATCGTCAAAGAGTAGATTGTATTTTTTTGGGCCAAATTGGCGGACCTTGGTGACCTCCAAACATCAGCCGAACTCGTAAAAACGTACAGTGATCGAGGGGACACTGGTCACAATACTGACAAAAATGTCTATTACTGGCCAAGTTATTTTCCTGCTGGCTTAACAGTGTCACTTTGGTTTTAGTAACAATCCAGCTGTTTTTTGTTTCAATAGAGCTATTTGTATGGAATAGAGTTCTTCCAGATGGAAATACTGAACTCTATCCTTGGGTTGAGCTTTTCCAGATGATCACAAAACCTTGTTATGCAGCTTAGTAACTGACCTCGCTTTAATCAAGACATGGCAATAGATGAGGTCATTTAAGTCTTTTAACCTTCAGCTTCCTAAGGTACATGTAACTATTTGGCACCAAATCTGTATTGATTATACATTAGTAGGGAGAAGGTTAAGATAGATGTCTTGAATATGCTTCATTTCCTTCTTAGTTAACCTATGGTTTTAACATATGGTTAATCCTAGTCCTGCTGCCTAAAAGGAAGATGTCAGTGTTGTATTCCACAGTGGAGCAATCAGAATGGGAATATCATTGTAGTGCCACTTCAAATCCTTGAAAATTTTCTTGTAGATTTTAGCCCAATCTGGAGACCTTTTGGGATAGAAGGAACACGTAGAGTCCTGTGAAACTTAAGTTGGAGTAAGGACAGCTTTCAGTTGTTGATTCCTGTGAGTCGATATGGGCAAAAGTTGGGGTCTAAGGTGAGGCTGGGCTCCAATGGGAAGACCCAACTCTGATGTTTGCGCTAAAGCCGTCTTGAAGTGATCTTCAACACAAATATGATGCAGATTTAGAAAGCTTACAAGCTTAAGAAAACATCCTTACTCCCTGTTGCCTGACTCTGTAAAGCTAAGGGTACAACCTGCCGTACGTGCAATTTGTCTGTACGCTTTTTTGGGAGGCCACGTACTGGTACGTACAGGGGGCGAATCCGCAGCCCGATGGCACACAAAGTTTTGCCTCCACGTAAAGTTCTACAGCGTGTCTGCGTGCTCCAGAATCTGTCGGATTCCCACCAAGTTCATACTGAGGCAGTAATTACGGATCCCAAAAGATTGCCCACGTTTTGGCACGTAGACAGCACGTACATGTATTTGCACGTATGGCAGGTTGTGCCCTTATCTTAACGGATACAAATTTGCAGACAGCTACCTTGGTAGGCAGAATGTTAAGATTACCTGGAATGTGTCTTTGGCTTTGCAGTTATGAGGTCAGGCAGAGAGTTACATTTCTGCATCTTCCCCTTGGTGACCTTGGTGTTGTTCTTACTGAGGTGCAGGTAACTGCCGGCGCTGTGGGGGTCGAACTGGAACTGGAAATTACCCCTCGTTTTGTTCACTGAACAGGAAACAACCTGGGGAAGAAACAACTTTTCATTAGTAAAGATGTCACATATCAATGTCGAAATTGATTTTGAAACATCGCAGGCTGAAAACTTGTTGTCACACAGTGATAAAGCAATACCAATGTAATGTCTTGATTCTTTGATTTTTGCAGTAAAATGATAACAGTGGGTAAATAAGAAAGAAGTATGAGAGAAAGAACCTAGTTTTGATGTTCAATTTAAGGGTGATTGCCTACGAATATAGTAGATGCCATTTAACTGCATACCCAGTTTGCCAGCGTATTTTGTGCAATTATCCAGGTGGTGCAACAATACCAATTTATCCAGCTTCACCAGTTTGGGACTTGGGGATTCTGTGCAATTGACCAGAGTGTGCGGTAATCTGTTGTGCAATTAACTGGCTTCTTCTACTGTAACTGTAAAACTGTATCAACTAGGAAGACAATTATTCAACTGTTGATATATGACAATTCAGGGTCAATTCAAATTTAGGATTCAAGTGTAATTTCTTGATTCGGACTTGAATGTGATTTTGAATTTTTTTTTTCAATTGAGAAAAAAAAATCTGACTACCAAGACATTGAGTTTGTGTGGCCTCATTAATGACATTAACGGTGCCTTGTCCAGTGACTAGTTTTTGGGACCAATCACTCAACCTAACATAATTACCATGTTGTTTATTACCACAAGGTCCTTCGGACCAGGCTTTAGAAGTAGCCAGTATCTCATTATTCCTATCTTCAGATTCTTGTATTTAGATCTGGTGTGTTACCAGCTTTTCTCTCTAATTAAAGTTCACCACTGTTAGCCTTGAAATTTCGTGGAATGACCTTGAGAATGACCAGGTTGTCCCCAAATTAAGTCTGATGATAGCACCTTTGACAGCTTTCAATTGCAAGGTCTTTCAGAGGTCAATATGTCTTGGATAGTAAATACAGACATTCTTGTACAAGTAAGTAGATCTAAGAGACAATTTTTTTGTTTCAAATTTTGATAGAATATGACACAGTCTTAACTATAACTCTGCGCCAGATGTGCTTTTCAAAAAATGGTCCACTTGTCCTGCAATCACTATACTATGAATGACATGTCTGTAACTAGTGCTTTAACCCTAAGTCCTGCTGACTCAAGCTGTATACAAAAGTGCATGTTGTGAATCATCCTGTAATACTTTTGGCTTGTCTGTTCAAGAACCAGATAAACTGCATGCCTTTCTTTTGACGAATCCCTGTTTAAGTAGCCTGCCTTTCCTATCAGAAAGGATTGCGGAAAAGATAAATACAATGGGCAACAATCCCCACAAACCACAGACATTGGGTGCTTTTACCACTGTAGTGCTGACACTGTAAGTCTGGAAGTGGAAGTGTTTGCATATGTTTTATTTTCGCTGTATTAACCTGTCCTTCGCAAATTCACAATTCTGCAAACATGCGACTCCATGTATTGCAACTACTACAGAATTGTTTCAACTGTGAACACTGCAGAAATCTCCATGTTAATATATCATAAAAGTTTGAAAGTCCCTGCGTAGATATACAAATGTGTTTACATGTACATATTACCTACCTCTGGTAGGCCACACAATGGACCACTGGACGAAGCACTTCTCTGCATTTGTGGCTCAATTTGTAGGTACTGCATGCTTCTGTTGATTTCTCAGTGCTTGGATGGAAGACACGATATCACTGTCATGGAGTGGTCACTTAACAGAAGATGTCCCACTCAGCTGTTTGTGCGGCAGTGTGGGATTTGTCCAGCTGTAGATGATTACAGGAAAGTGTGCATTATAGAACGGGTCAAGGACCGAGAGTTTATTTGTTTTTAGGTCGCAATAAGCCCTCAGGTGATACAATGCTGGCATATGGCTCTATTTATATCTACAGTAAGGGACAATCGTGACAGGTTGGTCTGTTTTTAGGTCAATATGCAAATATGTAAATGCTTGGCTATAAAAGCTATTGGTAGGAGAGCCACATTGCATCAGTAATCGAAAACCATTACCGGTACACTTTGTCCTGTGCACTATGTACCTGTGGAAAGGCCTCAAGTCTCAGATCATACAAGTACAGTACATGTAGTGTGCAAATTCTGTTTCCAAATTTTGTATTGACTGTTACAAGACTTATGTTATATGTAACATAATATCATAGTAAAAGCACTAATTGATTTTATGCAGTATATAAACTGTATATGAATTTAAGTCAGCAATTTTGTATTTAAAATAAAATTGGGGTCAAAGGATGCGAGAACATATAAAAGAGAAATAAACTGTCCATCCTAGTGAGATATATATAATAGAGTTACATCAAAAAGGATTTTAAGATGTTGATTTTAAAGGAACAACTGTAATGGTCTGCTAAAGTTTGAACATGTGGTAAGAAAAACGTGGTATTAACAGACATTAAAACGGATAGTGAGTGTTTGTGTGATATCATGTTTTATTAGAAAGCTGTAGGATGGAAAATTTATACAGAGAAACTTAAGTACTAGAGATATATCCTAGAGTTGACATATTTAGGTCCTGGTATGTAGATAACTAAAACAAAGATAAAAGAAAGCTACTTGCATACATGATTGATTGGCCAAAAATGGTGATGCAATGGGGAGTGTGGCTTGTCTTAAGTTGGCATAATGTTACTTTTCTGTCTGCCATTGTAATGAACTAAAGCTGTTGTAGGGTACTGTAACAACAGCTGGTGCCCATATTGATGTATATCAGTTTTGATGTACGTTTTAAGAGTATACAATGTTTTAAAGATGTTGTTAAGTATGGTAAACATGTCAAATACAAACAACATTATTGAAATAACAGTTCTGAAACATTTGAAAATCTAAGGTTAGTACACTGTTACAAGTGATTTTTTTTCAAGCCAAAATAGTCTGAGAGAAAACTGCAAAAGAAATTCTTAAATTTCGCAATGGTTAATTTGTTGCTCAGTGAATGATGTTCACACAGAAATTTGAAGCCCCTTTCTTAACACAACTGTAAGCCCACACCGGTACAGAGTCATGTGCCAGACTTGCCTGCAGTATTTAGAAACCTGAACCTGGTAAATACCTCCCCTCTCAGACACAACAAGACAGTTGAGGTGCCAGAACAATTGCATTGCTGTGTTCCAGTTGGATGTTAGGCAGTTGTTGTTTTTTAAAAGTTTTTTTCGTATATATTGTTGTTTTCTTTGTTGTTGTTTGTGTACATAATGAAATCTAATATTTTAAAAATTTTGAAGAATCCCATATAGGAAAATAGGACACAAATGTAGAAAGATGATACATATAACACATCTGTTGTCTAACAGTCAGGGTCTGATTATTGGCTAGTTTTACCACCTCTGAGCTGTACTTTCTGTCACTCTGGTCATCTTCCCACTCACTTTCTGTTACTCTACTGGCAGTGCATTCCAATAAGTATGAACACACATCAATGCAAAGCACACACACAGAAAACATAGACTCTATACATGGAGTCAATAATAGAAGCCATAAAACAATAATTAAAACATTTGTAATTTGGAACAAAAGTTTTTTTCATGAACATACAGGAAAGACTTGGTGGCAGCTTGACACTATGCATGCACGACAACAACGGTGGATTATTCCTGCTAAGTCAACTGAGGAGTTCAAGTGTACCGTGGAGATACCATGGTTGCAAGGCATGCATGTTTGGCCAACACACACTTAATGCGGCAGTGCAAGTTAGAAAATACACCTTAACCTTAAATCTACTAGGGTTACCGGGCCATTTAGCACCAAATTTGTATGAACTACAGGTAAAAGCAGAGGGGAGAGAGTTAATTGGTTGTTGCAAATTTTATGGTTTTAACCCAAAATCTAATGCAATTTGTCTTGTCGTTTTAGGTTGGTTTCTTTTGCTCTCACCATTCAACTAAAGTATGCTATAAATCATGGCATATTTGCAGTGGTTTTGGTGTTTTCAAAATCCCACTGCAAAGCCTCTGTGAAGACATCAAGTTAGGGTGGGGGTTGTGGACCCAGTAATACCAAATTTTGCCCCTGCCACCAATGTTTGATCCCCGTACAGACATTTGCTCTTAAGGGCTATTTCAATATTCACCTTGAAATGTCTTTCAAGCTAGTTACCACAGCTGTTTACATCAATTCAGACCATTTATTGTGAACTGAATGTTAAATATTAAACCAAGAGTAAAGAGAGTCAATATCCTCCACAAGAAAAAGCAAGCACCCCAAACTTAACTTTATATTCTCTGTACGTCTTTTAAATATGTCAGATTTAGATTTTGTTTTTTCAATTTTGTCTCAAAATCTCTTACAGTTGTTTGTAGTTTAGACTAGTAACTTTTAATGTGACTTAATATGTCTGAACTACCAGCAAAAATGAAGACACAAAACCCCTCTTTGATTTGTAAATGAGTAGAGTCAATGGCCGTTGACATTTCAGGGACATTTTCCCCTCAGGTTGTCCAGCTGCACACCAAAAATAGAGCGGGGCATTTCAACAATTTCCTTGTGTGCTGGGAATGAGCATAAGACATGCTTGCCAGTCTTCAGAGCGCGGTTGAAACATAGGTTAAAGTTGTGTGCGCAGCTACGAAGTTCACCATCACTGGACCCACAAAACAACCTCGAAACGTTGGCCCCAAGGACGGTAACTTAGGTAAACACAAAGTAACACATTTGAGACACGAACAAACATCAAATACACTGTGTATGGTTAGAACGCTAAACACACGATAACTCGCACCGAACACACAAACAAACGACACCTAACTGTGCCTTGGTGACGGTGACATCTTTAAGTTGGCTCAAGTATGCTTCAAACATTCTTAAAGATAACCGGGACCTTAATTCTTGTAGTGTTATGCTTCAATGGCAGTATGAACTTGAAGCCATACCTACCTGCAGGTGTACCGGATGTTGAAATGGTGCCTACTAAAGACTCACTAAACGCGTCCAAAGACCAAGTTGTCGACAAGAACAGTGGAAAGAGTTGGAACATACAGCTGCTTTATACCTTTCTTCCGGCCTTCCACGAAAAGATGACGATCCAATACTTGCCAAGCTTACCCAATTGGCCAACGAGTCGAGGCTTAATTTCTTAAAGAACTGCCTTACTCGTCTTACCTCGAATTGTCAGACGTCTTCACGGTTCCAGGGTTTCTTTAAGTGTTCTCTGAAGCATTCCTCGAGCAGCTTTGTGCTTAAGTCTATCAATAATGCAGACTGGTTTAAGGTAGCACGTCTAGAGGAAGTCGTTGATGTGTGCTTTTAACTTAAGGTTACTGTACCGAGGGTCATCGGTCATTTTTAACGTGATCAATTACACTTGGGTGATGCCATTTTCCATCCAGGGGAAGCATAGAGTATGTGTTAGAAAAAGGGAATTCACTGGATTTCGCAGAGCGCTAGGTATTTGTACCCTTGAAAACGAACTAAATTTGTAGCATGTGATCAAAATAGCACACAAAAATATCATGTTTTTACCTCTAATCTATTTGCGCCTCTTCCCCGTCGACTTGCGACTTGGAAAAACCCAAGGCTGTAAGCTCCGCCCACATATCCTTCCGCTTGTTTTACTATTTGCTGTTTGAGCCACAACCTGACAGAGACAAAGTAAGTCCCTACTGTGGATCGCCAGTAGCAACGTTGATTCTAAAGCCTCGTGACGTCAATGGCGCGTACGAACGTGCTCCGTAAGACTTGGGTAAAAAAAGGTCACCTAGAGTTCATTGCCTCCGCTATCAACAAGATGCTTTGGATTTGCTACCAATACTGGAATAAACAAATTAAAAAGAAAGAAAAGAAAACTTTATCACTTACGATGCTAAGGTGGCCTCACGTTAAGTTTGGCGTAGGATCTAACGCTAATGTTTTTAAAGACGATGCCTGTGATGGTCTGTGATTTTGACGACAAAGCCAAGGCCATGAAACAACTACTGTAACGTTAGTTGTGTAAAACAAGGATTACCGGAAGAGGATATGACGTCAGTTGTACGTGAGGATGTCCAGCATCACTGACAGTGATTTTAACCAGGCACATACCTACGATATCAGAAACGGTAAATTATACGTGCAGAAAGAGTTTGAAAGAGCAAGGAACACAAAGGAAACATAACTTGAAATGTTATGTAGCGTTGACAAAGAATATAAACAGTCAACGCGTCCGAACATAATACGGATAGTGTGAACTTAAACGTCGGAATTATCGGGTAAACCGTTGACTGTGAAAACTTTGAGTGACCAACTTTGAGTGAATCAGCTATAGCTGTGTCACGTCTACCCAAACTGTGCCTGACGTCACAGAATGCGTGGGAAAATAAGCAACTTATCTTCAGGTTTCAGGAACTGATTCATCCCAAACCATAACTAGAAAGGCCGACATTTGCTTAAGAGCAAATACAGCATATTTCAGCCATACCTCTTCCCACGCAACATTGGACTGTTCCAAATCACCCCTGCGCAAAAATGGAACATCCTCTTAACAGTACATTATCCCCCAAAGTGGACTGGTATTGTGAATTGATTCCAGGTAAAAACAGAGCTTGCTTCTATTTTTCAGAAAATGACAATAATCACACTTTCCATTCAGAAAATTTTCATCATGACTGAAAATTGTTGAATGACTTCATGTAATGTCATTAACAATTTTCAGTACGATAACTAGGTGTAAGTTTAAAAAAATATAAGCTCCTTGTGATGTGGGTACATTTATTATTGCAGTGAACTTTTTTTATTCAAGTAGGGCATACGATTTAATAATTATCAAGCAGGTGCAGGTACTGTAGGAGCGTTTGTTTTCTTCAAGCTGTAAAACTGTTAAACTGTTTTACTTTGTATGCAATCAGCCATCGTGCCTATTCTTATTTTAGTTTAACAACTTCCTGCCAGACCCGGAAGATACGATTGAACCTTGTTCGAGGATTTATTTTCGTCTGTCTGGTCAGTCTGTTCATACCCTGGCGCTGAGAGTGTTTTATTGGGCTGAAACTCTGGCAGTTTAAAGTTACTTACAATTTAAATGTTCAAAGTTTATGTCAAACAACAACAGCACTAGGAAATGTGGCCACTATAGACAGGTGGTCACTATAGAGAAAATGCTGATCTATTGACTAGGAGCCATACGTTACACATGATTTCAGTACACTGATCATTAATCATATAAACATTGCACAGGTAAGCCAATTGTTCAGATGTACAATTAAGTTCAAATAATTCTGAAGAGAAATATTGATGAGAAAATAATCATTCTCGCCACTGTCTAACTTATAATTACGTATCAAAACTAAACGCAGATTTTCTAACTAACGCACCTTTCGCCGACTTCATCAAAGGACCGCCGGCTATCAATCAAACACGGCTGTTGATTAGACTTAGAGTTTCAAACAGTCATGTGCTGTGTGCCAGTTGACAGCGAACTTCATGCTACGTGATGTTTTACATTGCTTGGACCTTCTTTCCTACAGCGGTGCTTCTACAAAATATTTAGACTGTAACACTGAGTCCCACATGTTTTATAGAATAGAATTTGACGCAGAACAGCGTTTTTTGCTGGGTATTTTTCTTGAAACATGTCCGTGGGAATATCAGCGAGGCGGCGACGTAGGGATATCAGACCGTCAACAAAAGTCGCACGGCGGCTAACGGCGCAGCGAAGATACTAGCGCTATAAATAAGCACTTCAACTAAGGATGGCAACCCGTACAATATTTTTGTATACTGTTGAGCTAAGTAAAGTTTGTTGTTTATGAGGTTTTAGTTGTCTTTGAAGCTTTGACCCGAAATATTTTAAAGTCAAACTGCTGAAGAGAAGTAAGTGACTGCTACGGTTATCGTAGATATGGCCCTAAAAAAACTGATAAAAGAAGCCTTCTCAATAGTCTAAAATGCAAGAGCTTCCGGGGGGGGCTTCGCCCACCTGGGCCCCCCCCACAGTGGCCCTGCCCCTGGACCCCGCCAGGGACATTCGGTGGCCCCCGGACCCCTGTCCGACGCTTTGAAAAAACCCTGGCGAGAAGTCTGTACGGCCTGAGTCTTCAAGTTAACGTATTGTGTGGTCCCGCTTATGAATATTAATTAGCCTTCGCTTTCCTCTTCGCTGATTGGCTGAACCATAAATTGAATTAACTCTTCCTGCCGGCTAGACGCAGGTGCAGATGTCGGCTCTGTGGGGTGAACGTCCGAAAGGTCATGGCATGGAGAACGAAAGAAAACCAATTTCCCCTAAAAAAAGTGCTGTAATTAAGCCTTTTACAGTACTTTATGCCAAAAATTTTACTTGGATCATTTTACCAACTATCTTATTCCTATCTATACCAAATGTTACTCATACCAGGGTACAGGGGTGCAAAATATACCGTTATAAGACCGTCAACAACAGTCGCACGGAGCTAACAGCGCACCGAAAATACCATCGCTAGCGTTTCAACTTCGGATAACAAGTTATAAGTACTGTTGAACTCAGTAACGTTAAAGTTTGTTTTTAGTTGCCTTTGACGGTTTGACCTGAAATAGTGTTACGCTAAACTCCTGAAGAGAAGTTAAGTGACTGCTGCGATTATCATAGATATGCCCCTAAGAACTGATACAATATAAAGCCTTCTGAATAGTCTAAAATGCGCGAGCCTTAGGCGGGCTTCGCTCCCCCTGGCGGGAACACTGCTATATACGGGATCATGAGGCCCCGCTTATGAATATTAATTAGCCTTTGGCCTCCTTTTCGCTGATTGGCTAGGTCTTTGATTCAATTAACTCTCCGGCTGACGCGCACAGGTGTGGCTCTGTGCGGGGTCACGGAAGGTCACGTCAGGAGGCCAAAAGAAAACAAATTTCCCCTCAGAAAAGTGCCAAAATTAATCATTTTAAAGTTGTTTATGTCAAAAATTTTACTTGAATCTTGTTACCAAGTATCTAATGTCTATCTATACCAAATTTCAGGTCATTTAATTGTAATACCAGGGTACAGGAGCCAAAAGTGTCCTTTTTTGGTCAAAAATTGGCCAAAAATCGCAAAAATAAGCATTTTGTTGCACTGTACACCAAAAGTGTTATTGAATTTATATGAAGGGATTATCAAGGCACATCTGTGTCAAATTTCAGCTCATTCGGTTGCAATACCAAGGTACAGGAGCCAAAAGTGTCCTTTTTTGGTCAAAAATTGGTCAAAAAATCGCAAAAATAAGCATTTTGTTGTACTGTACACCAAAAGTGTTATTGAATTTATATGGGGGCATTATCAAGGCACATCTCTGTCAAATTTCAGCTCATTTGGTTGTAATACCAGGGTACAGGGGCCCAAAGTGTCCTTTTTTGGTCAAAAATTGGTCAAAAAATCGCAAAAATAAGCATTTTGTTGTACTGTACACCACAAGTGTTATCGAATTTATATGGGGGCATTATCAAGGCACATCTCTGTCAAATTTCAGCTCATTTGGTTGTAATACCAGGGTACAGGGGCCAAAATATACAGTTTTGGTCTAAAATTGACCAAAAAATCTCAATAAAATCATTTTAGAGGCAGATATGAAAAAACTGAGAAAAAAGCATCAAGGTATTGGCCCATTCTACCCCTGTGCCAAATTTCAGGTCATTCGGTCCAGGAACGGCGGAGATGAATCACTTTGAAGATTTGACAGGAGAAAGAAAGAAGAAACATTACGAATACAATATATTTCACCATACTATGTATGGCTGAAATATAATCATTGATATACAGTTACAGAAAACATGTCAGTCGCTAGCCCGCTGGGAGAGACACACTCATCTTGGCAAAACGTACTAGTTCTTTCTGTTGATAATGCATAGCTCAAACAGTGTTAAGGGAGAGTTCCCTGTTTGGTACCAGTTGATCGTGGCTAGAAGTGACAGATCGTGAACAGCACCACTCGACACTTTCGTGACCGTCAGTGTACTTTTGGGGAAACGTTTTGTAGCCATTTTTTTAAATCAAAAGAACTTTTCCAAGCATGCACAGGTGTTACTCTTACTCCTTTAATATCGAAAGGTCTTTCTGAAGGGAGCAAAAAGTCTTTTTACGCCATTTTATATATTTTTTATTCCTAAAACTATATTAAAACCAAAAGCTCCGTGGCATTTGATACAGTCGACGTACAGATGAGTATTGGCTTTCAACAGGAATTAAGCAAGCTCTCACAACACAATCTTCGTTAAACGTTACATAAACCTTTAAAGTTTACAAGTGTAATGTTTCCTTCTATGGACTACTGCCAAAGCTTTCTTCATGTTCGTTTGCTGTTGAAAGTTTCCTTGCTACTGAGGTATGGAAACCCCAGTGTGTAGTTTTAGAACTGACGATATCCCTCCCAACCCAATCCACAAAGAGAACGCTGGGTAAACTGGCCGCTCGAACTTGACCTTGAAGGTGTGAATGACCTTCTTGCTATCAGCGTCTCGGAAGGTCACAAACCCGGCGTCATAGTCGAGAATCACGCCTATCTTGTCTGGGTGGGGAGAGAAAGTGATGTCGTGAGAGTTGCCTTGGTCGTGCGCCTTGTAGGTGTCGCCCGATGTCCGCTCGATGCCCCATCCTCCTGGCGACTCACCGATGTTGACCTCCCGTGACACGTCTCCATACGCCACCCCTAACAAATAGTACCTGGCGTTTTCCGTCCCCACCTCCCAGTAGTGCCTCCCCCCTGACACAGCCGCGGTCCCAAACACCGTCGACGTTTTGAACCTCCCCGGGACCACGGGGAGAGAAGGGATCTCATCCCCCTTCACCGCCCTCGTGTTTCTCTCTGACAGGTGCAGTCGTTTTCCCGCCGTTTCTGGGTCGAAGCGGAAGAAGAAAGGCATGGTTTCCATGGTAACGGTTGCACTGTGACACACGTTGTTACCGTCTATTGCGCAGACTTGAAACTTGTACTTTGTGTCAGAACTCCGGCCTCGAACGACAGAAAAGTTCCCCCGTATGTTCTGAATAATGATCGGGGGGTCATCTGAGGACTCATCGGCACAAGAACAGTGAAGTTCAAAGATTCCATTGTCGTCTGATGACTCCCATTCTATGTATGCCATATCGAAACTTGTCCTGCACTTTTCTTTATCTATCGATGGAGTGCCCAGTGATGATTTCTGCGTTTTCTCCTTCTCCTCCATCGTTTTGACCTCTAGTTCATCAACCCTTCGCTGTAAGTCTTCCATCTTTGCGTTGCTCACCTTGGGGGTCACGTGACCTTTATCTATGGCAGCTATTTTGTCAACGGAGCATCCCATGTAGCACCGCGGCAGTCCTGTAGTGAGATGGGTCAATGAATGTTGTCGATAAGTTGTCAAATGATTTTGTATTACTTTGTTATTACCCATAATATCATCTTCCATTTTTTCTGATAACTTACAGAGGCTCACGAAACGATCGCAAAAAAGACTGGTCCCAAAAAAGAATTTCATTATGTTATATTGATCAGCTTTTTAAATAAAATCAGCCTTTCAGCTGTTTTCCCGATGATTAAAAGGGGATCAATAAGCCACTGACAGTCAGAAATTGTCTAATACAGGATAGCAAGAGACGACTAATGATACAAACATTGCACATCTGCACATGTAGCTATACTGTAGTGGAGGTAGTTCTAATTCTACCCTCAACCATAGCAAACTCGTGACTAGTTTCAGACTTCACTACGATATCATGTACGTTTCGGGATGGCATAAAGACTAATGTAAAACATAACAAACATTTCGCCCCCTCCCACACAACGTTTCAAGTCACCTGTCACGGTCCACTACGATCTACCTGTTTAGCAATGCTGTCCAAATCAAAGCAGAGAAAGCCTCCTAAAGACTGAAATCTTCAAGTGTCCCAAACGATGCGTATTAAAAACGTGGTCAGCTATCCATTGAGGTACACCTTTTACATGTAACACAGGTTATATCTACCTGCAAAGGAAACCTGGTGGCGACCCGTGCAGTTGTGTGTACCGCCCTCTGATGACCTGTTCCCTGGCAACGTGACGTCACATTACGTGACTACAAGGGCACCTGTCCTCCCCTGCTCATGTGTGCCAGTGGAAAGGACACAATATCATAAATTAAAGAATACTACATGATGGAGTTTTCTGTTAGAATGCTCAGTTTCCTTTGGCAATATTTTTAGGCACTATTTAATGCTAGTTTACCTTAATCAACAGGGTAATCTATATCCGTTGTTTTAAAAAACAAGGTATTCAGGGACATCAACTCGACGGTGGTGATTCCAAAATGCAATACATTCAAAATATTGCCGTTTAAACCCGCCGTCCATCGAAGTGATATCCCTATATACACTGTTTTTAACAACAACGGATATGGGTTACCCCGCGGATAAAAGTAAACTAGCGTCCATAACTTATTCTGAAAGATTTTGTGAATATGCAAGCGTTACAAAGAGACTATGGTAAGTTCACTTTAACGAACATGAGCAATGATGTGAAGGGGCTACAGGCGTGATTAGAAACTTTTATTCAAAATTAATATGACAAGCACTGTGAAGCATATGTTTTAATAGATGTGAACTGTGTGAGAATGCACTGTACAAATGTTCATGGACACATTAAGTGCATATCATATTCTTCCTTATATTGTAGCAGTTTTTAAAGTTGTATCAAACTGTTTACTTATCTCTAATATATCCTCCATTTTGTTATAGATATTTAAGATGATGACTTGTATTGGTTCTGGTACGTCACATATTGCTATGATGGGAACAGACTAAGTTCAGCCCTAACAAATGATGTACACATGTGCACTATACTCCAAATGAAATTACAACACACCTTTGTGTGAGTTGTGAATTTTTAAGCTTAAGCTTGATGGGTCATTCATTGGTTGAGGTGATGAGTTGAGAGCCGCTGGTAGCGACGCGTGGCTCTCTTTTCACGTTTTCTGGATAATTTAGGAGATGGAAGTTCTTCTTTGGTCTCCACTGGCTCCGACGTTGTTTTCATAGAAGACCAATAAGGTGGCCATTCTTTGGTCGACGCCTTCACTGGCTCTGAATTTTTTTCCATAGAAGGCCAATAAAATGACCCTTCTTTGGTCGACGCATCCATTGGCTCCGAAGTTGTTTTCATAGGAAAGCTGTTACTTTTCGCTGTACCACCATTAGTTTTAGAAATAACTGTCACACCATAACTTGTGCTCTCCTTCAGGCCTTTCACCTCACATGACTTGCCTTGTACGTTGCTCATCCTGACTGGGAAATCACCGGGAGAGGAGTACAGAACATCGAACTTATAATCCTGGTCGTCATCAGTGTCCCACGACACTGTCGCCTTATGCGCTGTAGCTTTGCACTTTTCTGGAGAAGTGACCGGGGCATGCGGCAAATCAATGCCCTTCAGGAGACTCTTCAGCGAACTCAGGTCTACAGTGACTCGGTCGATGGGAATATGTGTGTACTGTTCATCATCGATAAACATGCTGTTACTTTGCTCCACACGGCCTGTGACAAGCTGCTCTGTTTGTAGGAAGCAGGCTGGGTCGGTTTCTTTTGCAGCCTCTTTGGCATATGCCAAACATGAATTTGCATTCTTCACTTTTTCATAAGAGCTGTCAATGAAAGTCTGTATTTTGCCAGTGTCATCTCTTGCTACCTCCTCTACTTTCGCCACCATAGCGACCTCGCGTTCTCGGATAATGTCTATCAAGGCAGCGCATTCCAACTGGATCTGTGATTTCACTTGAGATCCGTGCTCCCCCATTGCTGCCCTCCTACCTTCAAGTTCTTTGATCTTTCTTGTCTCTTCTTCGATCTTTCGCCCTAGCTCTTTAATTTCTTTCTGTAGTTGTTCTTGTTTGGTCCCAAATACCTCCTCCAAGGCAGCGACGTCGTGTTCCTTGTGTTTGCCGACCAGCTTGCAGAGAGAACAAACTGGTGCCTTGTCTTTCTTGCAGTACAGCTCGACAGGCTTGTTTTTGTGGTCCGGACACATTACAGTCTGGAAACGACAAGAAGAAAAATATAAAGTTCATGATCATTTTTCCATCTTCGAGAAAAAGTAAATTAAAGTTAATGGAGAGAAACAACCACGCGGGATGAACAATAAAGTTCAGAATGGATTTGCAATGTTGTTAAGACTTCGTATACAGGCAGTGTTTCTGCTCACCTTTTGTAAGGCATCAAAAGACTCCACGGGTGCTACCAGTTGGTGGTTGGCCAGAGCACCGCGGGATGGATGCACCAACGGTAAACAGTCCCTGCAGTAAGACAGTCTGCATGTGGTGCAGCTCTTCACTGCATCTCTAGGTGGCGTTGCGTCGCAGACCAGACATGCCACGGCGTCCCTTTTCCACTGCGACTGCGCCTGTTTGAACCTGGTGACGTGATATGGTTTTAGCTTTGATTTATCATGAGACTTTACAGTAAAGACAAAACAATAAAGTGGTTATTCCAGGATTATTCGAAACTTTTGGCACACATATTTGTACATTCTGTGTTGAGTTTGAGACTGGTTGCCATGAACTCTGGACGAAAGGGCTGGTTATTAAGTTACAAATTAAGAATTGAGCATCTACAAAGGGTAAGACCGTTTAAAGTTCAAAGTCTTTTCTCTTAAGTAGAAAACACACATACTTAAATAAAGGCAAATTTTACATATTTCTCGTTTAAAGATCCGGACATAGACTCTGTGCACTGTGGAGATATGCATAATCAATTGCATTTGCGAGTACAATGCGAGTATGTGTTCAACACTTGAGGTAGACATGCAGACAAGGAAGGGAGTAAAGGCGAGAAACCTACCTGTCAATGATGTTCTGAAGTAGCAGATTTTTCCCCAGCCCGTCTACCCCACGGTCACCCAAGCCAACCTCCTTCCTACAAGTTGGGCATGCGAAACTTTCCAGTTTTCCTTCGGTGGAAGGAGGGGCTGGTGGTACCGAGGAGCAGGCGGCCTGTGTCCCCGCTGGTTCATCGGGGAGAGTCTCGAGGAACGCCTCCGCACACCTGCGACACAGGTTGTGATGGCAGGGCAGCAGGAGCGGACAGGTGTACAACTCCAGACACACCGGGCACGTCAGCTCGTCTTCTAAACCCTCCATATTGTACATGTATTGTATGGACTGTAGTGCGAAGTCTAACCACTAAATGAGGAAGCGAAACTATGACATCACGTGATATGGGTGGGCCAATAACACTAACAACAGGTAACTGACATCATGACGCAAGGATTCTGGGAAGGTAAACATAAGCCAAAACCTTTTCCAACAGGACTTAAGTAATATGTGTTTCTGACTGATACCATAGCGTCCAACCCCAAAGTAAGAAAGATAATCTATGAAAATTGAGTAACCTTTCTTATTGATATATTGTCTTGATGCGGGCACAAGTTGCAGAGAACATCATTTGTGTCAGAGAATAATTTGTCCTAACATAAACCCTTGAGTGTACCTTCGCATTTAGCTGAAGAGTTTGTTTTATTTCCACACATTTAAGCACAATTTTCATTATCTGTTGTCCACGACTATTTTGATAACATGTAGTCAGGTTGAGGTGCAGTTTTAGGTCGATAGGAGGCGCTTCTGAACTGCACCGTCCAAATCACCGCAGGCTGGCTGGCTGAGCAAGACTTTTCATGAGTATCTCTTTGGGTAGCTGCCTGGGACACTGTAACAGCAGCGTTTTAATCAGCCGTGAAATACAGAAAAACATGACTTTGATTACTGGTAACCTTATTAGGTAGGATACGGTGTTTTATGCGTGTAGGTACGCTATGGGATTGTATTCTGTATCGCGTTACAGGTATTCAGGATCCAAGGTCTTAAAAAAAAAGCATTTTCTCGAAACAAGACAGACAAGGGATGGATAACACGTAGTGCTATTGATCTTAAGCTTCTGAAGTGTTGAGATGGCAGGACAGTACACAGGTAGCTTTACACTTAAATCCGTTAAAACCTACTCAAGTGCCCACCCAACGCCCACTAGTTCATGTTAAAACCCTCATCAAAACAATTAACACAAGTGAAAGCGCCTTTTCTGCGTGCGTCCATGCAGTCACAATATCCTTAGAATAACTCCGCACAAGCGAGCGTGGCGAACAAAGGCGTCAGGTGACGATATCCATCGTACCTTTCAATGGATTACCTGTCGCGAAAGTTGGTTCCCATAGCGACCAGCCAAGGTGACCTAAGGCGACACAAAGGTGCCCGCAGGCCCAACAATACCACCGGTATCTCTACACCGTGTTTTGAGATCGCGTTTCTACCCTCGGCCTAGGTAATTTTGCACCATCGCACGCTAGCTATTATCCTAAATTATTTTTGTAGGATACATTTTCCTTGCAACGTTAACTATCTCGGACAAGAGGGGCCCCCGAGAGAGAAGTGGACAAGCGTGTTCAAACACTCCTGCGGCGTGAGGGCCTTAAGGGCGCTATCTGCGGAACTCGCCACACTTTCTCTTCATCGTTCCGCCTGGACTCACAGGTAAGACATCGTTAAACATCTTAAGACATCCGCTGAAGAAAAAAAATCGTTATATTTCAAAGACGGTTTACTTCAAATCCTTTGTGAAGGCGGCGACGTATGTTACGGTTGCTTGAAGACATTATTTGAGACGGTATTGATTTGTGCATAGCCTTAGGGTGCGGACCTGTTCTTGTGGCTTTGTTGTTTCCATTGATTTGTATTGTCCCACTAAAAACCATCCGTGCTTTAGACAGTTTATATTCACTGGTATAATAGGCATAGAGAGCATTGAACGGTCAGCGATGGGCAATTAATTGGCTCGTTGTGTTTGTTGTTGGCATGCCCTAGTTATTTTTGTTAAGTGGGACATGCTGTCGGTAGGGTCGGCTGTTAGAGAAAAAAAACGAGACAGACTACAGATAAAGAACAATACGATATTCCCCATGGACATCATCATAATATCTTTTCTAAGACTAGGATTTTTCGGGGTTTCTTTTCTTTTCAAGCACATGTTTTGACCCGAGGATTTGTTGTCCGGAACTGTTGCAACACTTTTTGTCCTGCGGAGTTTGTTCGTTGCCGTCTGTATAAGTAAAAGCTACCGGTCTCCTTTGTGGCGAAAGAATGTTGATTGAAAGATACCTCCCCACTCCGGATGGAACTAACTACATGCAAATACTTTCAACTTTTGTTACGTTGCATGGATTTTGCCTACAAGTAAAGGCTTTTACGTTTTAGAATTGGCTAAAGAAAACATCATTTGCTATTTTGAGTATGAATACTCAAGCATAGCACGCTTCACAAAATTCAAACTTAAACGTTAAATGGTTGGAACGGTGACCTAAGGGCTTATTTGTGAATTACTTACCAGCGAAAGGATTTGTTAAAACAATGGGTTCTGAAATAAGAGCAGACGATTGAAAAGGGTCCGTAGTACAAACAGTGCAACGATATTTGATTATGTATTGCCTCATATAACCGATATTGTTTAGCCATACACTAACAGCAGGTGCAAACATACACACTGCGAAACTTACACTGCCAAATAAGCGGGTATTACAACCATAGAAGTTGCGAAGATAGACCGTTTTCATACAAAGTGACTTATTCTAATTTCTAACTTTTTAGAAATATTGTTGCTATGCTATTTTTAAAAACCTATGACCGGTATACCTGTCCGTTGCTAGGGACAATATTTCATAATCTATGATGACATTCCGCCACGCTGGGGACAAAATCAACAGCTTAATTGGACGGACCAAACACTATTTCAACCCATCTTATCTTATCTTCTCTACTCTGTATAGCCTAGTTACGGTCAAACAAATTTTAGGGTCGCGGAAAAGGGATAAAGGTAGTTAACACTAATACTGTATTTTGGTCTTGCTGTCCTATTAGAGAAGTAATTTTTCAGCGACAAAGAGACTGTGCCTTGGCTAAAGCATGATGTGTTGCATTGATTGACATTGCCCTACGGACTCGAGTGTTCTATTTACATTCAATAAGCAGAACGTTTGAATGTAATTAAACAACAAACAGGGTCCTTTGTTGATCTGACAACCTTAAAGGTTTTGTTGACAGACCTTTTTCTTCATTTAGGTCGTGCAGTTTTTATTTAAATATCTTATAAGTAACAAACGTTTTCTTGTGTATATTTGTGGTAAAGGTATAGCACAATGACCAGATAGTAGAGTTCTAAAACTTGTCTAGATTTAGAAGTATAGCAGACAATGCTAGAGGAGTTTTCGTTGGTAAGCTACCAATGCCAGCCCGGCCGACGGCAAGATCACCTTGCCGCTGTTAAGCCCCGGGCCTCTTTTCAATTAGCCGCTTTGTGTCAACACGCCAACAATGCTCCGAGCCCGCCTTTAGTAAAGGTATATGTTTACCGGCCAGACGGAGTTTGGCAACTGACAGACGCTGACACCCGCCTTGTGTTTGCAGAAGGCAAAAGGTATTTCTCTCCTAAATTCCTGTTTTAGGACTCATTTTGCAAAGTGACGTTAGAGTCAGACAGACAAGGGGCGTATAAACGGGTTTGTCAGGATTGACAGGAGGTTGGGACGAGGTTGTTGCTAACGACGCTTTGTGCATAGCAACGGGTAGCAGGTGTCTGGGGGTGTGATGGTCAGACTTGGTGGGCAGTGTTGGCACAACGCTACGGTGTACACAGTCGTGGCTGCACCCTCCCATGTTACACGTCAGAGTACGGACCCGTTTTGTAAGCTCGTGTTTGCTAAAGTGTGCTTCCCACGCAAGTAAGAAGTGGACTTTAATAGTACCCATGTCATACAATCCTCTAGACGTCACCTTGGAGTGATAAGCGTTCTGTAACTCTAGCTAAAGTTGGAACGCTTCTTGTGTTTATGTCAAAACTTGTATCCTGACCTTTGCATATTTTTCTTCGTGGTTGTCGTCGTAGGTCTGCTCGCAGACCAGTGAGACCCCTGGGCGAACCCGCCAGGACACCATATGCGGACTCCGAGCGCTTTGCAGGAGATAGAGCGGCAGCAACATCTCGCCACTAACACACACGGAACGTAAGTACACGCGCGTATACATACACACACGCAAATATACACACAGACACACATACAGAAACATGCATACACTCAAACACACACACACTCACACACACAAACACACACAAACACACACGAGCGCGCGTATACATGTACACACGAGCGCAGAGAGATTGAGAGATGGAGGCAGAGAGAGAAAGAGAGAGAGAGTGAGAGAGTGTGTGAGAAAGAGAGAGAGAAAGGGAGAGAGAAAGAGAGTAACTTGTATACTGTACTATACTATGATATGATGTATAACTGTATCTTGTAGATGCAAAGGCACTTTAGGGGATAGGCCAGTTGCAGCGTAAAGATAGGTATAATGTAAAGGTATAGTCTTTAATAAAATGCGTAAGTTGTTTGGGGAGATATATTTGTGTCTACATGGGGGTAGTCAAGGTTATAGCACGGTGGGAGGTCGGTCTTTACCACAGTCTAGGTCCCCAAAACAAACTAATATAATCTTAACACAGGAAACAATATATCACCAGCAAATACTACAAGTGGTATATTACCCCAGTTCAACGCCAAATATAGCACTCATAAAATACCCCCAAAGCACGAAACCGGGTCAGCAAAAATATATATGTATAAACAACGACACAATACCATACAATATATTGCAAGTTTATAACACACCATATATAGAATTCGCACGTATATATGTACACACACACGCCAGGGTGGTCTTCGTGATGATATTTATAAACGACAAGGTATGCTGTACTCCCCACGTGTGGGGTATATTTTCCCGCGTATAAGGCACTCGAGACACCCCTTTTGCTTCACCTGCCAAAGTGGTTGGTTTTCAGTGGTTCAGGTGTTTTGGAAGCAAAGATATGACCGTTATCACCCACATAAATCACTAAACTCGTGCCAAACACAACACTACTTGAGACTATGTTGAGGGTTTTACTCGTATAGCGTAGCGCCTGTGCTTTTCACTGGGTATCGCGTTCTAGTAGCACACATGTCTATCCTTCGCGTATTTGTGACGCTACGCACTTCAGTAACCTGTTGCTACAACGCTTCAAGACGCTGCGTAAAACAAATAAGAAATTAATAAGTCATGAACTTCGCTTAAGCTTCGTGTAAACTTGGTGTTATGGCAGCTTAGCATTGGTGCGTTGCTAAGAAAATATTCTCCGATGGTGATTTTGTAGAATGTTTAGTTTAAACTTTTTGGAAGTTGGGAAGAAGACGCTAACCGAAGACGGTCGTTTTAGGGTTAAACATAGAACCTAGAGAAGTACACGTTACTAAACAACTCAATCCAAACGTTTTGGATACAGAAGACTGCTGATATATACTACGTGTGTATAAGGACTGAGCGAATGTTATTGTTGACACTTACATTCCTCCAACCCCTCTAACATATTAATCATCGTATAAACTCTTGGATGATGAGGATTACCTGTTATTTTCACTAGTCAATGTAGGAGAAAAATGAGAAATGCGGGGGTATTGTTCTCCATGAGCTTTCGAAGCCCTTCAGGGCGATGCACCCTTTTATCATAATTAGTATAATGTGTATAATTACTAACGCCCCTATTACGATAAGACAGCAGAAACAAAGCAGGGATTCTGAGTAATGCCTCTTTTGTAAGACATTTGCTCCTCTGGTCTTTCTCGACTGTAAAATACCGCACCCCTTCAGCCCCTTAAACCGTAGCCTCCAGTCAAAAATGATGATGCAAAAAGGCGGTACATACACTTTGTCTATGGTAATTAACACACAGACAATTACACACAAGATCTATTGTTTCTTTAATAAGCACTCTGTGTGTAAGACCTGACTGTGATTAATTACTGGGATAGAAAATTAGGTCTAACTCCTGAAGAAAAGAGAAAAGCTGGTTGTCAGTTTGGCCCCCTTGTTGCGAAGCCCCAACACCCTTTGTGCATAGGCACGTATGCATAGATTACCTTGGCTTAGTGGTGTTTGCAATCTCTTAAGTTAACTCAGGTGTTTTAGGGTCAGGATATTATTGGATTACAGTGCAATAGACATACAGGTGCGGTTGTTGCAACAACATGTCCCTCTCAATAAAATTTGTTCTCCAAACTCGGCACTCTCTCACTCTCTTAGACTAAGAAAGAACCTTCTATGTTACACAATAGAATGATGCCTTATCCTTACAGGGGTCAGTTTACTCCCATAGAATAATAAAGCATAAAAGATAGGATACGGTTGTCCAATAAAGGTCACTGAAGAAAAAGAGAAGAAATGCTGGAAATGTTTTGTGAAATAATTTAGAGCTAGGAATGATATACCATATTGTGTTATTTATATTGCCCTATACTGTTAGTAAATATTTCTATGTGAGAGAATGTGTTACTAGCACTGTTTAATGTCTTGGCAACAGCAGAAGACGAAAACATGTGTCCTCATTTCATACCACCTTATCGTACGGTATCAAAATTGCTCGCAAACGGTTTGCCTGCGTTTAGGTTACATGTCCGGTTGCTACGCAACACCCCTAACTTATGGGAGTGTGCCAACATGGCCGATATATAGCCTAACACCGGAGACAAAAACTACTCTGACACAGACAAAACTGACCAAACAGAACCCATTGTGTGATGGTCATCCATAAATAATACCACGAGAGAAAAAAATCGATATATCAAAGGCGTGGGGATTATTGTGTTCATTTTATCTTCTCTTGAATTGTGGCTGTTGCTATGTGGAAATTGCAAGGTGAACAATGGACTGTGAATTTCTTTTGGTGAAGTGAAGTATGTGATGTTATGTAGACTTTGTCAGGTAAGGCTTTCAGTGGAATATATATTAATGCGTTTCGCCACCTTTATGTTTTGGACGTTGATATAGGGATAGTGTGTGTTGTGAAGTCTGGACCCCTTCCGTCAATGTCGAGATCTTTCTGTAGGCTTGAGTTAGAACGTATATATCTTCATTGAAGCATAGCACAAAGTTCGATATTTGTTATCTATCTGTGTCTTTCATTGCGATTTGGAAAGGGTGTACATTTTTGTTAGGGCAGTAGGACTTCTCCTTAGGAGGGGCTTGGTAACCGGGTTCTTGTTTCTGTAAAATCTATAGAGCATACTCGCACATACACATGTAGGGTCAAATTCATTGTTTTATGTTCACTATTCCAGTCTTTAGCTGTATAGTGTCTACACACGAAGGAAGGCTGTATTACGACATACGTAATACTTGTATTTTCGAATAGAACCAGGGACATTAAGATAGACAGGTATAGAAAGCTCTATTTTTGATGTAACGCTCGTTCACCTTTATCCGTGGGGTAGCCTTAATTCGTTGTTTAAAAAAAAACCCTGTGGATCTAGGGATTTCGGGTTAACGGACGTGAGTTTCAGATTGAAATATTTTCAAAATATTGCAGTGTGAAACTACCGTCTTTCAACTTAACGATTTCAAAATACTTTATGTTTTAATACATGTACGGATATAGGTTACCTCACGGATAAAGGTGACCTAACGTTAAAGCAGATATCAGATGAAGAAGGAGAACTTAGTGAGGAGGATAATTAGATTTTGGATGATTACTAAGAAGGTGGGATAAAAGAACAGGCCGCGAGGGAAATTAGGCCGTCATTATAATAGTTTTGTACATTGATTGATCATAGAAAACATCGGCCGAGAGCGTCGGCGGGGGATACTTTTATCTTCTTCAAAGATTAACCATTGCACACAGCACGGAACGCTCTAAGGACAATTCTAGTACATTTAACATGGTGTGTTGAGTGTTAGTCAATACTTTGATCCAATTCATTAGCGTCTCCTTGGCGAAATTATCCAATTCGTTGGTCGCTTTGAGAATGGGTTCGATCGCTCTCCGCCCTGAATGGCTCCGTGATCAGCTTTATTACACATGAAAGGGGCGGACCGACATGCTCTGCAGCGCTCAACGCAACCTTAATCTTCAAGCAGATGTTAGAAAGAAAAATGGTACCATTTTTCAAGCTCCTAGAAATCTCCGCTGTTCGGTTTTCACAGGGGCGCCTTAAAGTTGTGAGGTTGCCTTTCTAAATTTAGTTCACGTAACGTGGCGATTTTTGTCTTTCTACATTTGCTTAGAGCTAACACAACACTGTCGTCAAGTCTTCAATCAGGTCAGACATGGTCCGGTGTAGCAGTCCGAGATGCACCCCCTGGTTATATTGCACCCCTTGGTACACTTTGCTAAGTGGTAAAGTTTGGTCTGTTACACTGGGCCGGATTTGGTACGCAATCTCAGTGGTTCAACTGGTAAGGTATAACTTGGTAACGAACAGTTTATAACATGTATATAAGAGTCGGGTAGAGAAAGAGACCGGTGTTCAACGTAGCTTGGATATGAGATTTGGCATGAAAGAAATTAACTGCGATGAATATATCACTACGTGCTATATTTGGCTCGGACCAATTTTAATTTGATCCCTCCTTTGTGTTTAAAGACGTGACGGTTCTCAATAAACTAGTTTCTATGCAAAGTAAGTCTATTTCTAAAGATATCATTCTTCCTCAAGTCCAGACATCAATGTATTGAACGATAGTTAAATACGGATCAACTTTGATCAATGACAGGCTGTATCGCGCCTTTGTAATTGCGGCGGTTTTTAATTAAAAGCTAATGATTGTACTGGACGGGTAACGGTTCGACACTCTGTCAAGGTCATTTCACACTCCTAATCGTCTCCAGGTGACGATAGAAACGTACGTGCGGTCGTTTGGATTCCCTGAACCAATCCACACCCAATTTCTGGTCCAATATGTAGTCAGAAGGCAATTTGGGAAATGGTTTCAAAGGATGAAAGTGCCGTCAATATGCAATCAACTACAAGTGTTGATATGCCTCCCACTATTGGCCCATTTCTATTACTCAACGCGTGCAAGCAACATGCGTGAATGAGCGGTCGACGAATAAGTGGTTTATTTCACACTAGAAATTCGACGTTGTTTTTACTTGGGGGGTGGTGGGTGGGTTGGAGATGATTTTTACTGTGTCTATGGAGACATTTTGAAAGTGAAGTTTCCCCATTTGTTTCATGAGATGCACCTACAAGTATTTCTCAAAGCATTTCGTAATGCGTAAAAAGTAATTAGGCGAATGACTGTCGTGTGTAAACAAATGCTCAATCAAATGCTTTCAAGTGGAGGTATAGGGATAAACAAATCCGTTAAAGAAGTACACGTTCAAATATTTACTTGACATGGGAAATTCACCGACAGCCTATGTATACATATACACTTTTTATCTTGCTGATGTAACAAAACGTATGTGCCGTTTACGTGCTGGTAATATCAGAAATTGAGCGATGTTAAAGTAATCAAATTCTGACATAAAATTTGTACAACACAGAGCAAGGATTCATGTGCTAACTAGCTGGTCTGTAGAATTAGGCTACAACAAGTAAATTGTATGGATGACATCCTCTGCAAACTCCAAATCTAATGCGAGAGCTAGAAACAACAAGATGGCTAAACAAGCAAGATGCCTAAACAGAGACTATAGCTTTGTAACAAGAAATATGTTACGTTACATTCAAGGCTGCAACACAACACATTTTGCCATGGGGGTGAGGGGGGGTACTTCCTTGTCACATTGACCATCTCCGGAGTTGGAGAAGATTTGTTGGATTTTTTTTTATATCAGACGAAAATCATGATGCCATCCATAAAATCTCCTTGCTGCGGCCTGAGGAACACGACCCGAACTGCACGGTTGTCGGTACAAGCCGAGATATCGTTTGTGCTGTGATGAGGGGTTCAGTCAACCTTGGCGGGAAGACGCCAGCACAATTTACGAACAGACGACCCCGTGTTAAATAGTGGGATATGAACCGGGACCGTATGCGATGAAAGATATTGTGTTCACAAATTCGTGGCAAGGACAAATCGATATACATTCTAGTTGTAGACTGCGTATGAATTAGTATTTGTGCTCTTCCTAAAAGTAGTCTGTTGGTAGTAAAATAAAACCCATAAAACCTACTAATGAATAGTGCATCTATAAGCTTGTATATTATATGAAAACCACACAAATCAGCCACAAAACCGTATTTGCTGTGAAACCAGGCTTTCTTCAAGTTCAGTTTACATATTTCATACATATTTCAAAGTCTTTATGAGCTTTATGGATTTTGAAATCAATACCATAACTTATCGTGACTACTGTGTATATGTTTGGAATGGACAGCAAATATGAAATGTTTGCCATGAACCATGGATATGCTAGATGGCTGAGGAGATGAGACTGACGCCGTGAATGGCTTCCACGCATCTGGTCGTATTAAACAGGTGCAGCGGATATACGTTACACGGGATCTTTTGTCCTCCCTGTCAATCAAACGTTTAGAAAAGAATCAGCCCAGAACAAATATTTGAGATCGATTCTATCCAATAAAGGCCATCAAAGGGAGCTTTGATACCCATTTAATGGTTGCCCTTTCATACTCGGATAAGGGTTTATATTCTTATTTCCGAATCAACGCGTTTATTTAGGTCAGGTATTCAACCGAGTATTGGGATTACCTGTTAAGATATATTTGATTCATTTGACTGCTGACAAAAATATCACACTTTCTACGCGTTTCTTTAGTCAATTACATGATCTTGGGTTACTACTCGTGATGCTAGGGGATATCTAGTAGCTTGAATGGAAGGTAGTCTAAATTTAGCAGTCCGAAGCAGTTTCAAGTTTCAGCCAGACGACGACTTGTATCAACAACATTAGCCAATAGACAAACTTGAAACTTTACAAGTAATGGTCATTTTCTATGGGCGGAATGACACTGAAAATTCTGGGAGCAAGTATCCATACATTTGTGTTTAATGGCACTAAACTGTTGATAGATGTAAACTTGTTTTTGAGAACAAAATAGTTGGACGACGCCTACTAAATGTCAGCTATCTGTCATCCATCTTGTAATGGTCACACATCCAATCAGACGACCCGTGACAGATTAAGACCAGCATTCCGGACAACGCAAGCAAGACGTGTTCTCATTGACAGTTTCATTCCGCACCTTTTATTTGCATGAAGTCGCCGGTGAATTTGCCTCCATGCTGGTCTTGTTGTTAACGCTATTCAAGGCACGAAGCCTGGGGGTCTCTTTTTTGTGTCTGACATTTCATTCGCCGACTTCAAACAAATATGCAACAATAAGCACACACGCTAAGAAAGTCAACAACCTACAGTAGTGTATATAGAGTACGTACACTCATATATCATAGTTATGTCACTGTGCTATGGGAATGGCACAGTTTGGTATATGTTTGTACAACAATTTAATACATGTACAACTGTTTGGGACGGTAGCAGTTTTGTCTGTGGAAGATATAGGGTCTACGGGTTCTTTTTTAAAACCTGACACAGCCAAGTCGTGTAGAAAAGAAATTTTTATAGCAGCCTAAAGCAGATTTGACGGTTTTCTTTCGTAGCGTGCACTGACCTAGAGCGATTGGATCAGTAGCTATAGTGCATTAAGTGGCCATGCCATTTTACGCGTCGTGAGGGGAGAATAGATAGTCGCCACATTATCTTCTGAAAGGCACGCTGTAAAAGAAAACAAATGGCCATCATTTCTGAGGTACAAATTGTATAAAGATGACGTTACATTTGTCTAGGGGAGGTATGTATCGTCCTATTTTTCCTGTCAACAATATGTGAAGGGATCGTAATACCCCATTTCCGGTGGACAATGGTAGCGTCCATTAGCGTAGGTTGATGATAGCTTGAGTGACACGCAGCGAAACAGGTGGTCCTGGATGTAGGTTAGTCGGACCGGGGCGGCGGGACAGCGTGTAGGGGCAAGGCGGGCGCGTGGACGGGACAAGGCCAGTCCACACCGCCGGCTGGCTGGTCCGCATGCAGTTGTCTTCGGTCAGACAGCGAGTTTGTACCGACTACACGCCGTCTGCGTAGCGCTGTTCAAAGATGGGCAGGCGATGGAGAGGAAGGTAATTATAAGGTAGCGAAGTGTTGCACTGTGAGGATTAACATAGGATATACCCAGGCTGCGGTGCTGTGCTTGTGCAGACGCGTTGGCGGATCTGATATCGCGCGCCCAGCCTAGTTAGTAGACAACGTCAGAAAACTGTGAAAATTGTAGGTTGGGGAGGGTGCGTGGTGGGGAGAACTGTAAACATATTTCTCATGGGTAGGTTGTGCTAAAAAGCTTCTCCAAAATGTGATAACTTTCCGGTGGACTTTTTTCATCATACTGTTGGTACGATGGAAAATGTGCGTATTCGCAACAGACCGTTCTCATAGATATCAATTTGGGAATACTGTTATCGGATATAACTCACTCACTATATATAAACTACAGAGAATGTTACATGTGAATGCAACAAGAACGTTTTGATGCATACAACCAGAACATTTTTGATCGACTCCTTAATATGTGTCATTCTGTGTTACGCACAAAAATCAATGGTTAAACAATAGTGCGACGCAATGGTCATTCACTCGTTTGATGGATTATTGACGACTTGACAGGATAATAGAAAAGGGGGACATCAAGTCACTGAGGCTGTTTCTCAGAAGCCATGTAATCGGTGTAATCTCGCTCGCAGGCATTCTGCTTGTCTGTGGTTGTCCCAAATATAGCCTGGAAAATTATGTTGTAGAGCGGGTTTGGCCTGAGTACGCACTTTGCCCAAGTACTGTAGCTGTTCATTCATGTACTCTCCACGCAGAGGTTCGGCTCCGGCTGTTTTTGACGTGTTTTAGACGTTTTTGTCGCGTCTTTTTTGTACCGCTTTCTTCATGCTGGCCAGCGGACATGAAGAAAAATAGAAAGCCCGGCAAAATTGCCTCAAACACGCCAAAAACAGCCGGAGCCGAAACTCTCGTTGGAGGGTACCGTAGAAGGCCATTTGAGCTGTTGCAACGTGATGCAGACGGACGCGTGTGTCAACAAACCGTTCACATGAATGTACACGGACTTATCACAGCTACCTTATCTCATAATCCGCTCACTATGAAAGCACTCATGGAGTAATCTGATAGTATATTCAGGACGGGGAATGGATCGTAAATTGTCTCTGACCAGGCTAGCTTTCCAGAGATGACAGTGATTGAAAAGAACGCGAGTGTGAAGAAAACTCTAGCCTAGGCTCTGGCTCTGTGTGTTTTTCGTGATTGCTTTTGGAGTGTATCTAAAAACCAAATGACAGACATTGAAGTGCCAGGGGCGGGGCATCGTCACATCAGGTGTCTAGATATCGTTACACAAAAAAGTGGATAGTTGCCTGGACCCCAACCATACAAATGGAACAGTCCAAGGGTTCTATCCAGATCAAAGTTTGTGTTAAGATTTATTTGCAGATCTTTAATACTTGCATCATGATTTTTAGTTTTTTGTGAATTTTCGTGTCATCGTGTTAAAATGTCAAAGTTCTTCAGCTAACGGTTACATCCATTTGAATGCTGTGAAATATAAACAAAAACATGCACATTTATTCGTAAAACTCATAAATGTAAAATCTTTTATGAAGCTTCGCAAAGAAAAAGGTCTCAAACATTCTAGCACAGTTACATTTTAATCCAATTTTTGTTTCAAGCCAATTCAAACCGAGGAGTGATTGTGAAAATCAAACAGTAGAAACTGCATTCTTGTTCACTTACTGTGTGTATATATAAGGTTCACAAAATAGACAAATTTTGGCGGGAATTAGACTCGACACAACACAGGTAGCCAATCTACGTATGCTGTCCAGACATATCTGGCGGGGAATTAACTCTTCTGTATCCGTCTTTATGCTCAAATCAAATATATTCAAGGACGCGTCCTAATTCTTCACTATCCATCATTACACGTATCACATACACAGTTCAGACAACACGTGTCTTTGCAACCCGTGCACACATACAGACTCAGTGCGCTATTAATGAATTCTAAGTGCCGAGAACACCATTCGGTTGTCCTTTTGATGTCTAAAAGTGGCGGTTCGGCTTTCAGAAGGCGTTACCGGGATTAGTTTGAGTGTATTCTAACGGTGGGAAAGATTAGCGATTTTTTTACACTCAAAGAGGAGCCAATTTTATGGTGAAGAGGGGGGGGGGGGGCTTCCATAAACACAACAAGCATGGGGTTGGGACCACATTTTATTGATAAGTTTGATGAAAAAATGATTGCCAAAGATGAAAAGTCAACCCAAAAGGACCACTTAGAAAACTTTATCTCTTATGTGATGAGTCTAGCTATATTGCAGGCTTCTTTACAACCTTACACAGGGTGTCGCTTCCTACCACAGCTGTCTCGCTATTAAACAACAGAAGGTTGGAATAATCATTAAAATGCAAATACTTCCAGATGGTAAATGGGGGAACCGTAATGAAAGTAGGACAATGTAATATCATGGATATTTTTACCACCTTCATCAGTACTGTGGTATTCAATCACCCGTATTTGGCGTCCGCCGTTTGGCTGATATTTATCATGTTTATTTCCGTAGGACATCGTGGTTGCCTAGCGACCTTAGTTGCGGTGCCTCCTGGTCATTTTGTAGTTTTCCGTACCGTATACGTAGGCAAAACTGGTCATTAGGAACGTACCAAATTGTGATCATAGGGGTGGAGTGATTTGTTGCTTTCATATTGTACCCTTTCAATCAACCAATCTTTATTATTTCTGAGTCAAACAAGGACCACCTATAAAGACAAACAGATAGAGAGACAAACAAACAAACAAACAGACAAAGAATTAAGTACGAACTTCCCGCAAAATGTTTGCGATGAATTGTACAATGCCAACTACCCCGGTCAACGGAATCATTCAGCGGCAAATGGGATTGGTTGTTCTGACAGAGCTGGTTGGCCGTGTCCTTGGTGCTGATTGGACTATCTGTCCGATGCACAAGCCCGTCCACTAAAATGATGGCACAGACATGAAAAATGCGTTAATCACTACATGAAATCCAATCATTATGCATACCTTTAAGCGTGTGTAAAGGTTTCATACTCAAATGAAGACACAAATGACTTTTACGCACGCTACAATGTGTGATTAAAGATGGAATTTCATGCAGTGAATGTGGTGTACTCAAACGTTTTAATGAAGATGTCAATGACATAACGGTTATATTTTCACCTTGACTCAAAGACATGGATTCCCAATGGCCACTCTATTTTACATGGTACTGATGACGGTTAGATATCTGCTTGCAAATACAACTTTGTCAAGACAAATACTGTTAGTTTTATAATCCTCGGAATACCCGTCGGCAGGACTGAATAGTTGCATGTTATCAACAATAGCCAGATACCTCACTGAGGCGTTGCCATGCCAACGCAGACGACAATCACATGGCGTACGTGCCATAGTCGCATTTTTAAGCCAAGTCTGTGCGTATCATAAGCGAAATCTGATGCATTTTGCATGTAATTAGTCCCACCATAGACTGCGACATACAAAAAACAGGTCCCTTATTCATTCCTGCTCTGTGTTTTTCTTCAGTTACTCTGCTATCTTCCCACAAGCAAGACCGAGGGTAGTGTCTTACAACGTGCCCAAGAAGAACTGGATCTACTACCCCAACATCGTAAGTACTTGTTGATTGGCTATGTCTACTTGATCGTGATTGGTTGATTGATTGATTGTATAATTGATTAATCGGTTGGATGATTGGTGTAATGTAGTCCCAGTGTAGCCAGCTGGACTATTTGCTTATAACCTTATTGATGATTTCATCTACGATACGGTTATTGCGACGTGGAATGATAGACTTACACCGCTAAATTAAGTACCAGACATGTCGTCATGGTAGCGCAGACGACAATTTCTGTCACCGATTTAGTTTGGCAGTTGTCATGGTCACTTATTATTGGTAATGTCCCTTGCTATCTCGTTTCTTTCCAAGTTTCATATTTCAATGCTTAGCAACAGAATTTGGCTTAATTAAAGTTTGCGGTCTAAGAAGTGGTTTTCTTGGTTCGATACCTCGATTGCACAATAGAGGCTTCCGATGCGACTGACGCGTCATCGTTCGGTTTTCGACAGCGATTTAGCGCTTCGAAAAACCGACTGACGTTTAACAGCACACTTATCTTACATCGCAACCGACATCACTACATCGTAACTGATCTTAAATGACATTCGGGTTTTTTAAACAGCAATCGAGTTTTTAAACAGCAATCGAGTTTTTAAACAGCAATCGAGTTTTTAAACAGCAATCGAGTTTTTAAACAGCAATCGAGTTTTTAAACAGCAATCGAGTTTTTAAACAGCAACCGAACCATAACTTCACAGGGGACACTTAGCATCGGGTTTATTTCACACCTTTTTAGCACGTGGGGGTGTGTATTGGCGGGTGGGGGTGGGGTTATAGTCGACTAGTTCGGCGTATGAAGTTGGTCTCCGCTGATTTCAGGACCATCGTGCAAATACACGAATGTTCTCAAGATCTTCACTGCACAGTCATGATAATTACGGATTATGTGCATGTAGGAGCGTATGTAGGATAACCTGCAATTTACGGCCCAATTTACCACTTTAGAATATGTATAATACATATATAAAACAAGCACCATTGGGATAGTAAAAAAATGATATCTGTTGACAATTACTACAGTTCCTGATTCAGAGAAGTATATTTCTACAAATGCGGTGATGCAAAAATTCGATTGGGGAGCTGTCATGTATGGACTCAGTTCCCCAAACCTCGCATTCAAACATAATCTACCGGAATCAAACTGGAATCAAATATTTTCAACTGGCACTTTTGAGAGACAGATGGACGTATGAGGGATTTAAGACCTCACATTTACATATCCAGTTGCTTGAGTATCTTACTACCGGGATGCCTAATATTAGCTTTACGTGCTTTGAATAACAGTTGTTTTTTTCGGCCAGAGAGAAGCTGTCTAATTAGGTAATATTCAGGCCCGGGTAGCAGTAGAAATGAACTATGTCAACTATCTCCGATCAGTAATGCTGGACAGAAACGAGTGGAGACACCGGTGTCACCTCCCAAAAGAGGATGACCTGAACTGAACTGAACAATAACAAGAATGTTTGTTGTGTGTAGGACCTGCCAGATAATGACTTTTGTTTTCTTTAAGTTAACACCAAGTTCCCATTTGATACAAAAAGTTTCTCCATCTCATTTAAAGCACTTTGAAGCACTTTATTGGATACGGTAAATAAAACAGCATCATCTGCATACAATCTACATGTAGGACGTTATGTTAAAGTTATGTACAGTCTTTGACTCAACTTATTTGTATCATGCCCTTGGTTGTGTTTAGAACATTCATCATCATCATGCACGTTAAGGTTGTTTAGAATTTAGATAAATTGGGGATAAGATTGCAGCCTTGTCTGACTCCTTTTACAACTGCTATTGATGGCGCTAAAGAAGGCGAAGTTTTATGTGCATACATTGAATTATCTTGTAAAAATTACTCCCTGTTCCAGAATTCAACGGAGACCGCATATCTCCATGAAATATTCTGATTATGCAAATGGCTTTCACATCTGCATAATCTATGCTTGGTAATGTACACCTTAAACGAACTAACACAGGTCACAGTGCTGACAAACCTATCAATTATTCGTGTATAAGGAATAATGATAATCTCAAAGCAGCTCTTGCTGCGGCATAAACTCGTGAAGGAATTTAGCCGGCAGAGGACTTTCATTGGTTTCACTGTGGTCAATTGAAACTCCTCTGCTGGCTAAACTCCTTCCCAAACTTATGATACTATCTCATGCCACAGCAAGATCTGCTTGGAGATTAGAATGATGACACTTTCACATTAAATATATAAATTAAGGACGTATTTGCATAATTGGTCTCTGCTTATCTTGCACCTGCCACAAAAAAATTGTTACATGTATTTGAGCCCTATAAAGGAAAACACTGCATATGAAAAATGCATTTTTTGCATAATCTGCACTTTACTTTGCGTCTCTGTAAATCTTTACAGTACATCTCTGCTTAAGATATTTGCATGCTGAATATCATGGAAATCCGTCGCTCCTAGGCTCCATTATGCTCCTTGGAAGATTTTGACAAAAACGCCCCTGCAGGTCCAGAGCAAGCTCCTGGGGGGCCCAAACATACATTACTTCTTCCTTGCATTACAAGATATCTGTCATCCAAAAACGCAAGTCCAGAGCATGTCCAGGTAACGCGATACTAAAACGGAACTTCTACTTCAGTATCAAGGTCATATATTGTAAATGCAGAAATGTGCGCGGTGGTTTTTTGTTAATGACACCGCGAACATTTTTTTCCCATGGTGCCTGGTGCTACAGCGAACTAAAAACCATCGCGAACAGTCCTTTTTCCCACTACCGCTTAATTAAATCCCCTCGAATTTACAGTACTAGGGGGCCATAATAGGCCTTGACCCTAGTCTTCTCAACGCCTACGTACATACTGAATATCATCGTAATCCATCAAGTGGTTCTTATATATAGTACATTATCCGCAGTGACCCCAGGTGAATCTCCGGAAGAAGGTTAAGGTATGGGCAAAAAAGTCCGGAGTGTCGACCGAAGGGTCACAGAACGGTCTACGAGCAGAGAACGGAAAAAGGGGCGGGTGGGCGGGTGTTTTAGTGCCCTTACTTCCCCAAACGTTAACCCTCTCACGTCTCTTGTGCAATACATCCCCGGCAACGGGGACGGTCTGACATAAGCTACACCAATCTTCTTGTCCGCGATTGGTTTAGCGAATGTTCGGCGGGCCGCCCTAAACTCATCCAACATCTTCTTCTTCGCCGCATCCCAGCTACCTCCGATGCGGCCTAGTCTAGTCACCTTACCTGCGCTTGACGAACGCAACACTCGACGCTTTTCCATGTTCCTAGTTATGTTACCTTCATAGAAGGGAACATGTCTGTTTTTGCTTTAAATTAATTGTCTCTTCTTCTCCGCGCAAATAAGGTCAACGACCTGGACCAGACGGCTGTCCCCATGGTAACCGGTAAAGTAGCAGGCACCATGTGGTGTTCGGTTACATAATGTAGCAATGTCAGATCTAAAGGGGCTTGGTTCACTACATTTAGAAATGTGTTCAAATAAGAATGAACAAAACAGTTGCCAGTGTTAGACTACAACATGTGAAGGTAACATTCTGTATTTGTTTGCAAATATTACCTTTCTAGTTCACGATGTGTTGTTACCCTTTCCAGGATGGTGTCAAGCTCTTGATGTTGCTTGACAAGTTTCTGAACCGTACAAACCTCACAAAGTTCAGATGCATTATGAATTCAATTTAGTTCCCAGCTTCATATGCCTGTCTTTCCATACCCTCTTAATATCTTTATACCCTCCACTTAAAATCATACACCCTCAAGTCACTTCCGTCCATATCCCTCTGCTTTCCTAAAGCTCTCCAGCTACCTCGCGCCGGACCTCTCCGGCGTAGCTCGGCCAACATATGGGAATGAAAGGCTTTGGGCGCATAAAAGGTTCTTTGGACAGGTGAGGATGTACAGGTGGACAATGAGAGCACGTGGACTGCTCCCGGCCAGGTGTCGCCTCTTAACGACGCGAAACCTGGTCAGGAGCAATCATGTGCCTCATTTAGAATAGCTATAGCCACGCATGAACACTTGAAGGAAGAAATATACCTACATAGTAAAGGTAGATGAACTGTCGTCACTCTTGAGGTGGGCAATAGGGTGTGGGTCAATAGTGATAATGCTGGAAAGCTGAAATCGTCATGCCCTGCAGTTGTACGCAATAAGGATGCCAAGGTCAGAAAGCTAAAGCGACGTCTAGATCAATGCGCTTTGTGTTCGAAACACCCCTGTGTGGGTTTTTAGCAGATAACTCTCGTTTAAGTGCAGTTTTCTTGTAAAAGCAACACTAGTGCAGTTGCAACACACCAAGATTGTTGCGTAACGTTATGCAATACAGTATGTATCAAAAGTCGGATGCACACATTAAGTTTTACCTTACCCCCTCCAGAATTTTTACTATTCTGATTAAGGGGACGGCCTAGGTTTCTTCTTCTTTTAAATTCACTTCAAAGGCAAAATGAAGCACACAATGAACAAGCGCATATACCTAGTAAAATGACATCAAACAGATGTAACTTGCCCTGGATTAACAGAAACTCAAAAAGGCACTGTCGGAAGAAACAACGTCACGGTTTTACAATAAAGCTACACATAAGAGAACAGGACAAGAGGAAGACTGGAATAAACACAGGTTCAAAAAAGCATAAGTATCAGCACACTCAAAATACGTGGCAAACATATACTGGGAGAAGCTGTAACTGACAAACCCAAAACATTCTGGTCATACATAAATGGCCTGAGCAGAGGCCTCGTCGGGGTAGCCACTCTAAAGGTGGAGAGTACCATTATTAGTGACAGTGAGAAAAAAGCAGAAGCACTCAGTTCACAGTTTAAAAGTGTATTCAGAGAAGAAGACACCACAGATATGTCATCTCTTGGGCACCAATGCACCCCTCCTATGGAATAAATAGAAATATCTACTTATGGTGCGGAAAACTTAAATGCTGCAAGATCCCAATCCCTGCAAAGCCAGACCAAATACCAGATTGGTTCCTCAAAATGACAGCCAGTGAAACCGCACCTGATTTAACATTTTCCAACAATCGCTTGACACAGGAGAATCCCCCAAGATTGGAGGGATGAAAATATATGCGCTATTTCAAAAAAGGGAGATAGAGCGGTCCCCAGTAACTACAGACCTGTTTCACTCACCTGCAGTTCCTGCAAACTACTCGAACACATTATCACACATGAACACATTAGCCATGTCATAAAACACTTAGAAGGCCACAATATACGAACGGACTATAGCTACCAGCATGGTTTCAGAGCAACGCGATCCACAGAAACACAGCTTATTCTAATAGTTCGCGGCATAGCTGGGGCACTGAACAATAAGCAAGTGGATTTAGCAATACTTGATTTCACTAAAACCTTCCACAAGCCGTCCCACATAGCAGACTCATCTTAAAACTGGAGTACCGTACTATGGAATCCGAGATACTACAATAAACTGGTTCAAGGCTTTCCTGACGAATGAATCCTGATAAGTGCAATATCACGCACATAACTAACAAACGAACACCAAATGTGCCAACTCACCAGTTTTGTGGCCAGACAGTAGCAACCACAAAAAACACCCATACCTGGAACTGGGCTCTGTGGGGTGTCCATGTTAACAAAATAACAACCAAGGCTAAACAGTAAACAGACATTGGGAGTGATCAAACGCAACTTGTGAACATGCGTCACAAGTAAGACATAACCTTGAATATGCTGCGACAGTGTGGGATCCATATATAAAGAAAGACAAACATAAATTGGAAAGGGTACAGAACCAAGCTGCCAGATTCTGTACAAACAATTACAGCAGGGATGCTGGTGTTTAACCAAAATGAAAACAGAATTGCAGTGGATGTCACCTGAAGACTGAAGGAAATGTCTAAAACGGTCAATAAACTGGCGGACGTACCGACTGATAAGTATCTAATACAAGCCCAAAAAAGAACAAGAAACAGGCATGAGTTACCAACCTAGGATTGATGTGTTCAAAAATTCGTACTTTCTCAGAACTATCCTTGAACCTTGAACGTGGACATCAGGGATGCCATCACGGGTCGCAATGGATCCTTCGAATTCTTCCCCACTCAGCCTTGTCCTCCATGAGGGAGCGAAGCTCTGCCGTGGTGATGTTACCGATTTGCGTGCGCCTTTTAAGGTTGTTAATGAAGGTTGTACGCATTCTGCCCCTTCTTCTCTTTCCTTCTGTTGGCTCCCAGAGGATAAGCTGGTTGGCGACCAGTTCTTTGTGCCTGACACAATGTCCGGCCAGCGCCATCCTCCGTTTCCTGATCTTGTGAGAGAGTCCAGGGAGGTCACCGTACAGTCGGTCCTCTCAGGAGACATTTAACACTCTCAGAACTATCGTGGAGTGGAATTTGTTATCATCATGCATAGAAGGGGTGTATTTTCTGGATAGTTTTAGAGAACACTTGCAGATAGATGCGCAAAAGTTAGGTGTGACGGGTCGTTCAGTGTAATATAAACAGCTGCTGCCACGCCGCGTGCCTGCGAAGCTGGTGTGTTACGCCGAATGGCTGTTATACCGGCTATATAAACTCGGCACAAAAAGTTTCGCATATCAACTTTGTTATATCATATTTTCGTTATTTTTGCATAAATTTTAATGTATTATATATCAATAGAAAGCTAGTTTGATTCCTTTTCCCATGGTATCAAACTCATTACCATTCTTAACTCATTGATCACGCACTAGGCCTGCTTACGTGATTGGGTCACCAAAAAAGTGCACAAATTTACCTGCTTCAATGATTCTATCAATCCTCTTCTCACGTCATGTTTGTTATGCAGAACATACAAGTTTCTTTTAGCACATTTGAGCAGAGTATGCCTCTGCCCTTTTGGCAGTTGGATGGCCGAATCAAAACGTTAAGGCGGCAAGGAGAGCCGCACGCTGACACGACAAGAGTAACTGTCAGCGTTTGGATCGTGGAGGAAGAAAGAGTCATAGTGTGAGACGGTATAACCGCCATGGGAAAAACAAGACTCGTCATCATTCCAGGCAACTCCAATGTGGTGAGATATAGGTACACCACCCTCCATTCATTCGTAATATCCTAACTCTTCAATATTGGACCAAATGTGGTAGTAGTAGTAGACTGGTTTATTCGTTTCACAGAAATATAAATGACACGAAATAAAAGCAACCTTGCAGCCGCCAGAGGAGGCTCTGTGTCATTCTGCAAGATTACAACACCCGTCCACACAGGCAAGGACCATTACAGACTACCTCCAGGATGCGATGCTGGAGTGCTCTTTAGCGAGAATTAATTGAATTTAATCAGCCAGCCAATCAGCGCCGAGGAAGGCGAATGCTAATTGATATTCATAAGCTGGCTTCCAATTCCGTATATACAGACAGAAACACTTGCATATTACAGCCTTACAGTGGCCATATGTCACGTCACCCTGTGCCCGGTTTGAAATTGTAGTGTGCGAGGATTTGTAGTTTAGACAGGGTCATTTGAGCGGTAGCGGACGGTACGCATGCATTGAACGTTAGAATACAAGTCTTTGTCGTTGAATTAACCAACATTCCGCATGGCAATATCAATCATTTTCGGCAGAGTTGACTTTGGTAGGGTTAGTTGAGACAATCTAGAAAATGTTACTTGGCGGAAACGCAGGAAAATTGGCCAGTTTGCGTTTACTTTTGATACGTAGGTTTGACAGTGGCGAGAATGATTATTTTCTCATCAATATTTCTTGTCATAATTGTTTGAACTTTAATTCTAAATAATTGGCTTACATGTGCAATTTTTATATGAAAAAAAGATCAGTGGGCACTAAAATTACGTGTAACTTATTGCTATTTGTCAATAGATCAGCATTTTTTCTATAGTGGCCATATGTATATAGAGGCAACAATTCTCTCACTGTACTGGAAAGAAAAGTGATGTATTTTTTTCCCGAGCAAATGTAGGTACTTCTAGTGCTTTTTTACGCAAACTGTGTACATTCAAATTGTAAGTAACTTTAAACTGCCAGAGTTTTTATTAATAGCCCAATAAAACACTCTCAGTGCCAGGGTATCACCACTGACCTCCGAAAAGAAACCCTCGAACAAGGTAGAAACTCCTATCCTCCAGGTCTCGCACGCTACGAGCAGGAAATTATGACACTAACACAAGATTACGCCCGATGGATGATTGCATACAAAGTAAAACAATTTAACAGTGGTATGCAGAAGCATGTACTTAACAAAGAAGGAAATGAAATATATAGATGAAGCCACATCAAGTTAAGTTGTTGGTCCTGGAATTTTTCAGAAAAGAATCGAAGGGAAATCCCGGTAAATTCTTTTAAAAAATCGAGACGTCTCCGTTTATGTAATGACTCATACAAAACAAGAAGAAGATTTAAGTTTTCAGCTTGAAAAACACTCCTACTACACAGTACCTGCTTGATAATTATACTTGAATAAAAAAAGTTCACTGCAATAATAAATGTACCCACATCACAAGGAGCTTATAACAGTACTTAGACCTAGTTATTGTAGTGGAAATTGTTGAATGGCTTCATGTAATTTCAATATGAAAATTTTCTTAATGGAAGGTGCGTGTTTTATTTCGCTTTCGGAAAAAATAGGAGCTGCCGTGATTCTAATAACTAATTCGTTATGCATAGGGGCTCCTGTGGAAGAGTATATTCTTCCATATGGGCCCGGGGCATATTGGGCAAGCTCCGTTTTGACCTGGAATCAATTCACAATATTAGTTTCCTTTTGAGGATAAGTTACTTTTAAAATGTTCCACTTTTGCGCAGTGGTATCTATGATATGATAGAATTACTATTGAGATATTAACCCTAAATATACATAGAAATATCGGGTTGACATCCTTGTGGGTAGAAATTTAGAAGACATCTGGCCGTTGTTCTGACGATTTCTCGAGACCAAGATCCGATCTGCAAACTACTCTCTATTGGAATATTATGTTGGGTGTGCTCCTTTACTTGTTCCCGCGGCCGGTTTATCTGTTTTTTTTTTTATTGTTTTATTCTAGTATAAACAGCAAAAACCCACACGAAAAGTAAACATGTCATCCTAGTTTGTTACCGGGGCTGTCATACTCACCCCTTTGGTTTGTGAGGAGTGAGTATGGTAGCCCCCGTAAGCTTGGATGACACGCAGGCTACGATCCCTCAAAGTCACTGATGAGAAACGTGGACATTTTGTGTGGGTTATGTTGTTTAAACTAAAATAAAACAATAAAAACAAATAAATCAGAAATTAAATAAAGGAGCACACCCGGTACGTAAACAGTCTTCCACTCTGAGTTCACCGTGATGATATTCCAACAGAGCGTACTAGTTTGCAGAACGGATATCCGGATCTTGGCTTCGAGAAATCGTCAGAACAACAGCCAAATGTGTTCTAAATTTCTATCCGTAAGAATGTCAATATTTCCATGTATTTGTAGGGAGTAATCCGAATAATAAAGCTATTATATCATAGTTACCAATTCAAAACACATATGGAGGATATAAACAGAGTACAGTCAAACCTGTCCACGACGACCACCCGGGGGACCGGGAAAAAGCGGTCGATTTGGACAGGTGGTCGCTGAGAATAGTATCGACTCAAAACTCCCCCGGTGCAAAGTATGAATGTTATCCGTTGTGTTTAATGGCAAATAGCACGCACGCAAAAAAGCGAGGTATTTAATGTCAAATACAACACGCACATTGTTAATTGTAAATTTAACCCAAGCTTTTATCGAGCTTTTATACGATACAGTGTTTTAAAGCTCAATATTTGTACACTAACGTTTTAGACAATAACGGAACTTTGATGCTGTCAGGTACCATACAAACCTTTATGCGTCGCTGTGTTCTTGATCGCCGTATCTGAAATAACTACGGTGCACCATTCGATGCCCGGTACGTCCCGATAGCGTACTTACCCACGGGTGAATGTACAGTACAGTTGGACAAAAGCACTCACACAGATCTTTCTTAAAAAGGTATGAGCTACGCAGATCTTTCTTAGTATGAGGCTATATACGTTTCAGCATCCGTTCACTTTATAATGACATGGATTAAAAAAAAAAAAACTTCTGTAACAACTAAATTCGGATTTTCTTATAACGAAATTTCCTCCCATATTACAGTAGACTGCCATTTGACCCACCCATTGAATCAAACATAACATCGTAATGGCAGTCAAAATCCGACACAAACTGGCCGATTTCGACACAAAATCGCGCTAGTTATCACCAAAAATCAATGAAAACCTCAATTTTTAAAATAATGCGGTCGTTATGGGTCCCAATTTGGGCCGGTCACGGTCGCGTTGGCCAGGTGGTCGTTGAGAAAAGGTTGCTTAATGCTTACGTCAATGGGAAAAAAATCGGGACCGAGAAAAAGCGGTCGAAATGGCCAGGTGGTCGCTGAGAAGAGGTGGTCGCTCGGGCAGGTTTGACTGTAATTGCTCTCAGGTCAGAAAATAATACCAAAATCGAGTTTAAATGCCTAAAACAATATGTTCTACAGATAACAAACACAAAGTCTACAGTATTTCACTTACAGGGGCGAAATACACTCCCAAAGGTGGCATACGGAACCTAACCTCTGCTCGGAGAGTAACGTTACATGTAACATGACATTGTTGTATATCCCAATACAATGATGGGGGATGATTTAATGTACTGTGGTCTGCTGTTCCGGGCTTGTTCTCTACGAAGCGTACTTGTTCGCTTGATTGTACCAAACATGCTATTTGTTGACAACTTGTCGCGATGTTGAAAAATCTCGAATTCCGAAAGCCAGATATGTTGAAGGCCGGTTGTGTGTGTAAGACTCCCCATGAATACAATGGAACAATCCAATGAACTCGTTCCCAAAACCCAAGAGTCCGCAAAAACAAGTCAATACAACACAAGACGTATTACCTACCATCATGAATTACCGACAAGTATTATTTAGATACTTTTATGTAGACTCTGTATTATGTCTTGTTGATGGAAAGTCCCTATCTTACGTACGACCGTACAGCAACCTTGAGTACGAGAGTGACCTCTGACCTTTCGTGTCTTTGCGCGGGAGGGTGCGAACCATGGGTGCGAAATAACGGGCAGCCACACAACACGCAACAGCACAGACGCGCACGGTCACGGCACATGGCCCATGGTCTATGCATGTCTGGACGCGACGCATTCAAGGACGACGACAGAAGCAACAAAAAATCTACACAGACCTTCACTCGAGCTTTGTTACAGTTACTATTCGGAGGTAAGTGTTCTCCCCCCCGTTTCTAAATCTCTAGGTTTTGAAACTTTTAGACAGGGGGCTATGCATATGTGTGCAAGGAGTTTGAAAAGGGTAATTATAGTCTCTACCAGACTCCGCATCGCTGGAAAAATCGTAGAAATGGAACAAATAGAGGAGTAAGTCAGCCAGAGGAATATAGCCGGCCAGGGAACAGCACGCGATCATAATATATTTGCAATATTCCTCTGGTCGGCTTACTCCTCTATTTCAGTTCCATTTCTACGATTTTTCCAGCGATCCGGAGTCTGGTAGAGGCTAGCAAGTAACGGATACAGCCAGAGTGACGCTTTCCAACTTGAACAGGACCCAATCCTGAAATTATGCGGCTGACCGGTGACCCGAGGATTTTCGCAGGCCAAAAATCATGAGTTATAAATCATAAGTTATAACGTTAAATCTTGAAAGCCTGAGGATCACTGACTTTGCCTTGAACTTGAAGCAGCATTTGTTGGTTGTACTTTTGTTTTGTTCTTGAGGGTTATTTATGGGAACGGGATGAGATGGGAATCTAGGAAAACAAGTCCACACAAAAACAAGGCCATAAAACTACCAAACAAAGGGCCGCCTGCAGTGCACAGGAGTTCCATTTTCAAACACGAGGCCTGGCCCCATAGTGTGAAATGGAACAAATAACGTTAGAAGAGCAATCCGTGGATCGCGTGCTGTTGCCGGCTTACTCCTCTATTTGTTTCATAATTCTACAATTTAACAGCGATCCGGAGTCTGGTAGAGACTAAGTCAGTAAGTGTTTCTCCCCTCATTATATCTGAGCACTTCCGGACCTTTCAGCTGTATTATATATAAAAGCTCCTTGATTATATGTTGCAGTATTTTGTTAGATTGTGACACAATTTGGTACATTTATTTACCAAGTATATAGCAAATGTATTATATTTTTGTCAACCGAAGGAGGTTGTATAGGTCAATCATAACACCAGATGTATAACCTCATTGAGGAAATCAGAGGGGAGATTCACTTTTCAAAGGGGGTATTCACTGTTTTACTTATTATAACGTTAGCTGTCAGAAATGACAGATATTTAAGATTACTAGTACTGATAAAGTCGTAGTACAAGTCTATTGATCATAATCAAGGCAGCAATACATGTAATTTATCTTTGGCATTTAATGTTATCACATCTCCTCAGTGTATTACATGTGTAGTTAGGCACATAATTTTTAGTCATTTTCTATGTATGCTAGATCTAGGCCACCCACATTCAACACTTCCACTTCAAGGAGCCAAAGGCCATAAATACCATTTGGCTACTCTCCAAGCAGATGTATGGCTCTCAGGCTTTTTTTTACCTGCCTGTAGGCATTTTTATCAGGCTTTCTAATATTATGTACCATTTTCTTAATGTCTTATGAACAGTGGACAGTATATAACCAAGGAGGTTGAAAAAAAGGAACCTCCTTGGTATTACTAAGGGTAGATAAGGGCATAGTTGTGTGGTAGAGGGCTCTAATTTATCTAAACAAGAATGCCAGATCATATCCTTTCAAATCGTCCTTTTCTTTGAAAATTTTGCCCAATTGATTTTTTTAAATACTCTTTGGGGTAAGAAGGAACAGGAAGGGTCTAAGCATTCCCGAATTTCCCATTTTTGTAAAAAAATATTCAATTAATCAGTTTATTTCATAATATAATAACAAATGTACCAGAAATCTGGAGCCAGGGTTCAGTAGTCTCTACCAGACTCCTGATCGCTGAAAAATCGTAGAAATGGAACAAATAGAGGAGTAAGCCGGCCTGAGGAATATAGCCGGCTACAGTAGGGAACTGCTTGGAGATTACCTCACATCTTCCCAACATCATTAATGGTTTGGCCCAGTGGGAGATCTCTACCCCTCTGGCTACCAAGAACAATGGCTTGTATTACAGCAGACGACAGGAAGACATTTGCATATTAACTTGACATCAAGATTTCAAAAAGTCCTGTCTTCAAATTTTTCAAGAAATCATTGTCACTGATGTCAGGCACAGAAAAAACACCCAGATAGTTGCTGCAAGCATCAGACCCAAGTTCATGTGTTCACAGTTTGTTTTCACACAAGAGCTCGGGCATAATCATGTTGTATCATAGCCTGGATACCATACCCCAACCTCAAAATATATCTTTCGTGTTTTAGATACTTGAGATCGGGCTGGGGTTTGGTAACCTGAGGCTAGTTGTATCAAGGCCTTGCTGGAACTGCCTCTCAGCAAAGACCAGCCCCTGTCAAGTTTGAACTGTACTTATATTTTGCAACTTGTAACTGTTTTCCCCACATCTCAGCTAGCTTTGATATATTAGTAACATGGCTTATGGTGATATTTGGTAGCCCAAAAGAGACTAAGACTGGCCGGGCTCTGTAGTACTGTACAACAAGTTGTATCTGGCCTTTCTGGGTCAAATTGTCTGAGAGACTGAGACACGTGCACTTCCAGAGAGACCATGGCCAGCTATGCTTTATAATGTTTGTAAGCTGACTTGTGGAGCTATGCTGAATTTTATGTAGCCATACTTCAATTCCTTATCTGCTCAAGACTACTGTACTGGGTTATGTGCATTTCAAAACTGTTTTGAAGAAAAACTCTAATACTTGCTAATCTGTATTAGCCTGCCTCCACTGATGTGAACACCTTGGTGGTTGGGACCAGACTGAGGGCTGGTATTTTACGTTAGCCAAATTTATTGGGTGATGTTAAAGTACCGCCTTGGTCTTTATTAGAATTAGTCATATTTTCACGTCCTCTCTCTTGCGCAGATCAACTGGTCTTTCCCATGTCTCCAAGCAGATGCTGGCTTGAAGATTGAACATTCTCTGACTGTTTGGAGTCTTCAAACTGATCTACACACTGTGGTTCACAGACACCTGATCAAATACTGGTATGTCAAAGATGTTTCAAATTATATCTTCTAACTACATTTGTAATCTAAGACCCTCAATAAATTAGAAATATAGATACTTTTAAGAGAAGGCAGCCATCCAGAGTTGCGCTTCTTTTTGTAGCAAATGTTCACAGGTGAACCATCGAATTTTAAAAAAAAACTTGAAGCCATGTACTAATGATGAGTAGCTATATTTTTCTCCACACTCCCAAAAGAGCATCTCTATTTATAACCTTTCAATTTCATTTTCATCAACACTCCTTGGGCATCAACCTTTAGGTTGCCTAGTGAGACTAAGCCTACAAACTAGGCTAGTCTGACTAAACATTTATATCATGTCAATGGGTCGTCATGATATACATTTTGAGATGTGCATGACCCATGTATGCAGCTCTGTCTGTTTGCTATTCCTATTAGAATGACAGAGACTCATGTTATTTCAATCTTTTTCTTTCCTCAGAACAAGCTAATGTGGCAGTAGTGATCGTGCAAAAGGCACATGTTGAGTGATAGATAGGGTTTGTCATGTCTGATGTGTCCTTTGTTTGTGTGTTGGATCAGAACAATTAGCCTGTGACATTGAGAAGAAGGCAGACCGGGCAGCTTTAGTGATGCAGGAAGGCCTGGCACATCTGTGTCTGGTAACCGGCAGCATGTCCAAGGTCGTAAGGGCAAAGATCGAGACAAACATCCCTCGCAATAGAAGGAGCAGCTGTGAACAGCACGACAAGGTAATGTATGGTAGAACTCTCAAGGGATGTTTGGAAATTGCAAAGATTTTTCCTTACAATTGTATTGTTTAAGGATATTTCACATTTGCAGCTACATGTACTGTCCCTCCCTCCATACATCCCTCCATACATTCCCCCATCTACTGTAAATGCAGAAAATTTCTTGGTGGTTTAATGCTCATGGTTTTCGCAGTGGCCACTTGACCGCGAGTATTTTTTCATGGCAGTAAGAGACTGCAGTGCATGGTGCTAACTGCAATATCAAAACCACTGCAAGAAGTCCTAATTTCCCCAAAATTAGGCTTTAATCAGGTATCCTTGAGCGACTTGTTTTCTGTGCCGTTTTTGATTTGTGAAATAATGATGTCAATGTACTTACCGGTAATTAATGCAATATTATACAGATTGCCGTATCCAGATTATTTCCACTTTCAATTATTTTATATTGCTTTGGTTGCGTTTAAGAAGGCATGCATAACTGTTGTGTTATACTGGAGGGTACATGTATTTATACCAACATAAAGATACAAAAGTCTTCTCAGGAGTATTTCCTATGCTATTTATTTACTGTTGCAACATTGAACATCCATGTGTTATCCCAGGCTGCTGGAGAGGTGAAGTCACTGAAACAGTTTTACATCATGCTGCAGCATGAATCTGACAGAGCATATTATGGGTAAGTGGAAAGAAAACAGGTGTCAGAATCTTCATATCCCAGTATTGATTCAGATGTAGTTTTTGAGTATTTCTATTGGCTTTTTCATTATAAATGTTTGTTTCATGTTATTGTAGTGCCAGAAATCAGTAGTATTTTCTGGGAGATTAAAATGCTATTGCTTAAGGCCCCCTTTCCGCCAGGTATTGCAGAGTGATTGCACAGTGACCAAAATTGGATATTGCCTTTGACTTTGTCAAACACAAGGGTCACTGACCCACAGAAAGAACTTGAGTTTGGGGAAGGTATCCAATCTAAAAGCCTGATGAACAAGGCAGCAATCCATGTAATTTATCTTTGGCAAACATTATAATATCCCCTCATTGTATTAGGTAGGTACATAATTTTTAGTCATTTTCTATGTAAGTATGCTAGATCTAGATAACCCACATTCAGCTATTCCACTTCAATGTGCCAAAAGCCATAAATACCATTTGGCTACTCTCCAAGCAGATGTATGGGCTTTACGTGCCTTTAGTCATTTTTATCGGGCTTTCTAATATCATGTACCATTTCGGGTTTTCTAATTTTATGTATCAGATGGAACAGTGGACAGTATTACCAAGGAGGTTGAAAAAAAAGGAACCTCCTTGGTATTACTAAGGGTAGATAAGGGCATAGTTGTGTGCTAGAGGGCTCTAAACAAGAATGCCAATACAGTGCCAGATCAAATCCTTCTAAATCCTCCTTTTCTTTGAAAATTTTTACCCAATTGATTTTTTTATGGACTCTTTGGGGATAGAAGGACCAGGTTGGGTCTAAGAATTCCCATTTAAAAAAAAAACTTCTATTGATCAGTTTATTTGATAAAATGATAACAAATGTGTTTAAAATTGGTCATATTTTCACGTCCTCTCTCTTACGCAGATCAACTGGTCTTTCCCATGTCTCCAAGCAGATGCTGGGTTCAGACGTCTACACACTGTTTCACAGACACCTAATCGAATACTGGTATGTAAAATGTTTCAAAATATATCTTCTAACAAATCTAAGTTTCAATAAATGATAAAAATAGATGCTTTTAAGACAAGGCAACCATCCAGAGTTGCGCTGCTTTTAATAGCAAAGGTTCACAGGTGAACCACTCAATTTTTAGCCTAGCTTGTACTAATAAAATACTTCATCTCTTCAGGCACAGCTTGTACTAATAAAATACTGCTTCTCTTCAGGCACAGGTGTGTGTTTAACCTAGCTTGTACTAATAAAATACTGCTTCTCTTCAGGCACAGGTGTGTGTTTAACCTAGCTTTGCTAATAAAATACTGTTTCTCTTCAGGCACAGGTGTGTGTTTAGCCTAGCTTGTACTAAATTACTTCTTCTTTTCAGGCACAGGTGTGTGTTTAGCCTAGCTTTGCTAATAAAATACTGCTTCCCTTCAGGCACAGGTGTGTGTTTAACCTAGCTTGTACTAATAAAATACTGTTTCTCTTCAGGCACAGGTGTGTGTTTAACCTAGCTTTGCTAATAAAATACTGTTTCTCTTCAGGCACAGGTGTGTGTTTAGCCTAGCTTGTACTAAATTACTTCTTCTTTTCAGGCACAGGTGTGTGTTTAGCCTAGCTTTGCTAATAAAATACTGCTTCTCTTCAGGCACAGGTGTGTGTTTAGCCTAGCTTGTACTAATAAAATACTGCTTCTCTTCAGGCACAGGTGTGTGTTTAACCTAGCTTGTACTAAATTACTTTTTCTCTTCAGGCGCAGGTGTGTGTTTAGCCTAGCTTTGCTAATAAAATACTGTTTCTCTTCAGGCACAGGTGTGTGTTTAGCCTAGCTTGTACTAATAAAATACTGCTTCTCTTCAGGCACAGGTGTGTGTTTAACCTAGCTTGTACTAAATTACTTTTTCTCTTCAGGCACAGGTGTGTGTTTAGCCTAGCTTGTACTAAATTACTTCTTCTTTTCAGGCACAGGTGTGTGTTTAACCTAGCTTTGCTAATAAAATACTGTTTCTCTTCAGGCACAGGTGTGTGTTTAACCTAGCTTGTACTAATAAAATACTGTTTCTCTTCAGGCACAGGTGTTTGTTTAGCCTAGCTTGTACTAACATTACTTTTTCTTTTCAGGCACAGGTGTGTGTTTAGCCTAGCTTTGCTAATAAAATACTGTTTCTCTTCAGGCACAGGTGTGTGTTTAACCTAGCTTTGCTAATAAAATACTGTTTCTCTTCAGGCACAGGTGTGTGTTTAGCCTAGCTTTGCTAATAAAATACTGTTTCTCTTCAGGCACAGGTGTGTGTTTAGCCTAGCTTGTACTAACATTACTTCTTCTTTTCAGGCACAGGTGTGTGTTTAGCCTAGCTTTGCTAATAAAATACTGTTTCTCTTCAGGCACAGGTGTGTGTTTAACCTAGCTTTGCTAATAAAATACTGTTTCTCTTCAGGCACAGGTGTGTGTTTAGCCTAGCTTTGCTAATAAAATACTGCTTCTCTTCAGGCACAGGTGTGTGTTTAGCCTAGCTTGTACTAATAAAATACTGCTTCTCTTCAGGCACAGGTGTGTGTTTAACCTAGCTTGTACTAAATTACTTTTTCTCTTCAGGCACAGGTGTGTGTTTAGCCTAGCTTTGCTAATAAAATACTGTTTCTCTTCAGGCACAGGTGTGTGTTTAGCCTAGCTTGTACTAATAAAATACTGCTTCTCTTCAGGCACAGGTGTGTGTTTAACCTAGCTTGTACTAAATTACTTTTTCTCTTCAGGCACAGGTGTGTGTTTAGCCTAGCTTGTACTAAATTACTTCTTCTTTTCAGGCACAGGTGTGTGTTTAGCCTAGCTTTGCTAATAAAATACTGTTTCTCTTCAGGCACAGGTGTGTGTTTAACCTAGCTTGTACTAATAAAATACTGTTTCTCTTCAGGCACAGGTGTTTGTTTAGCCTAGCTTGTACTAACATTACTTCTTCTTTTCAGGCACAGGTGTGTGTTTAGCCTAGCTTTGCTAATAAAATACTGTTTCTCTTCAGGCACAGGTGTGTGTTTAACCTAGCTTTGCTAATAAAATACTGTTTCTCTTCAGGCACAGGTGTGTGTTTAGCCTAGCTTTGCTAATAAAATACTGTTTCTCTTCAGGCACAGGTGTGTGTTTAACCTAGCTTGTACTAAATTACTTTTTCTCTTCAGGCACAGGTGTGTGTTTAGCCTAGCTTGTACTAATAAATTACTGCTTCTCTTCAGGCACAGGTGTGTGTTTAACCTAGCTTGTACTAAATTACTTTTTCTCTTCAGGCACAGGTGTGTGTTTAGCCTAGCTTTGCTAATAAAATACTGTTTCTCTTCAGGCACAGGTGTGTGTTTAGCCTAGCTTTGCTAATAAAATACTGTTTCTCTTCAGGCACAGGTGTGTGTTTAGCCTAGCTTGTACTAACATTACTTCTTCTCTTCAGACACAGGTGTTTGTTAGGCTAGGTTGTAAGTTAAGAAATACTTCTTCTCTCGGACAGACACAATTCAACGTAGATTCATCAGTACATCTTTCTTTAAGTTAATAGGATTTTTTATCAATCAGTGACTGTATTAAAGGTAAGTACACGTACCTCCAAATTTTCGATGGCTATCAGTCCATCTTGATCACGGAGTGACCTAGTTCTCGTGAGAGTTGGGAGAACTAGGTCAAGACTTGCTTGGATCTTCCGCCCCTCCCTCCGCCTCCTTGCGGAGTAGAGGTAAGTAGCATTTGTGCAGCTCTCAGCCATCATTGCGGTTTAGTTTTGCACCTTCCAGCTGGATGTGAACCGCTTCTTTGACCTTTCTGTGGGCTTATCATGATTCTTGATTGATAATCTTGACGTTGTCTAAGATAGGCTAGGTGGTAACAATGTGTTGGACTGGAGCAGATGTTGGCTCAGTGCGGATTTGCAGTCCTTTTTGTCGATGGATTTTTGGTGTTCCGCGATCCGTTCACCTAGTGATCTTTCTGTCTCGCCTACGTACACATCCCCACACTGTTCAAACGCTATTTTGTACACCACACCACACTTTTCACTTGGTAACAGTGGGTCTTTCGGTCGGACAAGGGCATTGCGTAAGGTGTATCCTGGTTTCGAGAATAGACTCACGTTATGTTTGGCATAGGCACGTTTGAGTCGCTCAGTTACACCTTTCATGTACAGGAGTATAGCGTAACTTACGGGACGTTGTTCCTTATCCCTTGTGTGGCTGTCCTTGTGGGCTTGTTTCTTGGAAGTATTGTCCCCTTCTTGAGGGCCCATTCCGGGTAGCCACAGAAAGGTCAAAGAAGCGGTTCACATCCAGCTGGAAGGTGCAAAACTAAACCGCAATGATGGCTGGGAGCTGCACAAATGCTACTTACCTCTACTCCGCAAGGAGGCGGGGTGAGGGGCGGATGATCCAAGCAAGTCTTGACCTAGTTCTCCGAACTCTCGCAAGAACTAGGTCACTCCGTGATCAAGATGGACTGATAGCCATCGAAAATTTGGAGGTACGTGTACTTACCTTTAATACAGTCACAGCTTGATGAAAAATCCTATTAACTGTGAACATACGTGACTAAAGAATCTCTTCAACGATCTTTCTTTAAGAAAGTAAATGCACCTCTGTCAAGCACATACACCTCTGTCAAGCACATGCTCCTCTGTGAAGCACATGCACCTCTGTCTAGCACATGCACCTCTGTCCAGCACATGCACCTGTCAGTGTCAAGCACATGCACCTGCCAAGCACATGCACCTGCCAAGCACATGCACCTGCCAAGCACATGCACCTGCACAGCACATGCACCTGCCAAGCACATGCACCTGCCAAACACATACACCTGCCAAGCACATGCACCTGCCAAGCACATGCACCTGTCAAGCACATGCACCTGCCAAGCACATGCACGTTTGTCCAGCATACGCACCTTTGTCCAGCACATTCACCTCTGTCGAGCACATGCACCTTTGTTAAGCACATGCAGCTTCGTAAGATAGTTAATGCACCTGTGTAAATTAAATGGCCCTAAAAAGCTAAAGAGAGCAAATGCACCTATGTAGATTGAATGTACTCAGTTAAGATACCCTTTAATAGAGAGTAAAAACAATTATAATAGTCCCCTTTTTTCTCTGCTGTCCAATGGCCCCATGGCTCCCTCTGCTGTCGCTCCCAGCGGGGGCAGACAGGAGAGGTACCTAGAGCCACGGGGTCAACAGGAAGGGTTGTCCAGGCCTCGGGATGGACAAGACGGATAGCCAGATCCTTGAGACCAACGAGCAGCGGTTCCGACAGTAGCCTGGAGGGGTGACAGGCCTGATAGGAGGGCCTACCGGAGCCGTGGGCCAACAGGTAAAAGTTTTAACTTGATCTTTAGTGGATTTCTAGGCAGCTATTTTCTAACGATGCAAGCTATCTTTGCATTGAAGGTACATATGTAACTTCACCCTTGCATCTTAAGAGGGTAAATGTACCTTTATAAAGTAAATTCACTTGAAGAGAGTAAATGTACTTTTGTGAAGTAAATCACCTCTTTAAAGTAAATGCACCTTGAGAGAGTAAAAGCACATGCACCTGTCAGTGTCAAGCACATACACCTGCCAAGCACGTGCACCTGCCAAGCTCATGCACCTGCCAAGCACATGCAACTGCCAAGCACATGCACCTGCCAAGCACATGCACCTGCCAAGCACATGCACCTGCCAAGCACATGCACCTGCCAAGCACATGCACCTGCCAAGCACATGCACCTGCCAAGCACATGCACCTGCCAAGCACATGCACCCACCAAGCACATGCACCTGCCAAGCACATGCACCTGCCAAGCACATGCACCTGCCAAGCACATGCACGTTTGTCCAGCATATGCACCTTTGTCCAGCACATGCACCTCTGTCGAGCACATGCACCTTCGTTAAGCACATGCACCTTTGTTAAGTAAGCTTGGTAAGATAGTAAATGCACCTGTGTAAATTGAATGGCCCTAAAAAAGTAAAAAAGCTAAAGAGAGCAAATGCACCTATGCAGATTGAATGTACTCTGTTAGGATACCATTTAATAAGAGAGTAAAAACAATTATAATAGTCCCCTTTTTTCTCTGCTGTCCAATGGCCCCATGGCTCCCTCTGCTGTCGCTCCCAGCGGGGGCAGACAGGAGAGGTAGCTAGAGCCACGGGGTCAACAGGAAGGGTTGTCCAGGCCTCGGGATGGACAAGACGGATAGCCAGATCCTTGAGACCAACGAGCAGTGGTTCCGACAGTAGCCTGGAGGGGTGACAGGCCTGATAGGAGGGCCTACCGGAGCCGTGGGCCAACAGGTAAAAGTTTTAACTTGATCTTTAGTGGATTTCTAGGCAGCTATTTTCTAACGATGCAAGCTATCTTTGCATTGAAGGTACATATGTAACTTCACCCTTGCATCTTAAGAGGGTAAATGTACCTTTATAAAGTAAATTCACTTGAAGAGAGTAAATGTACTTTTGTGAAGTAAATCACCTCTTTAAAGTAAATGCACCTTGAGAGAGTAAAAGCACATGCACCTGTCAGTGTCAAGCACATGCACCTGCCAAGCACGTGCACCTGCCAAGCACGTGCACCTGCCAAGCACATGCACCTGCCAAGCACATGCACCTGCCAAGCACATGCACCTGCCAAGCACATGCACCCGCCAAGCACATGCACCTGCCAAGCACATGCACCCGCCAAGCACATGCACCTGCCAAGCACATGCACCTGCCAAGCACATGCACCTGCCAAGCACATGCACGTTTGTCCAGCATATGCACCTTTGTCCAGCACATGCACCTCTGTCGAGCACATGCACCTCTGTCGAGCACATGCACCTTCGTTAAGCACATGCACCTTTGTTAAGTAAGCTTGGTAAGATAGTAAATGCACCTGTGTAAATTGAATGGCCCTAAAAAAGTAAAAAAGCTAAAGAGAGCAAATGCACCTATGCAGATTGAATGTACTCTGTTAGGATACCATTTAATAAGAGAGTAAAAACAATTATAATAGTCCCCTTTTTTCTCTGCTGTCCAATGGCCCCATGGCTCCCTCTGCTGTCGCTCCCAGCGGGGGCAGACAGGAGAGGTAGCTAGAGCCACGGGGTCAACAGGAAGGGTTGTCCAGGCCTCGGGATGGACAAGACGGATAGCCAGATCCTTGAGACCAACGGGAGGGGCCAACGAGCAGCGGGATGGACAGGAGGGACAAATGGAGCCAAATGGATCCATGGGGTGACAGCTTGGGCCAGGACCAACAGTATAGGTGGAAACTGTACTATGTGGTGGGTGTATTTTTGTTTATCCTTTGTGAAATACCTGGATGGCCATTCCATAGTGGCAAAAGGTTTTTGAAAGATTTCTGACATTTACATGTACATGTCCTTTTTTTGTGACAATGTACCTGAGTGACACAGTACAGAGAGGAACACAGTTAGTCTACTCCCTGCCTTGTTTATGTTTGTCTGCATGCGTGGTGTCTCCATGTATAAGTCTATCAGACTTTTGTCTGATTTATTGTGACTTTGTACTCCAGGACTAATGTAGTCTTAGCCACTTCCAGACTCCGTGGATTGCTGGTCAAATATTAAAAATTCAACAAATAATAGAACCAATAGTATGCTAGGGGAGTCGGCCAGCCAGAGAAGTCAGTCTGCAATCTGCAAATTTAAGCCTGGTAGAGGCTTATATATTCTACCCATATAAGATCATCTAAGTACGTGACCTGGGACAATTTTCCTTAGGTATTATCGGCAAATTTCATCAAACTTTCAAAGAAATCATGCATATTCTTGATTAGGGATGATGACTTTCGTCAAGAATACTTTACTTTACTTTCAAAGTACATGTACTGTTATCTTTCTTTTCAGTAGTTTTTCTACCAACTGTCATGGACTTTGTTGCCATACTACTAGTGACTGAATAAGTTATGTTGCATGTTAACTGTAGAATAAGGTCACATTACATGATGCTCTGAAGACCTTTTTGTGACATTAATACACTATCATCCTATTGCTAATAATCTCATATTCTCTTGATTTTCAGTTACAGATAAATGCCAGTGCTGCTAGCAGACAAGATACATGTATGTACAAGCCATAGTGTTAAACCACGAGGACCTGATGCTTGTGATATAGCATTAAGTGATACATATAACACTATATGAATGGTATTCATAGTGAGCACATGTACGTTTCGTGTATGTTGAAGTCTTGAAGTAGTGACTCACTGTTGATGATGTACATATCTACCAAAGAAATCCTGTCCTACAGGTATGGTATGTACTGGTAAGCAGGTCATAGTAGGTATGCATACAATGTATCACCAAAGTTGCTTTATGATATGTTACTGACAAAAACTACTTGCTAGATATCAGCAGATGTAAAAATAGAGAGGGGATAGAGAGTGATAAAGGGATATGTTGGTCCTTGTTTAGTGTCATTGGGGAAAAGTAAGAGGGTGCTACCTGAAACATCTGTTTCCAAAATCTGTACTTGTATTTGTAACAATTGTATATGTAATTTACCAATGACATATCAAGACTGTTTTCAGTTGTGTATTGCTAAATTATCAAGATTCTGTCAGCTTATCAAAACACTTTCATTGTTATAGTTTCTTTTGAAAATTTCACTGAGAAGTTTTATATGCAAACTGGGTCTTTATGAATGGTAGCAAATACATTTTTATGATAATGTCAGATACCAAGATATGTACAAGTTCAAATATAGAAGTGTAAAACCTAGAAACATTTTGTAAAAGAAAAGATTTTATGATTGATACAGGTATAACGTTAGCACAAAAAACAAAGCTTTTAGCTTGAGTTACGTACATGTAGTTTGTATGTATGCCATATACAAATGAGGTGTACCACTTTTATATTGTGTGACTGTCCAAAACTGTTGCATTTTTAGTGGATTTACATCTCTGAGACATGAAGGAAGAAAGAGAAGTGTAGTAGTGTAGCAATGCAGTTTGTTTTTGCACTATGTATGTTATTTTCTTAGTTTCAAGAAAATAATCAATTCTATTTATTTATTGCATTATTTATTGTATTGCGGCTGTATTTTATTGAGAAGGTAAAAGACAAATCATCAATTCATCTGTGATAAAATGTATATAACATACACGAGCCTCATTGTCTTACTGATATTAGCACAGATGTGCCATGAAGATTTTGAGTCTACTCTTTGGGAACATGCAGGTGCATGCTAATGTTGTTTCTGATAATGCCCCACGACCCCATCCCTCCATGAAATATTTAAAGTTTTTGTAGATTTTATGCAAATGCATTTACATGATTTATGCATGATGAAGTTTATAATTGATAGGCTTAAACATGTCACAAGTAAAACATTTACAATGAATCCCTTTTTTTGCCATGTTTGCAATAATCATACAAAACATGTTTGGTATCTGTTCATGTTTCACCAGTCATGACTTACATTAATTATGCAGATTACGTCAATATCTAATCATTTGAATTACATGTTATATTTATCGTAGTTTACCTAAAGAAAACAATTATATAACTTCCTAAGTAAGCAAGCATTTTTGCAGGTATTATGCAAACTAGCTTCTCATTTGCACATTTGGTATCTGCTTATGATAATACCTATAATACTTTACTTGTATTGTATTTTTTAAGGCCAGTTAATGAAAATAATAGACGTGTAAAATTTATATTGATTATACAAATAATGTCCTTATTTGCATAACATGCATATCATAAGGAACATCGTTGCCTTAGCTACCTGGGTACCTAAAATGATGGCGATCTGTCGTTCCTCTCTGCAGATATCCTCTTTGGAATGTCTTGACAAAAACGCCCCTGCAGTGCCAAAATTAAATGTTAGGGGGCTGAAACTTGCCCCGCTTTGTCATGTTATGACGCTAACAGCTATCTACTACCCAAATGACAAGACAATATCATGTCCAGGACAAGAAGTACATAGAAAAAAAATCACTTGACAGAATACTCTCATTAATTATGCAAATTTAATCCTATTTTTCAAAACTGGTATTTCATTTTGTACAACATTGTCTAAGGAACCTGCATACTAAAAATCATGCACATCCGTTGTTCCCTTCTTGAGTTGTCCTCTTCATTTTTTTTCACAAAAATGCCCTGCTGTCCTAAAGCTATCTAATCAAAACCAAAAATAGCTTGTTCAGAACCCGAGATGGCAAAGCCAGCTTTCATCAAACCCCACCTACACACCAAATATGAAACTAATCCATCCAGCCGTTCTTGCGATATCTTGTTCACACACTGACACGCACAAACGCAGGGTCCAACACAACCTCCATGAATATTTCATGGCTGTAATCATGCATCGCATATTGGTCTGCAATGGGACACTGCAGATAAATGATACTATTTTTCATGAGCATAATGATCAAAGCTACAAACTTTCTATTAGAAAAACAATATTTGGCCAATATAATGCACAAAATCAAATATATTTATTAATGCGTGCAACTACGCTGCTTTCTTATCTCATAAATAAGAAAATATTGGAGGGTCAAGAAGCCAACTTACTACTTAGCCAGGGAAGAAACCTCAATCTGGGAAGAAATTCTACAAAATGTAGTATTTTGCGTTCATAACATTACATCTTACGAGAAATATACAACACCATGATAATGTGTTTAATCAACGGAGATCAACTGCATATGCCTAACTAGTCGATTACTTGTGCCCAATACACATCCCATATTTAGGTGTGAAATGAAAAAGGCGCTAATTAGACCCCCGTCGACCGCTTTTGAGGGTTCGGTTGCTGTTTAAAAACTCGATTGCTGTTTAAAAACTCGATTGCTGTTTAAAACTCGGTTGCTGTTTTAAAACTCGAATGTCATTTAAGATCAGTAAGATGTCTGCTGCGATGTAACGATGTAGTGATGTCGGTTGCGATGTAAGATAATTGCGCTGTTAAACGACAGTCGGTTTTTCGAAGCGCTAAATCGCTGTCGAAAACCGTACGATGACGCGTCAATCGCATCGGAAGCCTCTATTGTGCAGTCGTGGTATCGAACCGAGAAAACCACTTCTTAGACCGCAAACTTTAATTAAGCCCAGAATTTTTGGTTTATACACAAAATAACCCAGACTAATTATAAACGAAGTAAACCTAGATGTTATGCTATATCGGCTAGAATATCCCCCAAATTGAAGCCAATTGGCTTGGACTCAGATTTCTTAAACATTTCTTACCATTCTCATAATGAACATACTACATCGTTACTATAGAGCTACAACCTGTAACTCACGACAAGCTGCCTAAAAACAGACCGTACTTTTATTTCACGATGCAAAAAGAGTGGACGTTTATATCAAACCAATGTGCCATAATCTTTAAAATGTGAAATAGACGACAAAACTGACGACACACTTACAAGCTATTCCTATGTAAATATGCATTTCCAACATGCTTTCTGTGATGGGGATCCTGCGTCAACAGAGCGCGGTAAAATGTTAACATATGCATTAGTATCGCCAACCGCTTTCATTCTTACGCCCCAAATAATTTCATGCCTAGAGAGTGCCACTTCGTTTGAAATATTCAGACAGAATAAAATGATTCAGGCAGATTGTACATCTTGATTGTAGATTCAGGTCGAAATTGGGTGAAAGTCTGACCTGACACAATTTTTGTTCCCTTTCCACCTTCTACTTAGAGTTTATTAGCTTACTGTGAGACTAGGGTCGATTGAGGCCAATTGGCTACAAAAGAAGCCGACTTCTGTGATGTTTTATGTCTGTGTGCTTTATCGTGCATGACATGTAGAGGAAACCTCCAAGCAGATCCTACGGCAGCATAAACATGGTATCAAAATCCGGCCCAGGAGTGTGCATCACGCGGGCTTTGGGTGCCACAACATACGGAGAGAACCTTATCACTATGGCAACCGAGCACTTGGATCAAAGACCGCATCAGAACGACAATCCAATACAGCTGCCTTCTACTCACGTGGCTTATACTAAATGAAATATTAGGCCATATATATTTGAACTATATGCTCCAATAACGTGACTAAGTCGCTATAAAATGGCTGCATTATCAAATACTTGGAACTCAGTAGATGGTGCTCACGAATCGAGAGCCAGTTTTCTCTTCACTGAGGTAAAATATCGCCTGACAACGTGACTGGGTTGTTGCACACGACACGTAAATACTTGGTGCATGCACAGAACACTTGAGATCGGAATGCTTACGCACGTATACACGCACGTATACGGACTTTGAAATTTGCCTATGGCAAATCTGACTTTGTAAAATACCTGAGCATATTTGTTTTTAAAGTCTATAAGGTCACCATGTGCTTGTTAATATCACATGACGACTCTGATGTAGGTATAACGAGGGAGATATTCCGTAGGGTGGAAACTTGTTGTGAACGTAGCAACGGAGGTCTGTCATAGGCGTTTGTGACATATATAAGGCCTCATTTATCAAAACAGGTATGATACCCTATTATTCCCAATTAGAGCCAAAGATTGCTAGGTTTACAGAAACATTAGTCTGTGAAGCAATCACATCGCTTTTACTAAGAGAATATGCATATTAAGAAAACCGGTACCGTGAAGTACAGTAAGAATTAGAACACCGTCGGGCCATTCTTCGTCTTAATCTCCTTCTACCCTGGCGCACCTGTCGGTAAGTTCAATGTCAAGCACCGCTCACAGGTTGTAAACCGGACGTGTGTCTAGACGGCGCCGTGCGCAGCATGGGTAAAATTCTTGGGACGTAAATTTTGACGGATTCGTGAAGGTAGGGGGTAGCTTTGGGTCTTTACGTATATCCAGGCTATTTTCTTGACTTTACCCTTCATTGGGTTAACCCAGTATGTTTCTGGTGGAAGGCACATTGCCTTCTCTACTCGGAACCGCAGTAGTATTATTCGTGTCGGCCAGGTTTCTAAGGATATGTTTGGCAAGGAAAAGGGGGAGGGGGGTACCATAGCTACCGGGTTTGTGTACTCCAACATAAGCGAACTTATGTATTGTCGGTTGGCTGAGCGACGTTGACATGTTAAGACAATATACAATTCAAGTACGACTTTTGTGTCAATGTGTATAGCGATCAATGATTATAATACTGTATTATCCCAATACCACATTTCTTTTGATGTGTGATGTGTATTACCTAGTACATCATTGCAATCGGTGATGATGAAAAATGCATGAACTAATTAGAAGACATCTGCTCTCCCGTTAGCTGGATAATGCACATGTGTTACACGCAGTATAGGGTTTGCTTTTCCCCTTTATATGCAAGAGATGGATGTGGCGAAAATTGAAGCTGGAAATCACTGTTATACAAGTTTAAGAGAATGCATTTTTTTTTGTCTTTTCAGAACCGATCTTACATAATCGATAAGACGTACAACCCCCGCATCAAGACGGCGACCGACTACTACATGCCCCATCGGGACCTCCCACGTGAAGCCCCGCACCATCCACTGAGCGCGCCCGCTGGAAAACCCCGAGTAACCCAGGCCACCTACCCCGCGTACGCCGCAAACCACAAGTACATCGGACAGGGACGTCTGGAGATGGACTGGAACACTAGCTACACTATGGCCTTCAACAAACCAGAGGGTATGTGGGAGGGGAAGGGAAGGGAATGTGTGAGAGAGGGAGAGAGAGAGGATGAGAGAGATAGAAAGAGAGAAAGAGCGGGAGTGCGAGTGGGGAGGGAAGAAAGAGAGAGGGATATATGTAGAAAAGGAGACCAAGGGAGAGAGAAAAAAAAAGATGGGTATGAGAGAAAAAAAGATGAGAGATAGAGAGATGTAAAGGAGAGAGATGTGAATGAGAGAGGATAGATGGAGAGAGAGTAAAAGAGGACGAGGTTGGGATTTGCAGATGGACGTAGAGACAGAGGTTGCTTGAAAGGATGCTATGAAGAAGGACAATGGGAATATGCTAAACTTTGCAGCTGATGTCTAGCCTGGTATCCATTTCTATCCAGTTCCCTTCTGTCCCATCGCAAAGGGAACCATCATCTCAATAGAGATGGATGCCAGGCTAGCTGTTCCCTCATCCTATTTGCCTTCCCCTTCAGACTGGTACCCTCTGAGGTTCACTCCCGTGGTGCACCGCGACAAAATCCGACGCTTGGGCAACAACACACCGAACTTGGTTCCTGTCATTCAAAACCACGTACGTACAATCATTCTAACCTAAAACCTCTCCAATATTGCCTTTTTCTCTCTTTCTCGATCCAGGAAAATTTCCCGTGAGGTACACGCCGACAGCTCACCGCGACCCACTGCCCCGCCTGGGCACCTACCCGCCCAACCCCACCCAGGCGTGGGGCCAACACGTCCGTAACTCCAAGGACTACTACGAAAGCTGGCCCAACACTCCTTCTAAAGGTAACCCACTAACGGCTGTAGAGAGCTGCATATGCCTTACTAACTCAGCTAACACACTCTACGCACTTTCATGTATAACACACTGACTCATGCATTTTATAAACATGCTTTTAACACTCAGCTCAACCCTGAACACTGCTATGTAGAATCATCTGCCCACTGTAGCCTCGTAAGCCGACCGCTTGTGTAGAAAGCCTCTCAACTCGTCCCAACGCCCTCAAACGAGCGGTTTACGAGACTATCATAGCAATTTCATCAACCTCAACATCCCTGCGGTCCTCCGGTGGCGGGTTTTTGTATCTCTCATATTGCATGTTTATCATCATGCATGTTTACATATTATCATAAACAGCACAGAGCGAGATTGCACCAATAGGACGTATCAGAAACATCCTTTCATCGTACGACAGAAAGAAAATGATATCACTGTATTCCATTTTCTTTTCTTTGATACGATAATGGGACGATTCTAGCATGTGCTATTAATGTAATCTTCCATATTACATAAGTTTATATTTTTTATTTGTTTATTTTGTGTATATGTTTTTATGTGATATAAAACTTACTCGTTTTAATTAGAGACTTTGAGCACAAAAGTCGGAGATTCAATTGACTGAGCTTTAATGTGTTGATAACACTTTGCCGTGGTACATGTAGAATAAATGCGGTGCGGTGCATGCCTACCGATGTCGTGACGCGTTGAGTGCGTTTGATGTCAACGCTATGATATAAAAATCTAAGCTTGTCTTCCCCAAAAAGTCTGAAACTTTCATCAGACAACGTAATTTGTTATAGGCACCAAATGAGTGACAGTGTCGACATCTGAGACTAGCTTCAACGCGGATAGTTCAGGTATGACATCTAGCGACATAAACAGTAAATGCAGAAAACGTTTTGCAGCAACAGGTGGCTCAATCCCAAAGTCGCTCAAATTCTGGTGACAGCAAACTGAAAGGGTGGTTCCTGTAACAACACAACGTCTAGCACCAACTTAACAGTAATTCCAATTTAATATTGATTTGTTATGATTCGTTTTCTTTCATTTCATGACAGCGGCGTTTGTTGGAAACACACAAGAACAGCTCTACCAACACAGCGACCAAGACTTCTACCGCCCGGGACCCCTCAAACCCGGCCAAAACGACGGGCGGGTCGCAGGCAAGCCATACGGTAAGAGGACATACTGACTTATAGAGATGTTTTCGCGAAGGAGAAAACATGTTGTTTTTGATGGTGTGTTATTTTTCTTTCTCAAAGCAGAAAAGGTTTGCGGAAAAGTCTGGGCCTGCACAAGGCCTGGCTACATGGCTGTCTACCTGGACTGGCTTTACTCAGATACCCATCCATAGCCACAATTCTTTTTTTTTCACTCGCACACACTACCTTGGGGCAAACCTAATGGTATGATATTGTATGTGAGTAGCTTAACACAAGGCTAGAGGGAAAACATTCTGCATTTTTGAAAACATGTTGCCTTTCTATTTATGTATTGAGTGTTCTTGGCAAGTTTACCACTCAAGCTAGTCAATCATTTAAAGCTTTATCGAAGCTGAATATTTTCTAACACATTGCCCATTCATCTATCATCTTACAGTACAAGACCGCTTCACACTCTGGAACGGGGCGGGGATCGGTCCGGCTGGGCGCTATGGCAACTGGATGTGAGCAGGGCATCACTACCGTCGCCTAGGCAACGGTGACGTCAACATCCGGGACACTTCACCATCAGCTCTACCCAAGAACCTCTTCTTACGATGATTTCAGTTTGAAGGATTATATAAAAACGTATATACCAACATAGTTATCTTTTATAGGTGCTAGATGAATATAAACTTACCCTATTCAACACTACATTTGTTATATCGGACCAATGCAAATAAATGAAAAAAAATCAAAACAAGATAACTCGAACATTTCCGGATTTTGCGTTTACGTTTGGCAAGGAGCTTTTATCAGTGATGTAAGCTCCTTGCGTTTGGAATATATATACACCTAAAGTGGGGCTCTTTAAATGCTATGGTCTTCGCTTCAGCCGTAGGTGTAAGAGCATATCTTTGCCTTTCGCTTTCATGGGCGTCCCCAATTGAAAATCGTCACTGCAAAGTCCCCTTTTTGCCAAAAGCAAACTTTAAATATTAATAATAATGAACATTTTATGGCGAAGGAGGGTTGCAAGGTCCAGATATTAGATTTTTTACGCATCTCTAAGGATAGAACAGCACTTGTAGATACACTGTAGTGCCAACTAAAGAAAAAAAACAACACATATTAAAATACAAACACTTGAGTTGTGTGATAGCCAGAAGTACGACACAGAACACAACATAACGATATGGGAACTCAGAGTGTTTGGAACTAGTAGAAAACCAAAATCAAGGAGCAAGAGTTCTTGCATGCAACATGAATGGTTATGATGTGTTCGTGTCGAAAATGGCTCTAATTTGTTGTGGTTAAGATATCTTTTGCCATTCGTTCTGCGTATAAACATTACAAACTTGCATGTATGCAGTTATGCCCTTTGACAGCGATGTTTTGGCCAATAAATCAATTATCATCGCATTGTTAAAGATGAAAAGCAATAAAAAAGCATAATTCTTGTATAGATACAAACGAAAATCACATTTTGAATCAATTGTTAAACTGCACAAATTTATATCAAGGGTAAAATTTAAATTTTTCTATATTGTTTTATTGTAATGTTGCCAAGAATTCATTACGTAGCAGTGTTATGTGACGATTGAGATTACGATCAGTGAAATGTGAATAAAATCTGCACACAAGTTTAGTAAAATGTTTTAGGATAAGAGTTTGGGTGATATGTAGCTTCAGGTAGAGATAGATCGTTTGATGGTTTACTCTGAATTCTAATCATTCTAGATTTTCTGGATTGAACGTGTTATTTGTGGAATTTTCAAGGTTTTCAATATTTTCTACCAAGCCACTGCGAATGCTGCTATTCCATGTGTACATATTCATAGTTTTGTGGTGTCTATCTGTATAATAAATGGATCTTCTCTAGATTTGTTTCACTCCTCTATTATTCACGTAAGCCACATTGACTTGATTGTTATGAGAAATAGACTAGATCTTTCATTCCTGATAGCTTAGTAATATCTAGGTGGTCATGGTTAGCCTCAATGTCGAGAATAAGAGCAGGAAAGCACGAAAGTGATGAAACCCTCGTAAGAGCCCATACCGTCGTGAAATGAGCAAATATGGGAATGAATGAGAGACTTTTTCGTTCGAAAATCTGAACGGGAAACAGCAGACACTAGTATAGGACACAGATTAAACCTGAACTTCTTCAATGTCTTCAGACAGCCATCTCCAAATACACTTGTCGATGACGACCCCTAGCGATTTATATATATTTTGCAGCTACCAGGTGCGTTATTCCTGCAATGATATTTATGGTCGCTATTACGGGCTTTTAAACCAAGTGTGTAATGAATCAGTCTTGATGCTGATTGGTCCTCTTGTCAAGGGCTTGTGTTTTCGACCACCTGTATACTATATTTTGTACTGCGTTTGTTTCTATCAACGAGGATTAATGTTCTTCAAACGACGAAAATGACACAGAAAAAAATAACAAGACTAGAGTTCCACGACCCCATACCCTCGTCAAATGATTTTAACTTTACAACCGGTGTATTGATAGCATTTGTCATTTACCATGCAAATAAGGTCCTCATTTATACAAACTATACTATAGTTGATCACACCCACCTCCAGATAACAGACGCACACAATTTATGTTCAGAAATAAGGCTTTAATCGCATTTTCTGATAATCTATGCAAGTTCGGTCAATGTTCAATGATGCTAACCTGTACATAACGTGCTACAAGTAATAAATTCCAATCATTTACCACGGTGGGATTACAGCATCTTCTCATCAGTTTTGCAAATTAGGTCTTAATATTTATCTATCAACATTCTTCTCTTTCTCAGTCACATCACATTACATGTTGCAATAGCCCTATAATAGAGCATAGCGGGTATAGACGATTTCCATATCAATCATACAAATCATATTTGATTTGCATAATTACCATCAAATTATATCAAGTCCGCATACCCAAAATCATGATGGTTCGTTCATCCTTTCTTGAGTTATACTTCTTCAAAGTCTGAAACTAGACCGGCTCCTGCAGTTCCAAAGAAAACGCTACAGGGCACAAACTCTCCACCCCAACTCATAACGCCTTTATCGCAACTTTATCCACCACTTCCTCAACTCCTGCGGGGGGATAAGATAGTATCAGAAGCTGGCCGTAGAAGTGTAGCCGGCCTAGGGGCGTGCATTTCTCCAAAAGGCTCTGCCGCAAAGGCACGGGGAGGGGCGATCTTTTCAGAAACGTGTCTTTGCTCTTCCTTACGTGTCCAGAAATCACAGGACTGTTTTGTCCGTGTATGTTACAGATGGCAGGACGGACATGGTTGATCGTTTTAGGAGTTTCTATTGTGATGGGCTGCTATTTCTACCTTGATGGCTTTGACCCAGGTAATCTATGCATTAATAATTATATATCACTCTAAATAGCAGTTACTCAAGCAACTGGATATGATTTTATAAGTTCCTGATATTGGGCTACTTCTAACACAGATGCTGTACAATAGAAACACCGAAGAAACGTATCAAGTACACTGTTGATTACTTTATAGCTATTATATATACTATGTATATTATAGTTAAATGGGACAGAATGAACTAGAAGTACAATATATGTGGCTCTGGTTTTAGGCATTACATTGAGCTATGGACAAAAGACATCGTAGTGTACATTGTAGTGGGTCTTCTGGCGCAATCGACGGGGTTCACAACCCAGAGGTTCTGGGTTCGAATCCTATGATGAGCCACCGATATTGTACCTTTGGGAAAGGCACTTTACACGACTTTCATCCCTTCAATCGAGTAAAATTGAGTATCCAGCTTTGGTTAGGGCCGCCCCTAGGATAGGACGTTAAATGGAGGCCCCGTGTTTGAGGGGAGCCACAATTAATTAACTCGAGCACGTTAAAGAACCACCGTACTAATCAAAAAGAGCAGGGGCCCTTCCCAGCTTGTACTGTTCAGTACAAACCTGGTGTGTTACGCCTCAAGGTGGTTTACCGGGTATGCAAAACAAACAAGCAAATACTGTCAAAGCAGAGGTTAGGCCCCGACTGTTTTTGCCATTTTCGTGATGTCTTGTGGCCTAAACAGTACAAATAGAAGGTTCTATAGTGCGTTTCTGTAAAAACGTACAAAATCTTTAAAAACAGCTAGAGCCTCTGCTTGGAGAGAAAAACTTGTAAACGTTAGCGGTCTACACGCTTGATTTACTATTGGTGCATTCTCTCCACTTGAGTGTTGTCTTTGTCTTGCTATGTCTTAATTTAGATGCTAGCGCGATAACAACCTTGTTGCGGGCGACAGTAGAAGAAGGGTCAAATAGCTTGTTTTGTATTTAGTAAACAAACATCGATGCCAAGTATGCAGTGCCATGGATTCCTGGAGTTCGTATGAATTGTCAGACCGGTGTATGAAGCAATATTACAAAATACATATTGTGCTGTAATGCTGTACAAAACAAATCTGCACACTTGGTTGCATAAAGAGCTAGGTTCCGGTAAGCGATTTGCAGAGAATCGAACGGGGTGAGACTGTTCACGCAGTGAAGGAAATCGCGCGGGTTCGATTCTCTTCACTTGAATGCGGAGCGCGCACGGCGATGGCGAGCCTACACTATCGTGCGAGACTATTCCCCTGGTGATGAAACGCGCACGAGCGATTCTCATCGCTTGAAGGCGGAGCGCGCACGGCGATCGTGAGCCAATATTACCGGCCTACTAGACAAATTAGACGTTCGAATATCTTCCATTCAAGGCGCGAACCCCCGCCATTTTGAAAGACGTCGGGTACGGGCGCTGACACACTTTTGACAGCGATACTTGTCGATAACGTATAGTAAGACTCACTCTATTTCTGGGTTGGCATTTAACCCTTTGCGGGAATGTAGTAACGTTACTAATCACGTAAGTCAGCAACAAAACAGAGACAAATAGCTCACGCAACACCAACATCGTTATTTTCTACTTAAGCCTTCTGCAAAACAGACTTACATACCACAGCAAATTCATAACCTTACATGAAATATATACAAATACATCCTACCTATCCCGTGCATTCAGAGTTTACCCTACAATCTACAAAACTACTCACCCTTACAACTCACACAACGTTTACAAACTTCGTACAAAATTTACTAGTAGAACATGGGCCGTGATGTGACGCTACACTACAGTATATCATTCATGAAAACAAATCGAGCGTTTGCTATTTTATAATTAAATCAAACGAGCGTACAAAACGTAGACCAGCAAGTATCGTATGTATTCAAACTTTACACTACATGCCGAAGTATTTACCGAAGTATTTACAGATTAGTACGAACAAATTTACAAAATCACTACGAAATTGTTGGTTAACAAAATGGCGTCTGCCCACGCTATCCTGGCGTCCTTTGCAGTATGTTGCCCGGCATCTCCGTGTTTTCTACCTGAAAGAAAACGCTGAAAAGAAAAGTAAAGACAAGAATTAGCAATGGTTAACTACGAAAGAAATAGGATGGAAAAATCGTCAATAAAGCCAAAGAATGAAATATCAATTGAGTGGAATTAAACAAGTCGAGGATTTAGCGATTACAATCTAGTGGATAAAAGACATATGAAAGAAGGGCGATCTCGCCGAGACAGCCCAGCAGAAGACACAAGAGGCCAAGGAAGGTCTGGACGCCTTCGAGCCCATCAGGTGCACCGTAATTTATTTTTGACATTTGAATATACCGCCAAAACTTGATCCACAGTACATTTAGGTGCATCGTAATTTATTTTTTTTCATTTGAATATGCCGCCAAAAGTTGACCCGCAGTGCATGACGGGGTAGCGTCATCTTGCCAAGACACCATGTTTTTCTTTGTCCAAGTAGCGTAGTTAATGTTATATCATAAAGTATGATACCACAAAAAGGGAGTTAAGATTGAATTTAAAACCAGCTCTTTTGTTTAAAAACAAAATAAACGGAGCCTCTGAAATTTTTTTAACACACAAGTCATACAGTTATTAATTACAAACTTTGATTACTTTCCTTGGTTGTAGAATCCTTGAGGGGAGCCCGAGTTATCATCACTGGCTGCAGTTCTGGCATCGGCGAACAGATGGCGTACCACTATGCAAGGCTGGGTGCGAAGGTCGTCATCACAGCAAGGAGGGAGGCACGACTCAAAGAGGCAAAGTTGTTAGAAATAGCCATGGTCATCAATGGGACAACAAAAATACGTATACATTATACAGTTATATGAAGCTTCTTTGAATATATGTCAGGGATATTTTCTGGTGGTGCGGGGATATTATTTCTGGTCCACCTTGGGTCTTTATTTGTCCAGGTTGTAATTAGCTAAAATTATGGACCTGGGAGCCCAGTACGCCATCTATGTAGCAGTAGTACTATAGTATTATGTCCGGCCCACCCTGTATTTGTCCAGGTTGTAGCTAAGATGAAGGACCTTGGAGCCCAGGAGGCCATCTATGTAGCAGGAGACATTAATATTATTTCTGGTCCACCCTGTATTTGTCCAGGTTGTAGCTAAGATGAAGAACCTGGGAGGCCATCTATGTAGCAGGAGACATTAATATTATTTCTGGTCCACCCTGTATTTGTCCAGGTTGTAGCTAAGATGAAGAACCTGGGAGGCCATCTATGTAGCAGGAGACATTATTTCTGGTCCACCCTGTATTTGTCCAGGTGGTAGCTAAGATGAAGAACCTGGGAGCCCAGGAGGCCATCTATGTAGCAGGAGACATGGGGAAGTCTGAGGATTGTGATAGGACCATCCAAACAGCAAAGGAAAAGTTTGGTAAGTATATTTCTAACATCAAGATGATTAATAAATGACATTAGAAATCTAACCTCAGCCAAGACAAGAACACTTGTTTGAACCTTGCTACATGTATACAGCCTACTGATGACCTATCGAAGGCATATTTGGAACACTGACAGGAAGTTAGGTCAAAGGTCCCAGAACAGATTATCTCATTTCCTGTCTTCATTTTCCTACTATGAATCGGCGAGAAATTCACAATGACTAATAAAAAAAGAAATCTATGAAACTAAACATGTTTCACGAAGTTATAACTTATGATATATTTGACTTTTTTCTTCTTGAACTTTCGGCCAATCTTTTTCTGTTGCAGTTTTATGAAAATTGTAGTATCTTATCAAAAGAATACTATGATAACTTCCTAATTTGCCAAATGTACACAGGAGGACTTGACTATCTTGTGTTGAACCACATGGGTTCAAGCTATAACAAGGGAGGCCCTTTTCTGTGGGATGGAGATATGGCATTCCTTGAGGACTTCACCAACATTAACTACCTGTCATACGTACGGCTGACATCCCTCGCGCTACCCATGTTAGAGCAGAGCAACGGCAGTGTCGTAGTCGTGTCATCGCTTTTAGGTAAGAACCAACTATTCAACCTAGTTTTCCAAGGTATGCAACCATATTTGTTCTTGTCTACTGCCGTTTCAACAACCTGCCTGTCTTTAGTACAAACTTGTCCTATTGTAACGTCACGTATCCCGGCAATAATGTTTTGTCAAAACGTCCGTAGAGAAGAAAAATGAGGCTGCATGCGTGCCTATGTTTTTTGTTTGCAGAATCAATTTATCAAAATAAAAATCTATTTGCAAACAACGCACTTCGGTTTTTAAAGGTATAAGCTTGGTTCAAGCTGCACAATAATGCATTGTGTCAAATTGGAGGGCAAGTCAGACACAAACAGAACATGGACATCAATTATAAGAACCAATCATAAGTTAGGGGCCTTCAACTTTGACTTCAGACATGCCAAGATTGCTATTTCATCTTGCTCTTGAAAAAAATGATATTCCGCCTTTTTTACTTTCTTTTGTCTTTCTTCCAAATGTCAAAAGTCTTACATTCAAATAGGGCTTTCTCTAATGACAAATACACGAACTCCATTGCTACAGGTAAAATTGCAGGTACTTTTGGCTCCTTCTACTCGGGAGTCAAGTTTGCACTCGACGGATTCTTCAGCTCTTTACGACAGGAGCTTCAGCTGAAGAAAGCCAATGTGACAATTACACTTGCGGTGCTGGGCTTGATAGACACAGAATTGTCCATGAACTCTGCAAAGGTAAAGTGGTTCATATTTGTAACATTTGGTATCATTCTGAAGTTATAGAAACGTCTGTGGGAAGTTTGATTTGTCAAAACAATTAGATATTCTTTTCTTCTCTCTTCAAGGTCATCGGAATTGAAGACCTTGCAAAAATCACTGCTCTCTCAGCGGAGGATGCTGCCATGGCGATTATACGCAGCGGTGCCGTACGACAACGTGAGCTGTACTACCCGTGGAGTATGGTGTGGCCATTGTCCACACTTCGGGCCTTATTTCCACAGCTTCTGGATTGGATGGAAATGCAGAAATTTCTTATTTGAAGTCACAGGAGTCTATACAATACAAGTATATATGTTAGAAGCGTGTAATGGACTTTGCTACTGTTTATTTTAATCCCTATACTAATGGATCTTTTCCTATACATTTACATGTATGTACCTTCGTTTGGAACAATGAGTGTGCCTACACAATGTCATGCATGGACTGGACACACCACAGAATGCCAATAGAGCAACAAGCCTATAGATATCAATTCAGACTATTATCCAACTGACATCTAGCAACACAATGCTGTTGGTCATACGAGGGGAGATCAATAAGTTCTCGGTCGCACGCAGAAATAATAAGCACAACTCCAATTTCGGGGCACCCCTTCGTAGTATATAGTCTTTTATCAATATCCTCCAAATTTCAAATCATTGCAGTCATCACTTTCCAGGCAACGTCTTTTTGAATCAGCAGATAAGTGGCGAGAAAAACAAGGGGTTACCATGCCGTAAATTCTTTAAAGACATTGTCGCTTTTTTTTTTAAAGATTTATCTGTTTTGAAGAGCTCCCTCCTTATCACTACGTCACGTTGGGCCATGTTGATTCGAATATGTGGATGACATCCTCTGGGAACCCAAAACTGATGCGAGCGTGCGAATAAAAAACAAACGCTTGACCCCAAAAGTTGCTTTCATTATGAAATCTAAGTGGTTAGAAAGGCGGAACAAACGACTGAGCACACAGAGTCGGTATACTGAACAATACATTTTGGGTTCTTCATTATTGTTCTTGCACATCTTTTTTGACATTGGAATATTTTATGATATCAATATACGTTTCCAGATATTTTTTTGCCATTTACAGCATTTGCTTATTTTGCAGCTGCTTTGTATGTATGGTGGAAAAAGTTTTTGTGGAAAAGGCCGAAAATTGATAGGCATGTGGATCTTATCCATATAATCAAATCAACATGGCCTTGATAATGATACCCCCCTCATTGGAAGTTATCGTCGTTCTATTAAATGGGCTACAAGTAATAAAAAACTAATAGCACTAATAAAGCTGTTTACCAGTTTATACAACGTATCGTTAACAAAATAACATTCCCACTCTCCACGTACGGTATCGGGTGAAAGGTTAGCTAGCATAACAGACGTTGTGATTTTAGTGATCTGTTGTGATCTGCTGTGCAGGCCAGTGAACACCAATAGAAATCTGCATTGGCGATAATGTAAAAATGAGCAAGTTCAGGGTGTCATAATCTCATCCGTGAACATTCCAGGTCATAAGAACTCACCCCACACAGTAGCCCGCTATCTGAAGTGTCGAAAAGTCTGATTTTTAAAAATTCCGACCAGAGGAACTCATCAGCTGTCAAATATGCCGCCTTCTTGGCTATTCCTGACGTCATTTAAGGGACTGAACACTTCAAATTAGGGGTCGTCAAGGGCCTAAAAAATGGACCAAAACCTTATTTTTTGCCGAATCTGAACGTCACTACACCGTCTCACCAATATGAAATGTTTCTTACATTTTCCTGCTACAAGTCGAAAATAGGCTAAAATACTGTATGGACTCAAATGGACCCAAATTGGGCCTTCTGCGGCTGCGTCAATTGGGCCTTCTGCGGCTGCGTCAATTAGGGTCATTGCCCTTGTAATGATACCCTTGTAATGAGTTACCCGCATGCGTGGGTGGAAATATTGACCCTATTTATTTATGTTATTGTGCCTTTTCCTATCTAAAAATACTGCTATGTACTTGGACTTCCTACATAGACACTGTGTCATAAAATGATTTTATTTGCGAAGAAAGAAATAATGTCGTCAACATGCTGACACCAACATCATTTATTTCTCTGTTTCCATCTGTAAGGCCATGTTGATTTGATTATATGGATGACATCAATTTTCGTCCGTTTTCAAAAATATGAAAGTTTTCAACCATGATTTGAATCGCCAAAGCAGCTGTAAAAGGAGGGAATACATGCCATAGATTAAATGAAAAATATATCAGGATCCATATATCATTACTAATATCAACGTCAATTCCGATGTCAAAGACCATTCAAAAACAAAAATGAAGAATCTATTGTTCGGTATTCAATACTCCTTTTTTTTTGGAAAACCTATTTTTATCCGCACGCTCGCATCAGTTTGGGGATTCCCAGAGGATGTCATCCATATAATCAAATCGACTAGGCCTAACCTACAGAGAGGTAAAGCGGCAATCCTGCTACAAAAGTGCATAAAAAATTGCGTACTTTTCAAAGTGTGTTATTGCACTTGGACGTGATGAAGCTGTTCGTCAGTTCTTTGTATGAGAGCCATTTTGAAATTCCTTCACATTTTTGCCATAGTTCACATTAGGCCAATGTCGTGAACTTGGCATAATATTACCTATCCTATTTGACACACTATAAGCAAAGAATACCACCAGTGACACAGAATTGCGGTGAAGCATTTTTATTGCATTGATCCTACTGATAGATAAAGGATGAAAAACTAAAAGAGAAGGCGTCATATCGTGTCATTGCTAACTTGTTTGTGCCATTGCGTTATTGTTTACTTAACTCCTCTGTATGATTATAATATAGATTTTACGGCAATAACCAAATGTTTTCAGGACATATTTGTTTACAGCTATTGCTGATACTTATGACTAAGCGCGGTACATGGCTTGTACTTCTATAAAAGATAACATTATTCAGAGATAGGACCATGTATTTGGAATGTTTTTACTTATTTCACAACAAGATGGCGGATCGACATAAATAATCAGCAACACTACTTTCAAAAAGAAGGAGAAGATAAATAATTCTACGGTTTCTCTCGCAGTCGCTAGCGAGGATAAGTATCGCCATTTGTCTCGCCCCACCTAAGACCCCTAGCACCGTAGGAAAATGAATACCTAATGATATTTTTCTATCGAAAGGGGTAAGGAATTTCTTATACAACTTGTCAGAAATGTTGTGGACTGTTTCGGATGTAGGCAGTGATTCAATAGATAGAGATTTACATGCAGATATGAATCAAAAAGTTATAATGTTAACATTACAGGTACAGAACAAGTACTTCATAATGATGAAGATTTGCTGTCACATGAAGCTTGTGGAAGGTGTTTAGAATTGTCATAGATTCTTATTAAAAAGTAAAGCAGGCTAGGTGACGGGGGGGGGGCGTTACTTTTCGGAGCTCAGACTAATGGGTAGCTGGCTTGGGTGGCGATGCCGCACTGGTTGTCCTTGTTGCGGGACATCATGATGTAGCCTTGCATTCCCCAGCCTGTTCCCCAACTGCAAAACAAATATAGTATTAGAATCAACAGTCACAGATGGGTTATTCATGATTATTGTCTCCAAATGATTGTATGCTCCCAAAACTATGAAAGTACCAAAATCTACTCAATGGAACTGTTTTAAACAAGAAAAGCATGATTCTCCAAAATGTTGTCACTTAAAGCAATGTTACTCTTCTACAATATACTATAGTTGACAATATGTATTGTTTCCATTGGTGCCATCGAGCATACCTGTTCTTGACAAGCCAGTAGTCTTGGCCGTTGTCGGTACCATATCCAACCACCAGTACGCCATGGTCCAGCCTGGTGCTACTGCACTGGCGCTCGTTATACACGCCTGGATAAAGTAACATGACCTTATTACTACCATAGAGCAAACATGAAAAAGATGGCATCAAACAAAACTATATCTTTATCTTTGTTTATTAGTCCTGATCTAAAGCTGGCTCTTTCTTGAAGACATTAAAAGAACAGCAACATGGTGAAGGACAATACATACCTATATGGTAGAATTGGAAGGAGGAGTGGCCGGCGTCAATGGCGACGGAGATGGGTCCGACTGTAGCGACAGCCTGCATCAGCGCGTTTTCGTCTTCCCTCTTCACATCAACGAAACCGCTATCGGTGGCGCCAACCTTGTCGCTCTTGAATCGGCACTGTCTCTCCTACCGGAGCGATGTCATTGAAGGAATGTCAAAATATGATAAGGTAAGATGAAAGCATTCGCACACAAACACCCTGACCACACACACACACACACACACACACACACACACACACACACACACACACACACACACACACACACACGCACATACACATGCACACACACACACACAAGCGCTAACACACGTATGAAATCGATCATGAAATGAAATTTTGATCACTTGCAATAGGAATGACGTTAGAATATCTACAGACAGGTATCGCTCACACACACATTCACTCACCCTCTCAGCTCACTCACTCACTCACTCACTCACACACACACACACACACACACACATTCACTCGTTCACTCACTCACTCATGATTAGTATCACGTCAATGTTCGATTGGGGTGAGTGAGTGAGGGAGTGTGAGTCGGTATGTATATAAAATACCACAATATACTAGTGACATACGTCGATGTAGGTTAGACATCCAGGTAATAAGATACGCCAAAAATAGTTACTCAAGCGACTGGATATGGTTTTGAAACGGTCCACTTTCCTTCATCAGTGACACTGACGAAGGAAAGTGGATTCTTTCCGAAACGTCTGACCGTTTCAAAACCATATCCAATCGCTTGAGTAACTATTTTTGGCGTATACTAGTGACATACCGTATCTTCGTACGGGTAGGACTCCTCCGTGTCAATGCCACCGTTATCCTTGATGTACTGGAAGGCATTGTCCATCAGTCCACCGTTACAGCCCTTGTTACCTGCTTTACGGGAACAGTCCACCAGGTTCTGTTCGCTCAGGGAAACCAGCTTGCCTGTCTTCTTGAAGGTCTGACCCTCCAACGAACCTGTCTATATATATCATTCAGAGAGAGAGACAACTTGTATTTCGTCAACTTGTTTTTTTGTTTTTAATTCAGCAAAAGCTATACGTGAGGTGTTGCTTGTTAGTTGTACCGCACTATGGATGTAATAAATTAGTAATAGAAGTACTATGAAAATGTTCTCACCGTGCTGAATGCCCAACAAGAACCACACTGTCCCTGGAAATAGTAAAAAAAATCATTACCTTGAGCTAGATAAATGAATAACAGAAATGGAAAAATAAGTTCATTGTTAACTTGATGATTACCAACTCTTGTGACGTCGATGAAGGTTAAAAATTCAGGTACAACATAACAAAATGCACTATGAATCAAGCACCTGGATATAACCCTTAAACTGCAAAAGTTTCAGCCCTATAAAATGCTATAAGTGCCAGGGTTGGCCGCTGACTTCCAAAACGAAACCCCCGAACAAGGCCGAAGTCCCTAACTTCCGGGGTTCGTGCGCTACGCGCGCGCAAAGCTTCTACTTCAGGGGAATACGTTATCCCGGATGTATCCGGGCACGGCACACAGGACATGTATATGTGTGCCGGATATATCCGGGTTTGGCAGGTTAAGGGTTTTAAGAGAGAAGACACATTCTGAGTGACTACCGAAAGATAGTTGATGTTGTCTGAAACGTCTGGCTCTTTGATTTCATCCATGCCAGTTGTTTGTTTTATTTTGTATAACGTAACTACTCTTGTTGCAACCCATTCACAGATATAAGTTGATGAATTACATACGTTCTTGACAGGGGTGACATAACCCTTTGTCCTCCAGTCCACGGTGTCCGGCAGTTCGACCAGGTTGGAGTCGTACTCGTGCACGCGATCAGCAGTCGACTTGGAGGCGTTGCGATCCAGACTGCAACCGCCGATGACATCGGCAACAAACTCGTCGTTGGTCTACACATTTCATAAAGACACAAAATTCTATCAGGGAAACATAAGGCAGTGTTGCTGCATGTATGTAGAGTAGATACAGTTACAGAAAGACAGGAATATAGATACATATATATAGTTAGAGAGAGAGAGAGAGAGAGAGAGAGAGAAGATTTATAGATTTAACAGAGATGTATAGCAGTTAGCGAAGATAGAAAATATGAAATATAGATTTAAGGATAACTAAAGTAATGAAGGTTTTAAGAGCAATAGCGATAGACGGATAGATGGATAGAAAGATGGATAGTAATATATATCGACAGAGCAAAGTCGATAGAGAAAGAGGTGGGCAGTAAGGCAGATAGAGAGATAGGTAGATTAGATATAACGTTAGATCTAAATAAATAGAGATATAGATACGTATATGGAGATATTGATAAAGAAATAGATAGGGGCTCGATATATAGACATTAGATAGAAAGAAAAATAGAGATTGAAGGATTGAAAGAAAGATGGATGAATAAATATGCAAAATAAAATTTAGAAAGATAAATAGATGCACAACTAGGTAGATGCGAAGAAAAAATTAAGGTGTATGAATATGCATAGATAGAAAGAAATGACGAAATGTTCATAGAAAGAAAGAGAGATACAGAGGTAGATAGCTGCTAATAATCCGCTTTTCAGCGGGCTCAGCAGTACGGAAGATGATGATGAGATAGGGATGGGTGGATAGATGGAAAGATAGATAGATAGATACATAGATAGATGGATAGATAGATAGCTAGATAGATAGATAGATAGATAGATAGATAGATAGATAGATTAATCGATAGAAAGATAGAAAACAAGAAGAAAGAAGGCCTACCATATGGGCGAATTGGTTGTGCCCCAGCCAGTAGGTGTGCATCCCAAGGTCGGCTTCATTATTGTGCTTGTTGATGAGCTTGGTGTTGTTCTCGAAGATCGACATCCTCATGCTCTCTTCCTCTCCCTCAAATGACAGGCCTATGTGAAAACACATGACCATTTGTTAGAGAAGGGATACATCTATAGATCATCCATAGATCAACATATTAAGATCTTACAATTGCATTTTGATTTAATCATGCTAATGTGATAAAAAGTAGGAAGTACAATCTGATACACTTGATGCACGAAATGTGAATGAAAGACAATCGGTCTGCTCCAATTGCTGAATCATATGAAGACTAAAAAACGATTCAATAATCTAGCAAATGACGTCACATAAGCTTCTTGCGAAAGTGCCAAATAGAAGGACTTATGTGTAAAAGCATCCCCTACCATAGCGCCCCTTGTAGTTCTCCCAGAGCGCGTTTTGTGCCATCGCCATTGAAACCATGGCAGCGCAGACGGTCAGGAATCGCCACATGACGGTAGCTGAAATAGAAGAAGAGATACCACCGCTGTAAATCATAGTTTCACATGGAGATGTGACCAAACAGTACCTACGATTTTTGTTCATTCTGCTTGGAACATTACGACGACTTGCATCATACACACCGAGCTTGAAAACTCGCCAAGATATACTTAAGTCTATGATGCGCCTTTGCCTGATACTGAAGACAACCGGTTTTCTGTCAGTAGGCCGAAGAATTTTCGCTACGTATATAGATGTCGCAAGGCTTGGTGAAGAACTAGTTTGTATTGTAGGTCTACGTAAGAAATAACTCTGTGTCGAGGAGGGGTGAAACATTGGGCTCAACCATAGACAGCTGTGACATATGGTAATGTTATATACCAGATAAAAGTTATAATTCATATCTTGATAAAACACTTTGGCATCGAAGATAACTTATACCGTAAAGGTAAGATTGTCCATGTTGTTACCAGGGATTCGATACCGGTGCGAAGGAAGAAAAATTACGAATGCCCGACATGTTTGTTCCATGGGAAACGCCCCTTTTTGTACGCATGAGAAATTGCTCGTTGTGTTGCAATTGTGACACGTGAAACCCCGTACATCTTCAACGTCACACGAAGGTACCTAACGAGTTATGAATCCCACCACTACCCGAAATGTTTAGCGTCCATGTTAGCCATCACAGGAGGAAGCTTTCTGCCAAACTAAAACCCAATGTGGCATAGGGTAAGTTTTCCATTTAACTGCAGCTGTAATTATAAATATATGATGAAAATTTTATCTTGATAAAACTCTTTGACATCTACAATGTTTTATGGCGTTAATAGAGCCGCCAAGTTACCACGGATTCGACGCCGGAACGGGGGGGGGGGGGGGGGGGGGGGGGTGAGGGCGAATAAAGATATAACAGAGTGTTCGGATCCAACATGATGGTATGAGGGAAACGCCTACTTTTGTACCCGTGAGAAATTGTAAGTTGTGTTGCAATCATGACACTTGAGAACCCTGTCACAGAAATAGCTACCTAAACCTCGGAGTTATGAAACACGCCGCTGCCCGAAAGATCTACCGTTACAAAAATTGAAGGGTAACAAATAAATATAATTGCGCAGTGATTTATGTGAACACTAGTAGACTGGGCGGTAGGACACTCCATAGTTGAGAGTTAGAAATTCGAAGAAGTTAAAGTTTGTAACTTAACATCTTCAAGAAAAAAAAAAACGTTTCGATATTGCTATATATCATGTTTGATGAACTATGCATAATTGTCACGAATTCCCAGCTTGATCCTTTCCTCGGCGTTTGCTTCTATGATATCGACTACTCTTTTAATACCAATGACCCTGAATCAGATACATGAGACAAGGGTGTTCTGTTGTTGTTTACTAGTATTTTAGCCGGCGGGAGCATCTTTTGGCCCTCATATTAGGCTAGTCACAGTGAACGTATGCGCATTGAGCTTCTGTTTGAATCAATCCTGAATGCAATATTTCTTTCTTTATCTGACGATCATTTTGAGACAATAGCAAATTGGACAACAACACAGCGCGGACACAAGACGCGGTCAGCCTGGCTTAAAACAAAAGTTTTATCAACGAGTAACTGGTAAGAAAATCTTTAAACAACAATGGACACCGGTGAAGTTTATGACGTTGGCAATCACAGGGTAACTGCATGGAATTCTGTCATTGTTCGAACAGAACCATATCTTCATACCTGCATTATTAATAAGGGCAATTGACAGACACCATGAAACAAGTCAACCGTCTACAAAAGAGATTGGACATGCCGATTTTCTGTTCTCCTTGAAGTTGACCGAACACCCGGTACGTAGTTGAACTCTGGCATGATCTTACATTGCAATACAGCTGCTGTTTAATCATAGACATGTAGAAAATGCTGTTAGAGAGAAAAACCTACCTACTTGCACCAAAAAAGTAGGACGTCGACTGACCAGTCTGACTGGGTTGTGTGAGGTGGTGCAACATTTGCATAAAGGCGGAGATACTGGGAACGAGACGCCATCACAAATATGCAAATGGCTTCAACCTGTTGTCAAATAGCTTTCTTTACTAAGTTAATGATAGGTCTGTATCCACTAAAAGATTCTATGGAGATTATGGAGATTTTTCGCCTTCTTTTAAGCAGTCTCTTCGTTATCAACTGTAAACTACGCCATCTTGCTGAGAGAATATGGGACCATTTTACACAGCAAAAACAACAGAAGTCCACACATTCAACAATGTCATAGTTCAGAAATTGGACTTATCCTCAGAACCAAAAACATTGCTCGATACATTGTAAAAGATCTGACTTTGTCCCGATGACGTCATTGTAATAATGTGTATTAGGTAACCTTATAAAACACAGTTAAACACATCAGATACTTAGGAATACGTCATATGGAGTAAACATAGCGGCAGGTTATAGTACCGATTCGAAAGTGACACACATGACGTCACGCTTCGTAGCCAGGTTTTAGTGTATACTGCTCAGGCAATGTTTCTTGTAACTGATATAATAATAACAACTGGGTAATAAATGCCAGAGTTTCCTTAGTTATGACAGCTAAATTAGGTATAAAAACAACAAATTTTCGGAAAGATTCCATAACAGCACTGATGTATCATTTCATTTAATTCCACACAAAATCCTATACATAAAAACATGCGACAAACGTACATAATAATCTAGTCATCATGTGTACTAATCAGTCTTAGAAAAAAAGACGAACATTTGTACTAATTAATCTTAGAAAAGAGGACGATCCTTACAACTGTATCGAGTCAAAAATCAGACATCATATCACTGTAATATTTCTACAGCATATATTGTATATACATACAGTATTCCTGAATACGACCCTATATATACGGGATACATTATAACAAGACCAACTCGACTAGAGAATACCGAAATAAAAAGAACATTCTTAAATGACAAATAAGAGATAGTCTATAATAACCGTACGTACATGTTTACGCCTTTGCATGTGTACATCATAATGGAGAAATGTACCAGTCAAAGTTCTTCTATATGCTACACTCTTAACAATGGTGCCCGTTCGTCGTCTCTCATGCCTCCGTCTCCAGCCTGTTCATTGTTCACGGGTTTCCCCAAGGCGGCTCGCAGACGTCTCCAGAACAGCGGCCTGCCCCGTGCGTCCCCCGGCCACTCCAGGTACGTGTCCCGGTCCATCACGGCCTCCAAGTGTTTGTACTTCTTCAGCAGCGGTCGCGGAATCTTCTCCAAGAAGACGAGGATCAGCCGACAACTGCCGCCCTTGCCAAACAAGTTGTCCGGAGTCTGAGCCAGCTGCAGCTCGAACTCACACCAGCCGCTCCGCAGGAAGCTCCTGGTCAACACGCAGATGGTTTTCCGGCTGGTTTCGATTGCTTTGACAATGTTGTTTACAATGGGGGCACCGGGTAAGAAGTTTCTCTGGTGGATACAGAGTTTGTATCTGGGTTGGTCTTCGACATCTTCTAAGTTGTGGCAGAGTTCGTGCACCACCCACCTAATGTCCTCGCTGTTATGTGCTACGAAGGCATCGTACACAAACCTACGGCCTCTCATTGGTTCCTCATCGTCATCATTTCTACGTCTTAGCAAAAACATTAGATACTTAATCTTCCAATGGTAATAGCTGATAAAGAACACTGCAAACATGTAGAAAAGAATTCCCGACGAAGATAGTGCACAGGCTAGTGGTAAGTTAGGCTGAAATGCGTTGTCCGAAGTACAGCTGAAGTTAAAGTTTGACAAACTGGTGTCCGCGTATTCTGGCGGCCCGGCACACTTGTACAAATCAAAGGAATGTGCTTTATCAGGGTTTTTCCTCGCCCATTCCACAAACCAGAAAAGTCTACAGTCGCAATATAATGGGTTCCCTTCAAACTGAATTTGAGACGCTTGCCGAACAACACGACCAAAAGTCTCCTCTTCGAAGACAGTGATTCTATTATTAACCAAAACAAGTTTCTCCAACTCAGGTAAGCCGTCAAATGCATGCCTTCCTACAATGGCAATCTGGTTAGAGCCGAGGCCTAAGACTGTTAAACTATCTAGGCCAGCGAAAGCATATGATGCAATCTTTTTCAATGAGAAGCCAAATCCTAGACTTTTCAAACGCCTTAAACCATAAAAACCATAAGGTTCAATTTCTCCCAATCCACGGTTTAGATTAAGATTTAAGTCTGTGACATTTTCAAGGCCTTCAAACATCCTACTCGTGACAGTGGTAATTCTGTTGTAACTCAGGTCAAGTTCTTCTAATTTCCCCAGACCGTGGAATGTACGAGGTTCTATTGTCGTAATACTGTTACTTTTTAGGGACAAGGACACTAAATTCAGAAGACCCGAGAATAGACTTGCTTCAAGAGCTCTGATGTCATTTTCGTTCAAGTTAATAGACTCCACGCTCTGCCCTACGATATTCAGTCTTGCTGTGGTTAGCTTGTTCTGGGATAGATCAAGATGAGTCAGAAAATGTAGCCCTACGAAAGTTGTGTTATCAATCTGGGTTATACCATTACTAGATAGATCTAACCACTGAAGATTTAAGAGTCCTTTGAAAAGTGTGGGTAAAATTATGTTCAAATGATTAGAGCTCAAATCAAGATACGTTAGGGAAGGCAGTGTGTCGAAAACACGGCCTGGTAAAGTCTTGATATTGTTTTGCTGCAGCTGTAATTTTGCTAAGCTCTCTAATCCTATGAATGCATTCCCGTCAATGATTGTAATATTATTCCCTCCAAGGTTCAGGTCAGTAAGGTTTTTCGAATGTCGCAAGACTTCTGCTTTTATCACACTCAGGTCAGAGCCGTGAATAATCAGTTCCTCTAAACCTGCTGGCAGTCGTCCAAAAGTTGTGTTATCTATGGCAAAGTTACCTGGAGCCGTTCCCAATCCTAGCTTTCGTATTTTTGTATGTTGCAATTCTGGTAATATCTTTCGCAACTGTGAAGACGAAATATACGTCTTTTCAAGATTCAATGTATCTAAATACCGAAGTCGTAACAGAATACCTTCTTCAAATACTGAAATCGGATTGTAACCCAAAGTCAAGTCTTGGATTGGTGCGTTCAAAAGAGGAACCACGTTTTGAAAGCGGAACTGTTGGATTCTGTTACCAGACATGTCAATGTTGTTAAGGGATGTCAGGTTCTTGAAGGACTGTGCAAATTTTGGAATGGAGAGGTAGTTTAGTTTTACATTCAGTGTTCGTAGTTGTATTAGTCCTGACCAGAGTTCCTCATTTTCTAACATATCATCAGTAAGCCTATTGATTGACAGGTCTAAAGTCTCTAGCTCTGACTGAGGATGAAAAAGTCGGCTGGGGAGGGTACTTATCTCGTTATTGGTCATGTCGAGCCTTTGTAGACTTTGTAGCCCACAAAACGCACACACTCCAACAATGATGGCATTCGAGCTAAGGTCCAAGAAGGTCAGGTTGTGCAGGCCCTTGAACGACCACCTGTTCAAGTGCTGCAGACGATTGCCCGAAAGTATGAGAGTTTGTAGCGACGGAAGAGGCGAGGTTATGTTGGACCACTGAGAGTCTCCGAGACTATTTAGGGATAAATTCAAAGTCCGCAAATTTGTCATCGAGGCAAATGTTCCATTTTCTACGTACCCGATACGGTTCCCACTCAAATCCAAGAACTGCAAGCTCTTCAGAGCATCTAGAGGGTATCTGTGGAGTTGTGTTATGCCGTTGTCAAGTAGACTCAGTCGCAGAATGGAAGAAGGCAGGTCTGGTGGGACACCTTTGGGGCTGTACATAAACACGCATTTAACCTCCGTCGGACTCCATACTAGACATCCGTGTGGGTTGTTCCCATGTCCGGCAGATAGGGTCACCTTCGGTATGAGCATAGACAAGCTCAGAAAAGCCGCAAGCCACATCTTCATAGTGAAACTTTGACAGTGACACAGTGAGTCGGGAAAGTCATAAAACTGTTTGTAAATCCAAGTAGCAAGCTGTCTGCTTCTTGGTCCTGATTACGAGAATCTGGGTAGGTACAGACTATCAGGTCTTCACAAGCGGTTTCAGCCCCACTGAATAAGATCCAAACGACGATATGATTCTTGAAATGCTCCAATTTGCCAGCCACCGGTACAGCTACACGTGAAATGCTACTAAAGTGGACCCATTCTTGTGAATGAACAGAGAACTTCACACTCAAGCAAGACCCACTGTTTAGTTAAGAATGGGGAAGTATGAGTCATCTGACTATACAGAAAAGGTGTTGTCATGCTTCAACTATCATCAATGGCCTGAACAGGAACACTCTTTGATTGTATCGGCGCTGTTCCGCTTTCGGCAGTTCACAAAGCAGAAGCATTCTTCTGTTGACTAGTTTCTACACACGTACATGTACACGTCAGAAGTTCTAAACAGTTTTCTTGTGAATGACCACAGAAGTTATGAATGGATTTTGAAGGTTTATATTTTGTTGTCTGGCCATGTGTTCAACAAGAGAAGACGCTATAGAATTCAGGAAAGATCTAGACTCAGCTCCACGCTAAGTAATTATTGCACTGGTGACGTCACTTTTACAACTGCCCATCACATTTCATCCCTACAACTACAGCTATGGCTACCTCACTAGTTTCACTTCTACAAGTACACACGGTCTAATACTTATATTCCTCTTTTCGCTTTTTTGTCATGTGGACCATCGCTGGATGGTAATGCAATTTCCGTTTTTTTTTAAATCTAGCGAAAGGCAATGAACGCTAGCAAACGTAGGTTTGAAAAAAAGAAATTGGAAAAATTATCGAGATTCCACACAGCAATGATTTATTCAGTTCCTACAAAATTACATGCATTATGTGGTAAGACTACTACATAGCTTCAACTGTGAAGAGCAGTGGAATGAGAAAATACTGAATTCTATACAGTCTATGGAAACCTTACGTATACGACCTGCCATTTGTAAATAATGGTGAAATGTACCGATGAATTGCAAATATACTGGGGAAGAAAAATTCCCGAACACAGTTCATACAACGTTTTCTTTCCGACATCATATCATATCCTTGACAACGGTACGAGTTCGTGGTTTTCGTCGTCTCTCATGCCACGGTCTCCAGGCTGTCCTACGTTCACGGGTTTCCCCAAGGCGGCTCGCAGACGTCTCCAGAACAGCGACCTGCCCCGTGCGTCCCCCGGCCACTCCAGGTACGTGTCCCGGTCCATCACGGCCTCCAAGTGTTTGTACTTCTTCAGCAGCGGTCGCGGAATCTTCTCCAAGAAGACGAGGATCAGCCGACAACTGCCGCCCTTGCCAAACAAGTTGTCCGGAGTCTGAGCCAGCTGCAGCTCGAACTCACACCAGCCGCTCCGCAGGAAGCTCCTGGTCAACACACAGATGGTTTTCCGGCTGGTTTCGATCGCTTTGACGATGTTGTTTACAATGGGGGCACCGGGTAAGAAGTTTCTCTGGTGGATACAGAGTTTGTATCTGGGTTGGTCTTGGACATCTTCTAAGTTATGGCAGAGTTCGTGCACCACCCACCTAATGTCCTCGCTGTTATGTGCTACGAAGGCATCGTACACAAACTTACGGCCTCTCATTGGTTCATCATCGTCCTCATTTCTACGTCTTAGCAAAAACATAAGGTACTTAATCTTCCAATGGTAATAGCTGATAAAGAACACAGCAAACATGTAGAATAGAATTGCTGAAGAGGATAGTACACAGGCTAGTGGCAAGTTAGGCTGAAATTCGTTATCCGAAGGCGACGTACAGTTGATGTAAAAGGTTGCTAATATCGTATCCGCGTATTCTGGGGGTCCAGTACACTTGTACAAATCGCGATTATTGGAATATACTATATCGGGGTTATTCCTTGCCCATTCCACAAACCAGAGAAGCTTACAATCACAATAGAACGGATTCTGCTCAAACTGAATACGAGAAGCTTGCCGAACGACACGACCAAAAGTCTCCTCTTCGAAGACGGTGATTTTATTTTTAACCAATCCAAATGATTTCAAGTTAGGCAGACCGTCAAACGTGTGCTTATCTACTCTTGAAATTTGGTTGTAACTGAGGTCTAGAAAAATTAAGCTATCCATGCCAGTGAAGGAATACGGATGTATAGTCCTCAGTGTACCCTCCACAAACGGTTGTGTAATAGACAGCGTTTTCAACCGTCGCAGACCATAAAACCCATACGATTCAATCTCGAAAACATCGTTCAAATTAAGATCCAATGCTGTCACATTTTCAAGACCTTCAAACATTCTACTCGTGATAGTGGCTATTTTATTCCCACCCAGATGAAGAAGTTGTAATTTTCCCATACCCTGGAATGCATTACGTTCAATTGCCTTGATCTTGTTACTAGATAGGGACAAGAAGACTAAGTTCATTAGACCAAAAAAATCATTTGCTTTTAGAACGATGATTTCATTTCCTGACAAACCAATAGACCTGATACTCGGTCCTACAAAATTTCTAGCTGTAGTTAGACGATTGTAGGATAGATCAAGATGGGTCAGATAATCTAACCCTAAGAAAGTCGTGTTATCAATATGGGTAATGCCGTTACCAGCGACAAATAGACGCTGAAGATTAAGAATTCTTTTGAAAAGAATAGGCGAAATGGTGTTCAAATTATTGTAGCTCAAATCCAGATACGTAAGTTCTAGCAGGGGGTTGAAAACTTTGTCTGGCAAAGTCCGGATATTGTTTCGTTTCAGCTTTAGTTTTCTTAAGCTTTCTAATCCTATAAATGCATACACATCAATGGCAGCAACATTTTCCCCTTTCAAGTTCAGGTCGGTGAAGCGTCTAGTTCTCGAATGTCGTAAGACTTCCGCTTTTGGTACATTCAAGTCTCGACCTTGAATACTTAGTTCCTCTAAACTTGGAAGTCGCCCAAAAGTTCTATTATTTATGGTTGTCTGGGCGAGTTCCCAATTCTAATTTTTGTATCACTGTATGTTGTAATTCTGGTAATATCTTTTGAAATTGTGAATACGTAATAGACGTTCTTTCGAGATTCAATGTGCTCAAATGCCGAAGCCGTAGCAGAATGCCTTCGTCAAATACAGAAATCGGATTGTCACTCAAAACTAAGTCTTGGATCGGTGCGTTCAGCAGAGGAACCACGTCTTGAAAGCGGAACTGCTGTATTTTGTTACTGGACATGTAAATGGTGTGAATGGATGTTAGGTTTCTAAATAAAAATAAAGGACTGAGCAAATTTTGGAATGGAAAAGTAGTTTCGTCTTACGTCTAGTGTTCGCAGTCTCGACAGTCCGGACCATAGTGTCTCCTTTTCTAACACATCATCAGTAAGCCTATTATATGATAGGTCCAATACCTCTATTTCTGATTGAGGATGAAAAAGCCGGTCGGGGAGGGCACTTATCCCATTGTGGGTCATGTCGAGCCTTTGAAGTCTTTGCTGTCCACAAAACGCACACTCTCCAACAATGATGTCTTTTGAGCTGAACCTAAGGTCCAGGAAGGTCAGGTTGTGAAGGCCCATAAACGCCCATCTGTTTATTTCCTGTAGACGGTTGACCGAGAGGACTAAAGTTTGTAGAGAGGGAAAAGACGAGCTTATGTTGAACCACTGAGAATCTCCTAACCAATTTGTTGATAAGTTTAGCGTGAGCAACTTTGTCATCGAGGCAAATGTTCCGTTTTCCACATACTCGATATGGTTTCCACTCAAATCCAAGTACTTCAAGTTCTTCAGAGCATAGAGAGGCTGTCTGTGGAGTTGTCGTATGTCGTTGCCATGTACATCTAATCGCAGAATGGACGCAGGCAGGTCTGGTGGGACACCTTTGAGGCTGTACATATCCACGCATGTAACCTCCGTTAGACTCCATACCTGACATCCGTGTGGGTTGTCCCCATGTCCGGAAGATAGGATCACCTCCGGTAGGAACATCGACAAGCTCAGGAAAGCCGCAAGCCACATCTTTATAGTTAAACTTTTACTGTGACACACACACGTACAGTGAGTCGGAAAAGTGTCAGAAACTGTTTGTAAATCCAAGTAGCAAGTTGCCAGCTACCCGGTCCTGATTACGAGAATCTGGGTAGGTACGCTTGAAAAGCGGATTCAGCCCCACTGAATAAGATCCAAACGACGATATGATTCTTGAAATGCTCCAATTTGCCAGCCACCGGTACAGCTACACGTGAAATGCTACTAAAGTGGACCCATTCTTGTAAATAAACACAGAACTTCACACTCAAGCAAGACCCACTGTTTAGTTAAGAATGGGGAAGTATGAGTCATCTGACTATACAGAAAAGGTGTTATCTTGCTTCAACTGGCATCAATGGCCTGAACATGAACACTCTTTGATTGTATCGGTGCTGTTCCGCTTTCGGCAGTTCACAAAGCAGAAGCATTCTTCTGTTGACTAGTTTCTACACACGTACATGTACACGTCAGAAGTTCGAAATAGTTTTCTTGTGAATGACCACAGAAGTTATGAATGGATTTTGAAGGTTGATATTTTTGTTGTCTGAGCATGTCTTGAACAAGAGAAGGCGCTATAGAATTCAGGAAAGATCTGGAGTCAGCTCCACGCTCAGTAATAATTACACTGGTGACGTCACTTCTACAACTGCCCAGCACGTTTCATTCCTACAATTACAGCTATGGCTACCTCACTAGTTTCACTTCTACAAGTACACACGGTCTAACACTTATATTCCTCTTTTCGCTTTTTTGTCATGTGGACCATCGCTGGATGGTAATGCAATTTTTTTTCCGTTTTTTTTTAAAAATCTAGCGAAAGGCAATGAACGCCAGCAAACGTAGGTTTGAAAAAAAGAAATTGGAAAAATTATCGAGATTCCACACAGCAATGATTTATTCAGTTCCTACAAAATTACATGCATTATGTGGTAAGACTACTACATAGCTCCAACTGTGAAGAGCAGTGGAATGAGAAAATACTGAATTCTATACAGTCTATGGAAACCTTACGTATACGACCTGCCATTTGTAAATGATGGTGAAATGTGCCGGTGAATTGCAAATATACTGGGGAAGAAAAATTACCGAACACAGTTCATACAACGTTTTCTTTCCGACATCATATCACATCCTTAACAACGGTACGAGTTCGTGGTTTTCGTCGTCTCTCACGCCACGGTCTCCAGCATGTTCAATATTCACGGGTTTTCCCAAGGCGGCTCGCAGACGTCTCCAGAACAGCGACCTGCCCCGTGCGTCCCCCGGCCACTCCAGGTACGTGTCCCGGTCCATCACGGCCTCCAAGTGTTTGTACTTCTTCAGCAGCGGTCGCGGAATCTTCTCCAAGAAGACGAGGATCAGCCGACAACTGCCGCCCTTGCCAAACAAGTTGTCCGGAGTCTGAGCCAGCTGCAGCTCGAACTCACACCAGCCGCTCCGCAGGAAGCTCCTGGTCAACACGCAGATGGTTTTCCGGCTGGTCGATTGCTTTGACGATGTTGTTTACAATGGGGGCACCGGGTAAGAAGTTTCTCTGATGGATACAGAGTTTGTATCTGGGTTGGTCTTCGACATCTTCTAAGTTGTGGCAGAGTTCGTGCACCACCCACCTAATGTCCTCGCTGTTATGTGCTACGAAGGCATCGTACACAAACCTACGGCCTCTCATTGGTTCTTCATCGTCCTCATTTCTACGTCTTAGCAAAAACATTATGTACTTAATCTTCCAATGGTAATAGCTGATAAGGAACACTGCAAACATGTAGAACAGAATTGCAGAAGAGGATAATGCACAGGCTAGTTGCAGGTTAGGCTGAAATTCGTTGTCTAAAGGTGACGTGCAGTTGATGTAAACATTTCCTAATATTGCGTCTGTGTATTCTGGGGGCCCATTACACTTGTACAAATCACGATGATTGGAATACACTTTATCGGGATTGTTCCTCGCCCATTCCACAAACCAAAGAAGCCTACAGTCACAGAAAAATGGGTTCTGTTCGAACTGGATACGAGAAGCCTGCCGAACGACACGCCCAAATGTTTCTTCTTCGAAGACGGCGATTTTATTCTTAACTAAAAGAAATATGTCCAATTTAGGTAAGCCGTCAAATGCATGTCTTCTTACTTGGGCAATCTCATTATAACTGAGGTCTAAGAATGTTAAATCATCCAAACCAGTGAAAGCATACGACGAAATTCTTTTCAAATTCTTTACAATTTTAAGACTTTTCAAACGCCATAAACCATAAAAACCATGCGGTTCGATTTCTTCCAGTACATGGTTTAGATTAAGATTTAAGTTTGTGACATTTTCAAGGCCTTCAAACATCCTACTCGTGATAGTGGCAATTCTGTTGAAACTCAGATCAAGTTCCTCTAATGTTCCTAGCCCTTGGAATGCATGAGGTTCGATGGTTATAATCCTGTTACTTTGTAGGCACAACGAGACTAAATTCGGAAAACCTGAGAATTGACTTGCTTTTAGAGCTCCGATGTTATTTGCCTTCAAATCAATAGACTTGACACTCTGCCCTACAATATTCAGGTTAGCTGTGGTAAGACGATTGAAGGATAGATCAAGGTGGGTAAGAAAATTTAGCCCTATGAATGTTGTATTATCAATATGAGTAATGCTATTACTAGATAGATCTAGCCACTGAAGATTTAAGAGCCCTATGAATGTTGTATTATCAATATGAGTAATGCTATTACTAGATAGATCTAGCCACTGAAGATGTAAGAGCCCTATGAATGTTGTATTATCAATATGAGTAATGCTATTACTAGATAGATCTAGCCACTGAAGATTTAAGAGCCATTTGAAAAGTGTGGGTAGAATGATGTTCAAATTATTTGAGCCCAAATCCAAATAAGTAAGAGCAACCAGGGGGTCAAAAACATTGTCTGGTAAAGTCTGGATGTTGTTTCGTTGCAGCTGTAATTTTGCTAATCTCTCTAATCCTATGAATGCATTTTCATCATTGATAGTAACGTTATTCCCTTCCAGATACGAGCCGTAAATGCTCAGTTCCTCTAAAGCTGGCAGCCGTCCAAAAGTTGTATTATCTATGGCAAAGTTGCCTGGAGCTGGTCCCAATTCTAGCTTTTGTATCTTTGTATGTTGCAATTCTGGTAGTATCTTTTGCAATTGTGAAGACGGAATAGACGTATCGGCGAGGTATAATGTGCTCAAATACCGGAGCCGAAACAGAATGCCTTCTTCAAATATGGAAATCGGATTGTAACTAAAAATCAAAACATGGATCGGTGCGTTCAAGAAGGGAACTATGTTATGAAAACGGAACTGTTGTATTTTGTTACCGGACATGTTAATGGTGTTAAGGGATGTTAGGTTCCTAAAGGACTGTGCAAATTTTGGAATGGAGAAGTAGTTTCGTGGTACATACAGTGTCTGTAGTTTTACTAATCCTGACCAGAGTTCCTCCTTCTCTAAAACATCATCAGAAAGCAAATTGTTCGACAGGTCCAGCGCCTATAGTTCTGACTCAGGATGAAAAGTCGACTGGGAAGGGTAATTAAGTCGTTACCGTTCATTTCGAGTCTTTGTAGTTTTTGTAGTCCACAAAACGCACACTCTCCAACATTGATGGCATTTAAGCCAAGGTCCAAGAAAGTCAGATTTTGTAGTCCCCTGAATGACCACCTGTTTATGTGCTGCAGACGGTTGGCCCAAAGGATGAGAGTTTGTAGGGAGGGAAGAGACGAGGTTATGTTGGACCACTGAGAGTCTCCTAAACCATTTCTTGATAAGTTCAGAGTCCGCAAATTTGTCATGGAGGCAAATGTTCCGTTTTCTATATACTCTATTCGGTTCCAACTCAAATCCAAGTACTGCAAGGTCTTTAGAGCATCGAGAGGCTGTATGAGGAGTTGTGTTATGTAGTTACCCTGTAGATCCAGTCGCAGAATGGACGCAGGCAGGTCTGGTGGGACATCTGTGTGGAGGAACGTATGCGCGCATGTAACCTCTGTCTGACTCCATACCTGACATCCGTGTGGGTTAACTCCATTCCGGGCAGATAATGCTCCCGACAGAAACCAAACAGAAAGGCAGAAAATGGCCACAAGCCTAATAGTCATGTTGAATCTAGAAGATAGCAAGTTTAGAAAAATCCGAAATCCCGGTCAGGTCTAGATCTCTTAACTGTATACGTAGTCAATCGCTGGATCTATCAGTGAACGCCGGACCGGCCTTCACAAGCGTACCGGATTCCTTCCGGCTGAATTCAAAGGTAATATGATTCGTACTGATCCAAGTTTCCGCCCACGTGTATAGGAGCGAGTGTGATATGTTGATGGCAGTTGGCTGTTGACAGTTGGAGCAGCTGAGCGCAGAGTGTCACATCAGCAAGACCGTCAGGCGTCTGTTTGGTTTAAGAATGTGGAAGTATGAGTCATGTCACTTAAAAGAGGAAGTTTTGATTTGCTTTCACTATTATGAATAGCTTGATCAGTTTAACAGTTTTTTTGTCGTGTCGGTAATGTTCCGCTTTTGCCAATGCACAAAGGCTCAAAGCAGAAGCATTGTTCTGCTGACTGACTAATTTGAGCTTGTAGTCATTACCGTTTATGAATGACCACGATACTTATGAACATTCTTTGTAAATTTTATTTTGGTCTGGGTAGCTCATGCCTGGCCAATGCAGGGGGAGGTAGAATTTTCGGAAAAGAGTTTCAGCATCACGTTCAAGGTTTTATCAGCAGCACAATACTTCCGCTTTATGGATTGGTGAAAGAGGAATAGTACATTTCGAACAGTCATAGATGTGTTTCTGATAAAGTGCTTGGCAACGGTAAAAGGTTTGCGGGATTTCCTCATTACAATCATATGACTAGAATAAATCCACTTAACATGAAATTAAACAAAGCACACCAATGGTGTATGCACCCTTATTAGGTCTCATGCAATGGTTTAGCTTTCAAAGGGATTTTACAACGACTGAGACGGAAAAGCGGTGGGTGGTTCCATAACATTTCTCCCGTCTCTCGTTGTCAGCTACTGCTTTAGTGAGACTTTAAATTTCATCACTAGAAGGATATCGACGCAGCACAATTGTAGCGTGTGGAAAGCGTTACCTATTGGATCAGCTGGACTAATTCTGCACAGACGGCACAGGACGTTGGTATAACCAGCAGCTTGACATCTTAAACAGTTCGTGACAGTTTTCGGACTGCGTCGATTCGAGATATTGCTGGAGAGATGCAGGCTGTGGCGTTCCTCAGTTTGTCTGTGTGGTGTCTGTTGGGAATGTCCGTTGGGAATGCAGAAAACCCACACGGATGCCAGGTATGGAGTCCAGCGGAAGTTACATGTGCGCACAAGATACTCATCAGAGAAGTCCCACCAGACCTGCCTGCGTCCATTCTGCGATTGGATCTACAGGGCAGCTGGATAAAGGAACTCCACAGAGAGTCTTTCGACACTCTGATGCATGTGAAGTACTTAGATTTGAGTGGGAACAGTATCGGGTATGTAGAAAACGGAACATTTGCCGGTATGAAACATTTATGGACTCTGAACTTATCAAGAAATGACCTAGGAGACTCTCATTGGTCCAACATAACCTCGTCTCTTCCCTCCATACGAACCCTCATCCTTTCGGACAATCGTCTTCAGCGCTTATACAGGTGGTCGTTCAAGGGCCTGCACAACCTGACCTTCTTGGACCTTAGCTCTAATGCCATCACTGTTGGAGAGTGTGCGTTTTGTGGACAGCAAAGACTGCAAAGGCTCGACATGACCGAGAACGAGATAAGTACCCTCCCCAACCACCAACTTTTTCACCTTCAATCAGAACTAGAGGTATTGGACCTGTCGAACAATAGGCTTACTGATGATGTGTTAGAAAAGGAGGAACTCTGGTCAGGACTAGCGAAACTACGGACACTGGACGTAAGACGAAACTACTTCTCCATTCCAAAATTTGCCCAGTCGTTTATAAACCTGACATCCCTTAACACCATTTACATGTCCAGCAACAGAATACAGCAGTTCCGCTTTCAAAACTTACTCCCTCTATTGAACGCACCTATTCATGAGTTTATCTTGGGAAACAATCCGATTTCCATGTTTGAAGAAGGCATTCTTTCTCGGCTTCGGCATTTGAGCACTTTAAATCTTCAACGGACGTCTATTCCCCCTTTACAGTTGCAAAAGATATTACCAGAATTACAACATACAAAGATACAAAAGCTAGAATTGGGAACGGCTCCAGGCAACTTTACCATAGATAACACAACTTTTGGACGACTGCCAGGTTTAGAGGAACTGAGTATTCATCGCTCAGATCTGAGTGTGTTGAAAGCAAAAGTCTTACGACATTCTGAAAACCTTACTGTCCTTGACTTGAAAGGGAATAATATTAGCATCGTTGACGAGTATGCATTTATAGGATTAGAAAGCTTAGCAAAATTACAGCTGCACATAAATAACATCAAAAGTTTGCCGACCAAAGTTTTTAACCCCCTAATTGCCCTTGCTTATCTGGATTTGAGCTTCAATAATTTGAACATCATTTTACCCACACTTTTCAAAGGGCTCCTTAATCTTAAGTGGCTAGATTTAGCTAGTAATGGCATAACCCAGATTGATAACACAACTTTTGCAGGGCTAAATTCTCTGACCCATCTTGATCTATCCTTCAATCGGCTTACCACATGTAGAAATGTAGTAGGGCCGACTCTTAGATATCTTACTTTGAGACGGAACAGATGTAGGGTTCTGAAAGCACATGAATTCTCAAGCTTGACGAATCTAGTATATTTAAACGTAGGCAGCAACACTATCAGCAGAGTTGAACCTCGCGCTTTCTATGGTCTGGGGAAATTAAAATCGCTTGATATGAGTAGCAATAGAATTACCACTGTCAAGAGTAAGACGTTTGAAGGCCTTATAAATGTGACACAGTTGGATCTTACTTTGAACGCTTTTCTGGAGATTGAACCTTTTGGTTTTTACGGTCTGCAACAATTGAAAGAGTTTGCTATTGGCTCTTCCACGCTGAGGAAAATACAGTCGCATGCCTTTGCTGGCATGGATAGTTTGGTTTTCTTAGATCTCAGTTATAACCAAATTATAAGAATAGGAAAACATGCGTTTGACGGCCTACCTAAATTGAAAATATTTGGTTTGGTTTGAAATAAAATATCTGTCTTTGAAGAGGAGACTTTTGGGCGTGTCGTTCGGCAAGCTTCTCGTATTCAGTTTGAACAGAACCCATTCTATTGTGATTGTAGGCTTCTCTGGTTTGTGGAATGGGCGAGGAACAATCCAGATAAGATATACTCCTTTCAGTTCGATTGGTACAAGTGTACTGGGCCCCCAGAATACGCGGGCACAAGATTGGTAGACTTTTACATCAACTGTACGTCACCTATAGACAACGAATTTCAGCCTAACCTGCCACTAGCCTGTGCGCTATCCTCTTCAGCCATTCTGTTCTACATGTTTGCTGTGTTCTTTATCAGCTATTACCATTGGAAGATTAAGTACTTGATGTTCCTGCTAAGGCGTAGAAATAAGGACGAGGATGAACCAATGAGAGGCCGCAGATTTGTGTACGATGCCTTCGTAGTACATAACAGCGAGGACATTAGGTGGGTGGTGCACGAACTCTGTCACAACTTAGAAGATGTCGAAGACCAACCCAGATACAAACTCTGCATCCACCAGAGAAACTTCTTACCCGGTGCCCCCATTGTAAACAACATTGTCAAAGCAATCGAAACCAGCCGGAAAACCATCTGCGTGTTGACCAGGAGCTTCCTGCGGAGCGGCTGGTGTGAGTTCGAGCTGCAGCTGGCTCAGACTCCGGACAACTTGTTTGGCAAGGGCGGCAGTTGTCGGCTGATCCTCGTCTTCTTGGAGAAGATTCCGCGACCGCTGCTGAAGAAGTACAAACACTTGGAGGCCGTGATGGACCGGGACACGTACATGGAGTGGCCGGGGGACGCGCGGGGCAGGCCGCTGTTCTGGAGACGTCTGCGAGCCGCCTTGGGGAAACCCGTGAACGACGGACAGGTCAGAGACGGTGGAATGATAGACGATGATGGACACGAACTTGTACCACTGAACAGGATGTAACGTATCCCCACGATTTTGATCATGAATTGAAGCATTATGCATACATAGGAATTTTTCTAAGCTTTCTTAATCGTTCAGAAATATATGGTACGTTAACGTTGTTGCAATAAACGAGGAATGATGAAACTGTGAACTTTGTAACGTTAGATGTGATGAAATTTTGATTCGATGAAGTAATCAATTACTATATAGTACGTCAACGGTATAGCTTTCCTACGTTTTTGGTTTATCTGAGTTTCTACGACAATATTGTAAAGAATATATTTGATACAGGCTTTCGGAGACAGCACGTCTCATTTGTTTAATGTGTTTTGCATATTTTGGGACCTTACCTTATCGATATACTCAACAACTCAAAGTGCTAGCGTCGTCAATAGGCTTCTGGATGTAAACAGAGGTATTTTGTAAGTTTTTGTCATGTTTAAGTTAGGTATGATTATTGCTGTTTATTTGAAATGGCAAAGCATACTGCAATTCAACCGAAGTGGGCTGCCATTGTATACTTGTTGCTGCATGTCGCTCAACGACGTAATAAACCATTTATTCATTCCTTGCATAAATCTAAAGAGTTTTGCTTTTGGCCTGGCGCTTTCGAGCATACTATACTACATGTTGCCCGAACAAGTTAGCCTGGAGTCCAGCCTTGTTAGCTTTGGTCCGCTCCCGACAGTCACTATCCCGCTAACACGGCGAACTGAAGAAAACAACGACGGGATATCGTCACCGTCGGGAGCAGACCAAGGCTAACAAGGCCGGACTCCAGCTGGCTACGAATAAATACCATTAGATTATCATCAGTACATGCGTCTGCTTTGTAAATTGTTGAAAGGGTAATTAGCATAATAGATATGTTGTTCCCGTTTCAAAATTCGACAACAGTGGGAGGCATGCAGAACTTCCTCCCCAATGTCATACGACCAGAAGTAGCCCATTCAACACGGCAAAACAAACTATTCAAATGACGTAACATTATGTGCACACGGGGTTTCATGTTCTGGTTTCAGTTTCGAAGATTTAACAGAACGACTGAGAGTCCTCTAGGGAGAGGTTTAAAAAATATTTCTCTCGTCTCTCTTTGTGACCGACGGCTCTAGTGGGTCTGTACGTCTGATCACCAGCTCGAGTCTGATTGAAACATTACAAAGCAGCACAGTTGTGGCTTGGTGAAGATCGTTGCCTGTTTCGTCAAACTGACAGCAAGACTAATTCTGGCCAGCCGCCAACGTGTGTATAGGACGTCAGTGTTGCTTGCAGCTTACAAGTAAGTGTTTGACTCTCGAGCAAGGACTAAATCAGCTTGTCATCTCAGTGATCCTACACAATCTTTTATAAACTATCAACGACGTTTCTTTCCAACTTTTGCTAGAAAGATGTGGGCTGTGGTCATTCTCAGTCTGTCTGCGTGGTCTCTGTTGGGAATGCCTGTCGCGAAAGCAGACAACCCACACGGATGTCAGGTATGGAGTCCAACGGAAGTTTCATGCGTAGATGCCAACCTCAAATATGTCCCACCAGACCTGCCTGCGTCCATTCTGCGATTGGATCTACAAGACAACTGGATAAAAGAATTCCACAAAGAGTCTTTCGGTAGTCTGAAGCGCTTGCAGTACTTGGATTTGAGTAGGACCGGTATTCGGTATGTAGAAAACGGGACATTCGCGACAATGAAAAATTTGCGGACTCTGAACCTATCAAGAAATAATCTCGGAGACTCTCAGTGGTCCAACATAACCTCGTCTCTTCCCTCCCTACGAACCCTCATCCTTTCGGGCAATCGTCTGCAGCGTTTAAACAGGTGGTCGTTCAGGGGCCTACAAAATCTGACCTTCTTGAACCTTAGCCCTAATGTTGGATGGTCCAGTAATATTGGTTTCGAAGAGTGTGCGTTATGTGGGCTGCAAAGACTGCAAGTGCTTGACATGTCGCACAATGAGTTACGAGCTGGAGATCTACCCAATAGGCTTTTTCATCCACAGTCGGAAATAGAGTTACTGGATTTATCTGACAATCGGCTTCGTGATGATTTGTTAGAAAAGGAGGAACTCTGGTCAGGACTCACAAGACTACGGACACTGGACGTAAGGCGAAACTTACTCTCCATTCCTAAGTTTGCACAGTCCTTTAGAAACCTGACATCCCTTACTCGAATCGACATGTCACGCAACAACATAGAACAGTTCCGCTTTCAACACGTGGTTCCCCTTTTGGACTTACCGATCCATGTCTTACTTTTAAGTCACAACACGATTTCTACATTTGAAAAGGGCATTCTGTTACGGCTACAACATTTGAAAACACTGACTCTCAAATCAAGTCAACCTTTACGGTCGCAACCGATATCAACAGAACTACAGCATACACAGATACAAAAGCTAGAATGGGGAACAACAGCTCGTGGGGCCTTTGTCATAGATAATACAACTTTTGGACGACTGCCAGATTTAGAGGAACTGGACATTCACGGGCCAGGGTTTTACCAATTAGAAGAACCTAGTGGTGGTCCAAACGTGAGTACTGTGAGGGCACAATTCCTACAACATTCAAGAAACCTTGCTAAACTGAACCTGGGATGGAATAACATTGATATAATTGATGAGAATGCGTTTAAAGGATTGGAGAGATTAGAAAGACTTGAGTTGCAATTCAACAATATCGAAACTTTGCCGGCCCACGTTTTCGACCCTCTACGCGCTCTTACATACCTAGATTTGACATTGAATAGGTTACAGACCATTTCGGCCAGACCTTTCAAAAGTCTTCTAAATCTCCAATGGTTATATCTAACCAGTAACGGTATAATTCATATCGATAATACAACTTTTATAGGCCTAAGATCTCTCACCCATCTCTACCTTAACTACAATTCCCTCGTCACTGTCAGAAACGTTGTAGGGCCAAATCTTAGATATCTTACTTTCAGACGAAATAGTATTACAGATCTTAAGGCAAATGAATTCTCAAGTCTGGCAAATTTAGTCTACTTGTCTCTGGAAAGCAACGATGTCAGCAATATTGAACCTGGTGCATTCCAAGGTCTAGGAAAATTGGAGAAACTTGATCTGAGCGCCAACAGCATCACTACTGTAGCGAGTAAGATGTTTGAAGGTCTCGAAAATGTGACAGAGTTGTATCTCAGTTCAAATGATATTACAAATATTGAACCGTATGGTTTTTATGGTTTACGACGTTTGCCAAGCCTTCAACTTGGTTATTCACTCAGCGCAATTCCGCCATATGCTTTTGTTGGCCTGGATAGTTTAACTACATTAGCCCTCAGTCATAACAGAATTATCAAAGTAGAAAGGCATGCATTTGACGGTCTGCCTAACATAGAGATATTCGCTTTGGTCGGAAACAAAATCAGTCTCTTCGAAGAGGAGACATTTGGGAGAGTCGTTCGACGTGCTACTCGTGTTTCGCTAGAAGATAACCCTTTCTTCTGTGACTGTAGGCTTCTTTGGTTTGTGGAATGGGCGAGGGAGAATCCTAGTAAACTAGATCTGTCAAATCTAGAGTCGTTCAAATGTAATGCACCGCCCGAATATGCCGAAACATATTTGTCAAACTTTCACATCAACTGTACGTCGCCAGTAGATACTACTGACACAGAATTCAGGCCTGACCCGCTACTAGCCTGCACATTATCCTCTTCAGCAGTTCTGTTCTACATGTTCGCAGTAATCCTAGTTAGTCATTACCATTGGAAGATTAAGTACTTGATGTTCTTGCTAAGACGTAGAAATGAGAACGATGAAGAACCAATGAGAGGACGTAGGTTTGTGTACGATGCCTTCGTAGCACATAACAGCGAGGACATTAGGTGGGTGGTGCACGAACTCTGCCACAACTTAGAAGATGTCGAAGACCAACCAAAATACAAACTCTGTATCCACCAGAGAAACTTCTTACCCGGTGCCCCCATTGTAAACAACATCGTTAAAGCAATCGAAACCAGCCGGAAAACAATCTGCGTGTTGACCAGGAGCTTCCTGCGGAGCGGCTGGTGTGAGTTCGAGCTGCAGCTGGCTCAGACTCCGGACAACTTGTTTGGTAAGGGCGGTAGTTGTCGGCTGATCCTCGTCTTCTTGGAGAAGATTCCGCGACCGCTGCTGAAGAAGTACAAACACTTGGAGGCCGTGATGGACCGGGACACGTACCTGGAGTGGCCGGGGGACGCACGGGGCAGGCCGCTGTTCTGGAGACGTCTGCGAGCCGCCTTGGGGAAACCCGTGAACGATGAACAGGCTGGAGACCGTGGCATGGAAGATGGCGATGGACACGAACTCGTGCCACTTAACATGATGTAATGTATCACTACGATTGTACAAGTAATTAAATTCAAGAATGAAACTCGATTAAAATTAACCCACGAATGATATTCCTAATTCAAATCATTCTTATTGTAGCATGTCTTTACGCTTGTTTCCAAAAATTACCATGTTAGTTACTGCTGGTGCCAATAGTGTAATGCAGATGGTATATCAAGATGAAAAAGAATTCTGCAGTTAGTGTTTTTAATTACTGCAAGTGTAAATAAGACTTATCTTACAGGCTTTGTGTGAATTTATCTGAGACAGAACATTATGAAAACTCTTTTTTCCATACTTACTGCCTGCCTTTAAAGTTAAGCATGCCTTTAAAGACAGTGTTGTTGACAGTTAAGGAAACGAAATACACCATTTAAGTTTTTTTTTCTTTAAGTGTTGATTCTGTCTGGTGATTTTGTGTAGCTTTCTACATTCTTTAGTATTCTGGATTTATTTGCATTTGAAACACACAAGGATACTCAGACATATACCATAATCCCAGTCAAACTATACTTTATTATGCTTCCAAGCATATAAGGACACAATGTTTCATCTTGTTGGCTCCAAATTTACTGCAATATCTTCCCTAGTTCTCTAGATATATACAGGAAAAGTGTCCATCAGCGATTTCTAGGAAATGTGATGGAAAAATCTGACAAGATGACAAAAATGGCCACGTATTATTCCAAGTCTCCATGTGTAACTTTAACCATCTTTTGAGCAATATTTTCACTCATATCCCTGGTGCGTTATTCGATTCCCTCCTACAATCTTTCTGTCCTTAGCAAAACGATTAGTTTCTTGGACATTCTATGTCCAAACCGATTTAACCTTTTTAATACCATATGCCCATTCCAACAAGAAACCAGTAATGGTACATTACAAATCAGCATGAAAGTGGCTAACTCAATACTAGTATTGTGTCGTGTCATACTCTGAAATATGTATACACATCCGTATTTGTCTCCTAAATCCTGCCACATTACAATGGCATCTCACCTTTTTTGTTATTTGGAATACCAGTTATACATTTTACACACAGAATCACAGTTAGTACTGAAGTTGCCCTATGCAACCAGTTTTACCCTGACAATAACACCTGAGCCATGCACTTTACAGTAACTTTCTTAACACTGTACCTCTGGCCATCCATGGACCAGCAAAACAACGGCAAATAAGAAGCCACCATTTCCACCGAACTGCATGTCTACACATACTGTGTGCTGATGTCATCTCTTATAAATTGTGCTCTGTGCATTTTTTCACATTTTGTTCTTTTTTTTTTTTATTTCCTTAGTTTTACGGGGGTACAGACAATTCTTGAGACAATAAACCCTTGCGATCCAGGCTGCACACCAATTCGCTACTCAAAATGCTGCCTTCATAGCTAAGAAGGCTCCGCCCCTTAGGCTTTGCCAAAAAATGTTAGTCTTACGATTTCCTTCCTATGAACTACAGGCTCTGTGCAAATTAGTGCAAAACCAACATGGAATATTCCATCAATCTGTGTGAGACAGGAACGATTCTAAACAGCACTTTGCCATTGCCCTACATCTTCAGTGATCACTCTGAAGTTACCAGCCTGTTAAGAAGCAGACACCAAGCCAACACATATCCATCAGTACACCTGCCGGGATTACAACTCAGGACTCCTGCTTCCGGATGCTGAGGGTGTTACACATAGTATTTTTCTTGTTGTCTTTCTTCTTTTTTTTGTATTTTGAATTTTTTTTCTTTTTTTGATATTTCTTCTCTTTGTTGTGGAGAGGCTTTGTACACATGACTCTAGGCCTGCACTGCAGCCTTTTCATCCGACTCTTCTGCTGATTTGTTCTTCAGTTTGTAGTCGTGCAGCGCAGCTCGGATGGCGTCTTCAGCGAGCACTGCAAGGATGACAACAAAAACAGGGTTCTAGCTGGTGCATTGCAGCGTAACAGGCCACCATGCTATAATAGTATGATGTGTGAAAACCAAGCTAATCATGACCACTACACTAATTGTGGTGGTACTTTGCTAGTATTTACTTGTGGACCAATGTCTGATCAAAAATCAGAACTGTTGATATGACCCTCCAAACTGCCAAAAAAATCCTTCTCATTACACGGGTACCCTTTGAGTGCCACCTTCTTATGCCTAGGAAAATATGTTGTCATATAAGCAACAACAGGGATACACACTATTAAAAAGTTAACTTCTAGCTCACATTCCCAAGCAGGGTTGCTAACAACTGGACGATGCCCAATACCACATACATATATCAGTGGTCGAAATACTTTTTTCCGGTGTTCTGCAATATTGCAGATTGTCAAAATTTTCTTCTGCAATTCGGAAATAATTTCTGCAAACACACAAGCCTCCAAACATCCTTCCCAACCTAATAATGTCTTGCATATAAATCATATAAAAGCTTTGCAATGCATAGCATTACTGTGATTTTATTTCTCTCACTCTATTTTCAATTTCAGTCTGCAAATATAATCCTTCTCTGCAGGGAAGCTATAATTCCCAGCTGATACCACCATAAGTGTTTTATCCACATTGCCATGACACTACATAACGGGCTACTACAGCTTGAATCATACCAATCAATTCATAAATGTACTTAGTTATTATCACACCTACTTCCACACAACATACTAATAAAGGTACACCAAATAAGCAACTGTATATGATTTTTGGGAACAGAATTTTTAAGGTAGCATCCACCTTTTGTCAGTGACACTGAGCTGATCTATTGGAGAACAGGTTTCATACCCTAACTATGAATTGATATGCAAAGGAGGTGAAGACAACTTTAGATTGTCCAATAGGAAACAAAGGCACGACAATGCCAAGACAACATACAGGAGCTAATGTTGCTTTGTAGGGGTGAAAATGCCACTAGTTTGCTAACATATTAAAAACCATTGAATCCGAATCCTGATTTTTTCATTCTGCAAGCAGCCCGCGATGATGATGATGATGCAAAATTGCAGATTGTTTAATTTTTCTTCTGCAATCTTGAAAATCCTTCTGCAAATTGCAGATTGCAGATGGGTATTTCGAACACTGATATATGAATGGTGATGATAATGATGTTACTCACTTGAGCAGTGCAGTTTGACAGGAGGAAGACACAGCTCCTTGGCAATATCTGTGTTCTTGATTGTAGCAGCTTCATCCATCTGTGAACAACAAGTGTATGGCTTTCAACACTCCTTTTCTTACACTCTAAACTGTGACCATAATCATAACTAAAATGCAATCTACCATTCAAAAACAAAATAAAACATCTTCCTGAAGGTACTACACTGAAATGGTGGATAGTCGTACTTAAATTTTAGTTAGCCTGGATGCCAGACTGTTTCCAGGGCCTATGCTAGCTCCTTAGCTCCACGACCTACATGCCCCCAAGGAAATTTTACCACAAGACTCCATGAGTTAGACATTAAAACAAGAACATATCTTATGAGATATAATGCTAAGTAGGGTATGACTTAGGCAGGCCTGTGATAAAATCTTTGTTGTTATAATATGTACTTTTAATTTTTTCTGAGACAGCTGTCATCAATACATTTCAAGAAGGCTTTTGATGCAGCCACAAATGAAGCATCTTGGGGACTAAGTTTCTACTCAGCAAAAACCAGCCAAACTCTTACCGACTTGCCCTTGATCCACTCAGTAGCCAGTGAGCTGGAAGCGATGGCTGAACCACAGCCAAATGTCTTGAACTTGGCATCAACAATCTTCCCATCATCATCTACCTCAATCTGTGTGTGAGAAGAAATAAAAGAAATTACATTATTGATATTATAAAGCAGTAACTTCAACAGTTACATGTGCCAATGACACAGAGCTCTTAATGTTTTTTTTTGTCTATACTGATACTGATAGTTTTAACAAAATCATCATTGTTTTTAACCCTGAAGCTGCCGGAGTTCCATCTCAATAAAATGCTCTTGGTGTTAAGGTTTGACCCTGACCTTTGACCTGAAGCCTGCAAACAAAGTCAATGTCGCTAACTTCCAGGTTTTGTACACTATACACACACACAAAGTGCTGTTTTCTTCTGGTTAATACCCTATCCCGGTTATAACAGGGCGCAGCACACACAGGGTATCTATATATATTATATACCAGGGAAGAAAACAAATAAGCATACAATGAACAGCAACACCCAAAATCAAACCAAATGTTGTTCTGACCTGTAGCTTCATGACGTCCCCACAGGCAGGGGCTCCCACCAGACCTGTCCCCACCTTCTTGTCGTTCTTGTCCATAGATCCCACATTCCTGGGGTTCTCATAATGATCTATCACCTGGGGGAGGAAGTCAGGATTTATGTCATTGTGCCTTAGTTATCTTCCGTTTAGACTAGTTTAAAATCATTGTATAAGTTGAGTATTTTCCTCTACATCCATAAGACCACTTGTGGTCCTTTTGTGCATTTAGCCCTCGGGCATGAATATGCAATAAAGATTATCATTATTATTATTATTATGCCATACTTCATGGGATTAGATGGCATGATGCTACAGTAACTTGCTAGTTTAGCCAAACTTGATTTGTTGCCCACCCATAAGGGCTGTGTACCTAGACAAATTTTCAGGCACAGGTATAGGTACAGGTACATGGGTTTAGGTACAGGTCCGGACCTGCACCTGTACCTAAAGGTTCCGGTTCAGAGTTTTTTTTAGGATTTGGGGCCGATTTGACAGTCTCTGAGAAAAGCACTAGCGCTTCTCAAAACATCGTTTTTCGGATAATTCAATGTTTCCGATAGAAAAGTGTGTGTTGTCGCTGACCGACAGACTCATTTGACATTTTCTGTAGAAATGTTATTTTTGGTAAAAAACATAAAAAATATAAGCTTTTCATCCAAAAATTGCTAATTTGGGGCCATTTTTTACAAGCCGCTACACGGAAAAAATGAGTTTTCCTGGGATAATGACTCGTATGGCAATGAAGGTCAAGACTTCTTCTGTATACTGAGTAAAAAGGAAAAAAAGTTATCCGATACGTTTTCCACGAGCTCCGATGGCGCTAAAACACCCAAAACGCACATAGAACGCACGATCTGGGTAATCAGGCGACGAAACGCTTTACCGCTATCACGCGCACTAATACCAGGAAGTGTTCGCCGCACGATCAAATCTCCGACACCATAAAACGCTACGAACAACAAGCATTTGGAGAAGTATAAAAGATTATAGACTTCTAAAGCGATAGCCGAAAAATCTAGAGCCAAAACTATGGAGACAACCTCTGATTTGCGTCTTATTCTTAGGGACTATTTGGTCATCTGGTCACTTGAAATTCCGAACCGGAACCTAAATAAGTTTAACCAAGTATATGTAAGTTAAACATGTAGCTAACTGTCTTTTCTAGTGATAAATTGTCATCTTTGTATGGACAATTACATATTTGAATCTCAAAACAATTTCTTTGCAAGTTTTCTTAAGTTTCAACTGCAAGATTATCACCATTGCCATTGTTGATTCTGGATTTACTTGTGCAGCAGTCTTTAAAAGTAGTGTTTAATAGTGATTTAGTTTGTTTAGGTACAGGTACAGGTACACAGATGTTTAGGTCCGGACCTGTACCTAAACAATTTTTTAGGTACGTTACAGGTACCGGTATTTATGTACACAGCCCTACCACCAGAAGTAGGCTAGTACAGGGTTGGACAAGTTTTCTAAAATTCACTTGTCCTATCGGGCAAGTACATGAAAAATTTACTAGTCCGAGCCAACTCTTCACTTGCCCAAAATTTAAATGTCATATTTTTTCGGGTTTACAAACATAATTACTGGATTAGTCTGATGACTAAGACCATTTCAGAGGTTCTTGTGCCTTTTTAGTTGATAGTGAACCAGAGAAAAACAAGAAAAAAGCCTCAGCACATATGCAACTGGCAAGGGCTTTAGTGGGAAGGGTGCACACTACTAGTCCTAGGCTACTCTTAGAAAATTTCACTTGCCCAATCGGGCAGGTGAGGTAGGACATGCGCTTGCCGGATTGGCACTTTTATTTGCCAGGGACAATCGGACTATTGGAACTGTCCAACCCTGCTAGTAGCTGTTTTGTGTACATTTGTACTGTTTCTTTGCTAGATGTTGGGTTGGGCCATGCATCGGAACACTGCATGACTTAACAAAAATTTAACTACAAGTACACAAGAGGTTTGTTGAATGAGGGCTGAGATCCTCATGGTTCGAGTTTACGAGTGCAAAAAATGGATCCCAAAAAATGTCATAAGTTTGGTGGCCATGTCCCCAATGACCTTAGAATTATGTAAATATTGATTGTTTTGCATAAACTGATAAACCTTTCCCGATGACCTGTGTACTGTGTATAACTTAGGACTTTTCCAAACCTCGACAATCTTATGCCTTCCGACAAATAAGGGCCATGTCTTTCATTAAACAAATTTTGTAGGGTTTTAAAACACTTATCATGAAAAAAATGTAGGGTTTCAAAATATAGTTTATCCTGATGAAAATTTTATATTATATATGACGTAACTTGTGAATAAGTTGTTCACTGAGGAACAGTTCAACTTGTGGATGCTTAGAACCTTCCCCTTGTGACATAACGCCACTCTACATCATCTATCTTGCACGTTTCAACCAGCAGCTACAAGTATGGACTTCATATTTTGCTAGAGGAAGAAGAAAACTTTCGATGGAACCATTTCGATGCCCCCCTCCCCCCAAAATCGCGGAAGACTTGCCCGATTCCCACTGCCATTTCGGCCCGTAAAACCGCCTGACAACACTTACATTCTCGTGATAACCCGCCGTCGGTACCGCTGCGGCTCTCGCACCCACCATGGGGCGCAGAGACTTCCCCAAATGTCTCAAAAGAGACATATTTCTTCTTAAAACCACAGCAGCTGCAGAAAAATATGGTCACCTTCGCACCACGATATATAACAACGACGTCACACATTGATAAAAAATGTCATATCCCTTCGCATAGTTTCATAACAATCGTAATCTGGTGATCCCTTTACACTAAAAGACGTTGAGTACATCGCCGTTTTATCAGTTTATGAATCTGAAAATACATTATTGGTGATATATAAAGAACCGTATTATAAAACCTTTCAAAAAGAGAACTATTTTGTCTCGGCAGCAAGATTTGACACTTGGTCAAGTGACGTAGTGAAGCGTCCAGAAGGATATCCCATAAGGCAATGCGGTCAAAATGGCGGACGATGATGGTAAAATTTAAACTTTTTATAAGTTTATGAGCATGTTCTGGCCTTTCCATTGCATATTGTGGATAATAGATAAAGACATATGACCAGCTTCTAAAGATTGTAAATTCTCACATGTGTAGTGTTACGTTTAATCTCTTTAGAGTATCAGAATTGGCGAGAAACTACCATAGTTTCAGGCCTGGAAATTCAGCTGCAGCTGTTTTGATGACACCTGTTTCCAAGTGACCAAATTTGTCATGATGGTAAAATGGAGCAGCAATTTTAAAAGGATAAAAATGCCTTTCAAAAGTAGATTGATATGATGAGAGAGTCAGCATCAAGCAGACTAAAATTCACAAATGCATCGTAAACAATTTTGTCACATTTTTTTCACAGATATTCCCCCACTTGAAGATATGTCAGAGTTAGTGGAGAGAATCAACACTATAAGTGAGTTCAAAGGGAAGAGGAACACTGTGAGTGATTCAATAGTACCTAGTTTTACTGAAGCAGGATCTGGTGAAGGAAAAAACCTTCCCACAACATCCAACCCACCTTCCAGCACCTCAGGTCAAGATGGCAGCATTGGCAAAGGAGACAGCCAAGTGGTAAGTATAGTCTAGATAATGTAGATCTTGAAATATCTTATCACCATCATCTTTGGTACTGTTTATCCCACAAATTTAGAGGTTTTTTTCCATGGTGCCTATCCACCATGAAATCATGTACTAATGTACAATATTGTTCTGACAGGAAACAAAAACCACTACTACTATGAAGTTAGATTAAAATGAATAAATCTATTGTTCTTGAAATTGTCATCTCATTATTGATACAGAGGATCTAAGAAAAAAATGAGCAGCATTGCACAGTGAAATAACATTACAATTAGTTACATGTATTTTTAAGTCTGTTTACATTTTTCATCTGGAAGATGTCTAAGTTTAATTTGTTCTTCTTGCAGTCCAGCAGTACATCAGATTCAGTTGGCAAGAAAGACACATTTGGTGGAATGAAGAAAGGATTTCTGTTTGGATCAGGAGCAAAGCCCAAAAGGAAACCTGTCAGTAAACCTGTAGAGAAAAAGACTGAATCAGGACATGTAGAGAGCATTCCTGTTATAAAGCCCAAGGAGCCACAGACTACAGGGTTGGAGCTTCCAGAGGTGCAGGCTGCTATGAAGACTGCATCAGAACAACTTCAGAAAAACACAGGTAAACAAATAGCCACAGGACAATGTTTTTGTTATAAATTACTTATAGATGCCTGATTTTATTGCAATAATGATCCATACTATATCCTTTTACCATATAACCTACCATTTTTTGTCGTTCACATTGACATTTTTCTTGGCTGTGCTAGACTAGAAAAGTTATTCTTACTATCTTAGATTCTTCAGTTGTATTTTTCTTTGCTAAAATTGTCTGTTTCCAAAGAAAAAGGAGTGAGCAGAAAATGTATCGTAGCACATAGGGAAATACTAGATTTGTCTTGAAGAGTAGGTGTTACCCAGTGCAACTGGCTTTAAATGTGAGTCTTAGCAAAGCTGCCTTGCACTATATCAGCTTTTGAAAAACAATATCTTTTACCTGAAACATTACCCTTCAAGGTAGACCAAAGAAAGATAATATAACATTGATTTTTTGTACTTTGATAGATTGGGTCACAGAAGACTTGCTGAAGAAGATTCAGTCCAGTTCATCTTTAACATCCAAGATGGAGGACCCAAGGTTCCAACAAGCTCTAGCCAAGTTCCAGAGAAACCCTGCACTTGCCATGCAGGAGTATGGGGACAACCCAGAGGTCCAGAAGTTCTTTACGGAATTCTGCTCCATTTTAGGTGAGATCTTCTTTTGAGCATTCAAGGATCATCAGTTATTCTTTTATGTAATATTATGTATTAAAAATGTGACCACTTTTTGGTGGAATGTTTGAAATCAACACAGGCATTAATAATCCTATCTATAATAGTGACAAACTGTCCAAACACGTTGACCTGGTTTTAAGTGGCCTTCTTTGGCAGGTTTGACTGCACATGTACATTTGCTCTCTGTAGCTGTTTGAATAACTACAATCTCTAGATTGCAAATTGCATGCAATGGTTACACCATGTTACTTAGCTAAAAGCAAAATAAAAGTAATGGTTTGGCAAGATATATAATAGCTAACCAGATATCTTCTGTATTACAGGTGACCACTTCACAAAGATAGCAGACCAACAGGACAATGTTGCGCCGCCCCCAGTCCAGACTACCCCCACCCCTGCAGGAGCGGACATGAGGGTCCTGCAGAGCACAGATCTTCACCAGCCCACAGCAGAGGATGAGGCTAAGATGAGGGAGATCCTGTCCAACCCTGAGATGCAGCAGGTTCTGTTAGATCAAGATGTCCAGAAACTGCTGCAGATGCTGAAAACAGATCCTCAATCTGCACAAAGGTAGTCTAGACTTGATAAACATATTGTTTTTGCTGGTGTGTTCTTTTTCTTTCTTCCTCCTAGCAGAAAGGGTTTATGGAAAAGACTAAGCTGTACACCAGGCCTGGCTACCTTCATTGTCTAACTGGGTCGGTTATTATTAGATGTACATCAGGCTACTCAAATACCCCCATTCATAGCCCCAATTTTTATTTTACTTGCACACCCCACTTTGGGTCAAGCCTAGTGGTATAGTATTGTATGCGAGTAGCTTGACTCAAGGCTAGAGGGAAAACATTCTGCATTTTTTGCAAATACGTTGCCTTTTTTGAATTTAAGTACAGTAACTTTATTTCAAACCATCTACTTTAGCCATGTCCTTATCAAAGCCATTGTCTCAAAAGGCTTTATGCTTTAGCAGGTATGGTACATTGTACTTGTTTTGCTGTTATAGACTTCTACTGAACATTACATTCCACTGTCTTTACTTTCACTTTTACTAGTTTTAGTTTATTTTTTCAAAAAAGGAGGAAATCTAACTAAGGTGACACCTTGACTATGGTTCATGCACAAGGGCATTCTTTGACTTTGAATTGTATTTGTTTATTTTGTTCTGCAGGTATGCCCAGTCTGCTGGTCCAGACATGCAGAAGAAAATCAGGAAACTAGTGGAAGCAGGTCTGCTGTCTTTTCAGAGATGATGGCTTCTCAAAGGACTAAACTTTAAAGCAGTTGTCTTTTTCATGTCGCGCAGCACTTCTCAGATACAACTCTTGAAATAAATGACCCATTCTCAATACACTGGTGCCTCCTATACAATGTGCATTATACAGTACTACAGGGGTCTGTTCGTACTATGCACAAAGTTCTTCCCTTCATATTTATATTATTTTTGCACGTCTATGTTGCTGTTTCAGTTTTCAAAAAGCAGTCTTAACACAGTCAAACACACCTTGTGTTAGATAAGATGATGAAGCAACATTTAATTTTGGTGAAGTTGATGTACATATTTCAATGTTAATATGAAAATAATGATTCAAAGTAATTTGTGGTGTGAGAGTTAAAGTAAGGAGTAACATCACATTATTTTTGTGATATTGATAGAATTGTAAGAATTGTAAGAATAACAATGGACAACTTTTATAATTCTATGGAATTTAATTATGCTGTCATGTTCAAACAAGTAATTATGACTTGTAAACTTCTCCAAATACAGTAAAAAACATTTTCATGTTATTACATGTGTGTCATTGCATATGTGTCAATACAATGCAATAGAGTCTCACAGAACATTAGGGCATATGACCTGGAAAGATTGTTGCAAACATCTTGTGGAACATAAGTAACTGTTGTAGCAATCATAAATATTCTGGTTTTCTTTCAACAAAAATTACATGTATGAGCACTATCTCCTGTCTCTTTTTCTACTCTATGGCAAGCTGCGATACGCATTTCCTAAACCACTTCTTCACTTCTGACTTTCTTGCTCCCTTCTTCACCCTTCTTGTCCTCCTTTCTCTTCTTTCCCTTCATCCTCTCTTCCTTCCTCTCGAAGTATGGGGTCAGGTTGTCAAAGTGCTTCTTGTACAAGCCACTGTACATGGTCTCCTCACCAAGGGAGCTCTGGAAGAAGTCCCAGTCTGAGTTGATAGCTGTGGTGATGTCTACAAAATGTTCCTGTGAGCTCACGCACATGAGTGGTCGACATGACGGCATGTATTTGTACACCTGTACCGTGTTATCTTTCACGGCTTGGGACACCCACAGGTAACCGTTACAGTCAAAGGTGACGTCCCACACCTTCCCCTTACAGGGGAGAGGATTGGACTCAATCAGCTGTGCATCCAAACGTGGTGCTACCTCTGTGTGAAGCTTAAACAGGATAACACTATCCAGCCCCTCCACCACAACAGCCACCAGTTTCCCTACCCAGTTACAGACCAGTTTGGAGACCACCGGGGGTTTGTTGTCCTTCAGTTCCCCACAGAACTTTGCAAGGTGTTCTACGTGTAGCTCTTTGCCTCTCAGCCAGTCCCATACTCGGACTGTACCATCCCCACCCCCCGAGAGGAGGACCCCGTCAGGGTAGGGGGAGAGACACAGCGCAGTGATGTACTCCGTGTGACCAAGACAATAACCGTAGATGCTGTGTGTGTTGGGATAGTGGCTGATGCGAATCTTCTCATCTCTGTCACACGTGATGAGGAAACTATCATCATCTTTGATTGCAATGTCGAGCAGCATCGACAGGTGGCCTAGAAGTAGCGTACCGGGAGCTTCGGGATCCGACACTGAGAAGCTGTAGACGTCGCCGGATTTGTCGGCAGCAAGAATGTCGTCTCCCTTGAAGGTAAAGACCAGAGCGGTACAGCGACGAGCAACAGTCCTGGTGCTGACATGTTTCCAAGTAGGAGTGGTCTTCCACAAAATCAGTTCCTTATTGTCTGTGGCCACTGCAAAGTACCCATCTGTGAAAAGAGAAAACAAGTCAGTTTTGCTTTGGAAAGATTTTTTTTCTGCATAACTGTCCGTATGTAACAGATCAGTTTTGTATAGTGACTAGGTACAAGCTGTGTAAACTACCTTTCCAAAGGGCAAAAACAGGACCTGCTAGTGATTCTTTAGATTCCAAAATACATTGTACTGGTATGCAAGTTTCCAAAATATGCAAGTCAACAAGACCACAGTCAACAAGAACATATCAAAAAAAATTATAACTTTAAATGATAACTTTTGATCTGGACACAACAGTATTTTCATGGTTGATGACTACTGAATAAGAGTACCTGAATAAGCTGTCAGAGTGTTTATACTCACCGGGTACTGAACATGCACGTGCAAGGATCTTGTCAGAACCTGGTCCCTCACCGCCCCCCTCCCCCTTAACTTTTTCGTCATCCTTCTCCTCCGAAGTCTTCGACCCCTCGGTCTTCTCCTTCTCATTTTTAGCCCTGGAGACGATACTGTGAGAATAGACGACATCGTGTTTACCATACCGGTCGTACACTTTGAAAGAATTGCCGCTTTCTACCACGAGAGATTTTTTCATGCACACTAGCGACGCCATTTTGAAACTTGTTCGATTGCTAACGGTCGTCTTAATCGAATTAAGCAGTGCCTGACTTTTCTAAAAACTGTTGTGACAAAATTGCCCGCAATTTCGAACAACCAAATACTCAAAAATGCTTCATAATCTGAATCATATTATTCTAATGAAATACGGTTCAGTTAGACTCGAATTATTTGGTTATGATAAAATAATATATTTGGGCAACATTATCTATGGACAGCCCCAGCTGAACGCGGGACCTTGAAGCCCAAAATGTCGGCTTACGGAAGCTCTCAGATTGGTGCCGGACCTTCTTCGGCCAATGCCGGGCCCGGGGAGCACGTTTTAGAGCAGTTTATGACAGAGGTAAGTCCTACATACTTTAGTCTACACTTCTAGAAGTTTTGTTTTTGGTTGCGCCAAGGATTTCAGTGTGAAAATCGAAGGAAAACACGCAATGTTTTGTGACATAAAATCTGGATTTATTTACAAATTTACGTACATGTGACGATATCAACGTCGGAAAGACGTTTTTCGTGGGTTTTAGCTTAGCCTAAATTCCTTATACTGGGGTAATATTTTGAAGAACTAGTCTAGATGTCTTTTGTAACTTCTTGTGATGTAACTTGATTCTTTACTGGTTTGTTTTCGTCTGTTTGGCACATGTCAGTTGTTGAATATTTTTCCAGGCCACGCCGGCCATTTTCAATAACAACGGAGAAAGCGAAAATAGGTCATGACAACAAATACACAAACAACTCTCTGTTGTTAGTAAAATAACATGTACTTGGCGTTTTAAACTTTAAAGGACCTGTGAAATTTACTTATTCATATTTTGTTTACACAATTGATAGGTAACATTTATTGATTATATAACATTATGTAATGGAATATTTGCGTAAATATAACGTTTGATATTATGTAATAGTAATGAATTATGATGATTCACAAAACGAAATATCCAGGAAATCACATGCTAAAGTTGATACCAATAATGTGTCAAAACAAAGAACATTTTGACCATTTTTTTTAATTATCATGCATGCATTCACTGTTAATATTTCCCCCTAACTCTAGTTGAGTGACAAATAAAACGAGTGATAAATAATAAGAGTGACAAATAAAACGAATGGGAAAAGTGTGTTGCAAGTGACAAGAATCACATGTACATCTAGAAAATAGAGCAATTTGGTCGTCTGTCATAAAAGTAAGAAGAACTTCCTTGTTCAGCAATTTCAGTTAAAAGTACGTATCTCATTATCTGTTTCACACAACTAGAGTCACAGTGAGTTGTTCTTGTACTTTTTACTGCACACTCCTACATACATTGTGAATTAACATTTGACTTGAGACACTCAAGTCGAGAGCTTGTTACACACTACAACTAGTAGTACAAGACATGCAATATATTATACAAGTAGGTCTGCATGAGTGGTTCTTGTGCCCAGGTTACAACACATAGGGTCCTGGGAAGGAGAGCACATTTTCTCCACAAAGAACCATGGGATACTTATTACAGAAGAACTTACCTGTTGATGATATTTCAGGTGAAGGAGATTGAGGTGAGAGATTCCGTTCTGACCTCCAAACAGCAGATCGACCGTCTCCTCAGGCCAGGAGCAACATACTTCAACCTCAACCCTTTTGAGGTATGTGTTTCCTTTATTTTTTTTTTGTGAACAAGGCATATTCATGATATTGTGACATGTAATTTCAGTGTTCTAAACTTTGTAACAGATGGTCCCATAACTTAGATTTATAAGTTCGACTTTGCAAAATTACATTGCACCAACGTTGGCTGAATGAAAACAGTTGTATTTTGACTAATGATATATGATTGCATGAACATGGCTCTCCCCTCCATAAAAAGACAAAGTAAAACTTGTTATGGTAAGTACTGCCTAAGTTATGGGGCCCTCCATTACTCTCCAAGCAGAGGTTAGGCTCCGGCTGTTTTTTTAAAACGTTTTATTAGTCGTTTTTATTGGGCTTTCTATTTTGTAATTTTTCTTCAAGTAGGCCAGCCAATACAAGATACAATACAAAATAGAGAGCCCGATAAAAACGACCAAAAAAAACATTGAAAAAACAGCCAGAGCTTGACCTCTGCTTGGAGAGTAGCCCTCCATTACATATTTTACTAAGTTGGTATGGATGCAGATGTCCAAACTTTTCCCCTAGTTTCTTGTCAACTTTACACACTTCTGAAGAACTTAAAAGTTGAAACCGCAGTGTACATGCCTAGAAATTACATTTTTCTATGCTCAACTTCCTTTTTTGTTTTGTTTTCTAAGCTGTGCTATGTTTGTTGTTTCAGGTGTTACAGGTAGATATAGATGCTACACCTGCTGATGTGAAGAAGAGGTACAGACAGGTGAGTCCACTGGTACTTCACAATGATAGAACCTCTTATGGATGCTGTAATTAAAGGCATGCTCTCATCAACACTCTTATCACACTAGGAATACATGCGTGTATTCTCTGTCTTTCTTTTCGCTACTATGGAAACACTTCCTCTCTCTACCTACTAGTACTGCAAACTCAAGTACAGTAGCTCAATTGCAGATCAGAAATTCAGTCTAGTGTAGCCTGGAGTTCAGACCCCCAGCTCGATCTCAATAGGGTCTAACTCAGTTGGCCTGTGTAGGCCCACAAAACAGTCTAGCATCCAGGCTATGTCTAGCGCTATGCAAGGTTGTAAGTCATCAGTACCTCTTTGAATTTAACAAAGTAGTGTTTCAGTCTTGTGTTATGTATTAAGTGAGCAACTCTGCTTAATTTGTCTCTATTTCATGTAAATGTCTCCACAGTTGTCCATCCTAATACATCCGGACAAGAACCCAGATGACCATGACAGGGCAGAGGCAGCTTTCGATGGTAAGAAAACAAGATTCTTACAATAACAATTTAGAGTCCAAAGGTTACAACATAAAGAGTCACAATTCCTAACCAGTAACACTCTTTTGACATCTTTCAAAGTTATGTATCCCTCTTATTCAAAATGTGTCTTTTTCTCTAGTTCAATGTGACAGAAAAGTTAGTGGTGACCTCCAGTTCTATTTGTTCCTACAGTGTAAGCATTGATGTGTGAGCTTATATTGAAGTGTCACACTTTAACCTACATACATGTTTTGTCCATGTCAACATACAGCCTGCAGCTATACCTGCCTCTCAAACGTAAGTGTAACAATTATCCTCAGTCTTAAAAAGTAAAGATTGTGAAAGAGTCACTGAAAGTGTGACAGTGATCCATTTTTATTTTGCCCCGTCCCCCAGCTGTCAACAAGGCCTACAAGATGCTGGACAATGAGGATGCCAAGAGGAGGTGTATGGATGTGGTGGAGGAGGCCAAGGCACATGTGGAAAATAGGGTGAGTTTCTGACTATAGTTTTCATAGTTACAATATACTGTAATTCACTTTGTCTTCTCGGTACTAAACTTTCACGGTCTGAGAAAATTTAACTTGTTCTGGGAACTAAATGTTCACTGTCGTGGCAAGTGCACATAAAAAAAAAAGGCTGTGAATTATTTGTTATCAGTAATGATAAGTTCACGTTACAGTCGTCACCGTGAAAACCGTGAACAGAACAGTATATTGAAAAAATCAGGAATTACAGAAGTTAGAATAGTTTTCAAACTACAGATGCAAAGAAAATGTGATGCAAATTATATTCATGAATCATGTAAGTATAATAGAAATGTGGAATTTATCAATCTTGATATCTTCTCCAGATAAAAGAGAAGAGGAAACAGTTGAAGAAGGAAGGCAAGTCCAGTACAGTAGAGGAGGATGACCCTGCTAAGGTAAATATTTTTATTTATTTATTTATTCACATATATTTTGCGAGTATGAGGCGGAAAGCACAAATTGCTTATATTAAGCCTTCTACTCAAGAAACATACGCATAAAACAAGAATATTAAACGACATTACATACATAAGTACAAAATGGATAACAGAAAAATAAATTTAAACAAGACAAGTTGGTGCTGAATCAATTAGGAGAACCTGCCTGTACAATGGATATAGGTAATGACAAGATCAAAAATGTTACAGTTCTGTTGATGTGAGAGAGATGTTGATCCTGATAACAATAAAGTACATAAAGTAGTGTCGTTGAGGTGCTTTAGGTCTACTATAATATTTGAGACAGCCGATAACAAAGAACTTCTTTGGCTAGTATAGAGTGTGCAGTGTAGTAGATAATGTTCAGTTGTTTCACAATGATAGCCACATTTACATGTAGGATAATCAATACAATGGTGTTGAAATAGATGGTAGTTTAACTGACTGAAGTTTAGACGGAGCCTTGTAAGATGAACTGCGGAACGGCTTTGGCCATAAGAGAAATGGGAGTATTTTGTCGGTTTGTTGAATAGTGAGTCCAGCTCTTTTTTGAAAGTGTTGATCGAAAGGACGGCTTTAGCATTCGTAGGCAGTTCATTCCACAAGTGAACAGTTGAAGGTAGGAAGGATCTTTTATACTTTTCAGTTTTACAGGCAATGGAAGTAAGGTTTTGGTTTGCGCGAAGGTTGTAAGGGACCGTATCACAGATACGTGGAGGGATAATATTATGTAAGGTAAATATTCTACTTCTACTTTTGACTTGAGTGGTACGCAACCAAGGTCATGGAAATTCCAGTAAATTAGTATTGACTATAAGAGTCCTTACAAGTGTCCAGCAACACTACATAGTGGTTAGCCCTTTTTATTTGGAACAATGAGGTCGTGGGGGGGGGGGGAGGTCCTGGGCTAAGGCAGACAGGTACCTCTTGCCTGGTATGGAAGATTCAACAGTGGGAGCCATCACAACTGTGCCATTGTGGAATTGTGCCTTACCCAATGTGTTGTACTGATACTAAAGTGATATAACATCCATTGGCACGCCTGAATAGTACTGTGTAGAACAAGTATTTTTTAGACAAGTAGTTTTGTGATAAGGTACAGTTTTACATGTACATGTATATATGCTGCTCACAGACCATTGTTTCCTGTTGTCCCCAGTACAAGCATGCCCTGTGGGTGATGATGTGTAAGCTGTTTGCAGACAGGGAGAGGAAGAGGAGGGAAACAGAACAGAGGGAAGCTGACTTAAGGTATGGCTTGAAGACATCTTATTATATAGAGCTTTTTCACTCACTTTCTTTGAATGAAACTGGATGATGCTGACTGCCTGATGATGTAGTTGTCCATATTTGCATTTCAATGGACCGTAGCTCAAGTGTACACAATATTTTCATGTTTTATCAGCTAGTTTTCAAGTATTCTGATGGTATTCTCTTCTGTGAGCTGTACACATTTATCATTGCTTATTTTATAGGGTCAGAAGATATTTGACCATCCAAAAATGCTTCATCTACGTACACTCGACTGAAGGGCAAATAGCTACATCTGCTACCACATTGGTGTTTCGATGGTGTCATATGAAAGTGCTCTTTTTGTTTAACACCGACATACTCTCTCTGGGGTATTAATCAAGCACCCCTTTGAAACACTGTGTGTTTGACAACTAGTACTTCTAAGGAAGAGTTCCGAAAGTTAACTCTTCATTTGAACACATTGTTTTTACAGATGTGTGATAAAAGAAATGACAGATTTTAAATAAATGTTTTCCCCGTGTTGTAGAAAACGAGCAGCAGACGAGGAGGCAGAGGAAGTGGAGAAAGCCAAACGGCAGAAGGAGTGGGAGAAACAGTGGGAGGTGGGTGGAGAATTTAGGGAGCTGTAGTGGAGAAAAATTATGTCTTCTAGTTTTAGTCATAACTGTTCTACAACCTCCTGTTTATTTTGTGTTTTGTTTCCAGAATAGGTTTATTTTTCAATGTAAAAGAATGCTATAAAACATTGCAGATTTTGGCAGTAATTGTCATGATCACTAAATACTGTTTGAAAATGAGTCACCAACAATTCTTGTCATGAAACAAAGATTTTATTTTTTAAAATCACATCTGATTTTACGTTTCCGTAGTATCATCATCCGGTGTACACCATAGTATGTTATTGTCCATATAATCAGTCATTTAATGTATTGTAACCAACTGCCAACATGTGCTGGTAAAGCTGCTATGTGAATATAGTATTTACCATGTGCAGTAGGTATATCCTCAATTGATACATTTTTAGTTTTAAGTAGTGTCTAGAGTTAGATGTGCAAGGGTTAGGTGTAGCTGGTTGATCAAAGTCTCAGTGATCTAAATACTTGGTGCAGAAATATGGAAGCTCATTTGTGTTAGTAGTAATCATACAATGCCAAACTTTCTTCCAACACAAAAAGGCATACAGATGTACACATGTACATGGATGGATAATGATCATTATTGATCCTGAAGAAGGCGACAGTGGTTGTTGAAAATTTGATTCGTGTATACCTTTGTGTTGGAAGAAAGTTTAGCTTTATAGTATTGCTACAATTTGTACAGAAGTGTTGACTTCTTGCTTTTCCTGTCTTTCCTCCCAGGCTAAGAGAGAAGAGCGTGTGGACAGCTGGAGGAGTTGGCAGCAGACCACCAAGCCCAAACCTGAGAAGGAGAAAAAGGCCAAGAAAGAAAAGAAGCCTCCTCGCATGTTCAAACCTCCCAAACACAAGATGGAGCAGCGGTAGTATCCGCTGTAAGACGTCTCAAGTCTTTCTATCTTTCTAAGGAGATTTTTTGCCAGGACGTGTGTTTACTATTGTTCTAGTGCCTGTGGCCATTTCTGGTGATACTTTTGTAGACGACATTTGTACTTCCCCATAGTGTATAAAAGTAATCGTAGCATTAACACCACTGCATCATGTGGTGAGTTAACAAAAAGAAAAAAGGCCCTCTATAACTTTCTTTAACCGTTTTTGAGATTTTTTTTTGTTTTTTCCAACGTTTAACCAGGGCTTGTAAATACTGATTTGGCCAATGCAATTAAAAGCAATTTGAAGAAAATTTGGCTTTAAGCCAAGCAACAATTTATGGCCTGGGGCCAGGAAAAATGTCTTGATTTAAGTATCTTGAATTTGCTGTAAGAGCCGGTAATCATTTTTGAACTGTTTAAAAAAATTATGGTGAAAACCCAGCTGAGCTGTCGAGACTACACGGTGACAGTACTAAACAGACTAGGTCTAAAACAGTCATAGTCAGTCTTTGTTGTTAAACTTAGTTTGAATGATACCTATTACAAGGAGAAGAATAATCACAATGCTAACAAATTTTGAGTAGCCAGAAATAATAGTCATCTTCAGGTTTTGTCCCTGCCAACAAAGACTATCTCTAAGGTCCTACCTCGTAGCATGTAATGTGTGTCTTTTTCAGAACTGAAGCAGGTTTTGTATTAGCTTTGCACATACCAATGTCAAATCAGGGGGGGGGGGGGATAGGCCATAAAAAAACCCTCTCCAACAAAAGAACATTCAGAACAATATCCTAAGTCAAAAGCTTTACATTAAAATCAACCTACAGCATGAATGCAGGACTGTATTCACGCAAAGCAAATTACATCATGACTGTTATATTAAAACAACGGCATATGTAGTTTTGTATCTTTGCATCCTCTAAAGAAGTTAAGACATTTCACAAAAATCATCAAAAATATTTACGGCAACAAAAGATATGTGCTTGAGCATATCAACTTTGTAAAGTACTTTATTGTAAGTGTTTTATCATTGCATTAAACCTGTCCCTGCTAACTTTTATCCTTAGCCAGGGGAATGTTGATCAGAGATCACATTGGAGTGGCTAAGTCTTGATAACCTTTCACATTTTACTGTATTCTTAACCCTTTTTGTGAATGGTTCTACAGGACCTAAACATTTCACACATTTGTCATATAATTGTTGTACATCGCGTGGAATTTGATTGCACAAAAAGAAAATAGTTAATGTCAATATTATTTGGCAAAAAGCAGTTACTCAAGCAACTGGATATGATTTTGGAAACGGTCAGATGTTTCAGATAATAGAATCAAGAATTGAAGTAAAGGTTGTCTACCATACCTTCTGTAACAACTTTTGTAAATATTTTCCATCTCTCAAAAAGGACGTCTGGGGGAAAATATCAAAACAACTTTTGCTTAGAGGAGGTAACAAGAAATATATTATGCACAATTTGTTATTTTTAGTCACAAATGACTGCAATATCACTACTACGTCATGTATGAACATGTCTGTTACCATCAGGTCTTGGCACAGTTTTGGATCGGCCAATCCCACATTGACTTTTTTGAATGAATTGTTGAATATGGGGGTATTGTTACTATGATTAATACTAGCACTGCAGTACTGTACTCTAAAAGGTTTGTCAATACAACAAGTATTGTTTAAGTAGTATGCACAGGTGAAGATCGGTGTGAAAAATAATAAATACAACTGTACGAGCTGGAGTAGGGTCTAGGCCCTGGTAGCAACAGATAAACAAATGCTGTAATTTTGTGCAATCTGGAGTATTTTACAGCAAAGAAAGAGATACCTGTTCCCCGAATTTGGTAGAAAGTCATTCAAGACCAACTGTTGTCCATCCCAGTGTGTTATGTACATAATTATGTAGTGCTGTTACAAAGTGAAGGAAAGAGGAGCAATGATAGTATAGAGGGATAGAATCATTGTTTTTACTTTATGGAATTGATTCTGTATGAGAAAAAAGATTGACAACACCTCAGGTAACCTGATCCGTATAGGCCATGTTGAAGCACAGTAAATCAAAGACAGTTATCAGACCTACATTTGCTATCATGTCTTTACCATCTTCCTGCTGTGCATTTTGGTTCCATGTTTTCATTGGGTATGGTGTAAGGCATCAGTGTGAAGGTTAAATCTCATTTGGCCATGTGCAGGAGTGACAGTACCACAGGTGTTTTTAGTAGTGACTACACTGTGTATATGTCTAGCCTATGTTTCACAGTCTCTTGCTGTCAGGAGCATGTGTGTGGATATACTATACAACTCTAACTTGAGGGAACCATCCCCATGCTAGTGGCCTGACCAGTGGAAGGGCTGCTAGAAGCTGGAGATATTCAGGCTATGTTGAGTCATGTGGTAAACCAGATCTTGTAATCATGTCATAGTACATTTGTACCTTACCATTGACAATTTTGTACCTATAACCACAAAAGGAGATAATGTATGTAGTTGCTTTGATTCCTCATAATGACAGTGGAGGATATTTTAGTATGGAAAATATCCATGTTGGCTCACACAGAATACTGCTACTACTAGGGACATGCTGTCAAACACTGTAAATCACCAGATGGTATGTTAACCATGTTCTTGCTTGATGTAACCCATGCACATGTGATGTGATGAGCTCTTAGCAGCAAAAGGGTTAATAATGACATAACTTAGTTTATTCATAGGGGCAGTTTATTTATAAGGGCAGCGTGTAGACTTCCATAATGATAAACTGTTACAGTATCCCTTTTGACATCTTTGAATTAAGCCTTGTTAACCCTTCCAAAACTGGTCAGGACTGTAACCCTGGGCAGATTTACATGTAATTCAGATCACAGCAGGAAAAGGGTTAAGGTGCAACTTCACCTGTACAATTTCTATTCCTACCCTTAGAAGGCCTTAGATGTACCATCATGTGTGCTACATGTACATACAGGTAACCAGGAAAAATAGGACGACTTCTTGAGGATGCTCTCAAAGCAGCTTTTCAGCATTTTGTTTTTTGTTATCATGACACTGGCAGCCATGGTTACCTTTGGACCAATTTTGTAAACCTCTAACAACCTGTACTTCCACCTTTGTGGGAGACTCTTGTACACCAACAGTTGGAAATAAACATCTCACATTGTACTGTAGTGTTAGATGTGGTGTCACTTAGACAGATGTGTGTGTTTTGATAGTGTGTGTGTGTCCACCTTTTGGGGGTTGTTTCACATACTGTAGGTGGCTGTCTGGGTAGCTGTGAGATTGTAATCCACCGTAGTACAGTCTCTGTTGTGATTGAATGAATGTATACCCGAAATTTTTTTCCTATTAGTGTAGTATAGTACATCAGACGAGCCCTACCATGGATCAAAGGCGGCCTCTATCAATCAGTCGCAGTACTGCATTACAACTGATAACAGGTTAAAAAGGGTAGCCTTCTCCAGACCTTCCTATGCGGGTATTGGATCGTAGTATTCAGCAAAAATCGGGAAATTGGCCAGGGGAGTCAATCCACGCTAAAGTTCATGTTTCCCCGCAGGCTGCGCAGCCAACCAACTCCTCTGGTAGCAAAACTCCCCTGGCAAATTATTCTCCCTATAATAGACAGCGTAGTCAGTCTGGTAGAAGCTAAAAAGGACTCCTTGCAGTAAGTCGTTAATCTCCAAGCAGATCTTACAATGGCATAAGATAGTACCAAACTGGCCAAGGAGTATAGTAAGCCAAGAGGTGTCCATTTGCCATGTAGCAAAACACACTCCTAAGCCAGCTTCACTCCTCTGGCAGCAGCTTTTGATACTATCTTATGCTACCGTAGGATCTGCTTGGAGATTGGTAAGTCGTCAAAACATCCAAATAGTTTCATTCAGACCTTCACCCATTTGGTCCACTGAGCCTCTTAAAGTCTTTTACTTAGCTTATTAGAGTCTTCTTCATGTTGTAGGAGTACATACTGGATCATCAGATCTACCCGCAATATAGCTTAACCTTTGAACAATATATAGATCTCCCGAAAATAATTTCATCAGGTTGGTAGAATATAGGATATAGGAAAATTCTTGTACACAACCAAAATTAAACTTACTTGCTTACATTTCGGTGTCTATCAGACACCTTCCTCAGAGCTTCTGACTGGAGTTCTGCTTCTCGTCGCTATATGTAGCCGATGGACACGTTTGGACCTTGTTTGCTCTAATCTCCAAGCAGATTCCTCCGGTGGCATAAAACAGTAACATAAGCTGGGGAAGGACTTCAGCCGGTAGAGGGGTAAAATTGGCCACCGCGGAGGCCAATTTTACCCCTCTGCCGGCTGAAGTCCTTCCCCAGCTTATGTTACTGTTTTATGCCACCGGCGGAATCTGCTTTGAGATTAGTTTGCTCACCATGTTTGGGACAATCTTCTCGTCGCAAAAGCGCCACCTACATCGGCTACATATAGCGACGAGAAGCAGAACTCCAGTCAGAAGCTCTGAGGAAGGTGTCTGATAGACACCGAAACGTAAGCAAGTAAGTTTAATTTTGGTTGTGTACAAGAATTTTCCTATATCCAATATATAGATCTGACCGATGACGTACTGTCTAATCAAGCAGAACAAAGTTCTCATTCTTTACTGACATGTACAGTACGGCTGGAATCCGCTGCCCGGTCCGGTCCGGAGGTTGGTTTTGGGGGTTTCGAGTGTACCAAATGTAAACAACATGGCTTGCTGTCGCAACAGTAATTTAGGTGCATTCATCGTGTAGGCTGACCCTACGTTGAACAGTAGCACTTATATCGTAAACATTGCCGTAATTACCGTAATAACGGCGTCGATCTTGTACACATTTACGGTAAACAGCAGATTTCAGTAATGCCAGCTCATTAGCGCTTATAAGGTCGAACCGTAAGAACTGATTAGCGCCTTGATTTTTTTTGCGAAAATGTTACCCCAACACTATTTTTATATCTATATACTCTGAAATAAGAAAACTAAAGGTTGGATTGATTGGATTGTGTAATTCATCGGAGTTTTTCGACATTCCATGCGGCGCACATTAGGTCGTTGACCCCGAAATACGCAGCGTGTGTGGACACGTGGATATGTGTGAGGCGCTTCTAATAGAGGACAGTAGTAAACTTTATCATTACTTGCTCTTCGGAATAGCCTTAGACAAATAAGATGTGGGCATTGATCAGAGTATGAGTCATTCGTATTGAAGATTAATTTCTAATTAAAAAAAATTCTCGAGCCGACCATGGCCACGTTGTTTATCGCTGTATCGTGTTATTTAGGCTCTTGCCGCTCTGCCGATCTGAGACTGGATGGGATTCTGCTGGCTTTTAGTGCTTTGACCACGAACACATTTGTTAAATCCTTGGTTAAATCTTTATTATCTGCGGGTTTCTTCATTTCCGACATGTGAGAAAATAGTATCGTGATCAATCAAAAGTTTCAGGCTGTTTGGTTAATAATTAATTATGTTCTCATTGATATTCCGTCTACACGGTATTCAAAAGATGAATATTCTTTATAACATATAATATACCGACCGCTCTCCACGTCATATCGCCCCGTAAATACGGCCGTAATTATGATCGGATTTACAGCATGTACACGACTACCCTCGTCGTAATTTAGATACAGAATACTACCGGCCGTTTTCCAACCAAAACCACCTTCAAAATTTCGACACAGTTTTGTATACGTTTATTCTACGATGAGTGTATGTTTAACATTGAGATTACAATGCTTTCTGCTGCAAGGAGGCGCAGCTGCACTAACGTTATAGATCTATAGATACCTTACTTTGCTGTATGCAATACTCGAAACCCCCAAATCCAACCTCCGGACCGGGCAGGGGTTTCCGCCGACCGACCAGGCAGCCGTTTCCGCCAACTCTAAGGAGTAACAAGAAAGCTTTTAAAAAAAGCTGGCCGGGGCGCATTTGGAAGGACTACCTCAAAATTTCATGTTGTGTTCCAGTAAAATGTGCATCATTATTAAACTAGAAGTTTATATCTAAAATCTATGGGAAGTTGGCTGGAAACCTTTGTTCACTGGTATAATTGGATTTTCCGGCGTACTTTTGTGGGCGGAATTGTATCCCTTGTGTGCGCTGTGTGCCGGATATAAAAATCGTAAAAGAAACTCCGGTGCGAGACCACAGCCAAAGGCGGGAAGAGGTCCCGGATGTGCATTGTCGTTCTTTCTTCGTGACAGAAATTTCACTGTGGAGAACCTCTTAATTGGAATTCCACACGAATCCAGTGATCTTTGATTCTACCAATGGGATGTTGTGGACTCTTCAGTATGAAGCGTAGAAGTGCATCAGTGCGTCTATTAAAGTGTATCGCACACATGACAGGGTCTGATCTCATTAGGTTCCATTTGTCTTGTTGTGGTAATGCTTTAGCTTCTTCATAGGTCAGGTCAGGATTCAGGGTCATGAACAATTCTGGCCAGTTTAAATCATTAGCAGACACAGTGACAAACCATGTTGGTGGTCCAATAGTGTTTATTTTTGCTAGCAAGTTTAGCAGTTGGTCCTTGAAGTAAGCTGCTGTTCCACGTATATTCTTCATAAAAGTGTATGATGTGCTTTCAACATGTTGATCAATTTCATGATGCAGATCGCCTGCTGTTAGTGGCTGTGCTATGGATTGTGATCTAACATTACTCTGCTTTTGCATTCTACATACAATGGATATCTGACTGTACAATTTCTTGATTTCATACGAGTTCAAGGCAAAGAAGAGCCATGGGATGTTTTTTCTCCAGCAATCATTGATATTGAGCAAACGTGATTGGAAGTACTGTAAGTCTGTTAGTTGTACATCACGCGTCTGTTTGAAGCCATTTTTACCATATGGGTATAACTGTGGAAAACAGTGTTCCTCAAGATCAGTCTCTTTAAATATGCTTTGTGGTGGTGATGTTTCACGTGGTAGTGATATCACTGGGACATTGTCTGTTACATTCTGCAACAGAGATTGTAACTGGACATTTGGATTAATGTAGTTACAGGGAAAAGCTGAGAGTTCTTGGACAGTAGAAGGTGCACTTGAGAAGTCTGGTTCATTGGCGTCTGTGATCATTGGATTGAATTCACTTGACTTTTTTACCCAGTTTTCAAAGGTAGCTATGTTCACATGTGAATATAGATGATTATGCGTTACCAGCCATGTAAGAGCTTCATGCATTTTGGAAAATCGTACAATGTGTTGTGGGTCTGTTCTTTGTGTTTTACTTTCATTTGTCTGACAAGGGTGTACTATTACTAGCCCAGCTGTATCTTGGCTATGTGGTAACAGTTGGCAAGTAGTTTCAATGTTGGTAGGGAAACTTATGGCTTGACCTTGTTCACCAAATTGTCCACCTGGTAATACAATTAACTTGATGAAGGTGTATTTCAAACTGACAAGTCTTGTTTCCATTCTACTGAGTTGTTTCAGGCATGATGGAATGTCACCTGGATCCATATTGTTAGTCCAAGCATTGGGTATGGGTTTGTCTTTTTCAAGACAAATCAAACACTTTGAACAGAGATGATGTTGACCAGAAATATCATTGACTATTTTGTCTATGACAGCATTGTTGCAGTTTCGCACTTGGTCATGAAATAACAATTGTCTACATATGCTACAGTAGTACTTTGGCTGCTGTTTTATATAGCAATGAAATGCAGGAAAGTCTGATTTGTATTGTTCACTGGTATAGTCTATGCTATGTTCTCTAACATATTTTGTAGCCAATGTTTTTCTCACTCTATCACAGTTTTTCCTCTGTCGTTGCGTTTTTTCTTGTGAAGATTCTTGTTCAGCTCTTTTTGCTTTGCTAGCTTTGCGTGATGTCCTTTGTTTTGCAAGTCTTTCGGCTTTTTGCTCAGGGGTCTCATTTGCTTGTTTTGCTTTGTATGATGCTCTTCGTTTTGCAAGTCTATCGTCTTTTTGCTCAGGGGTCTCATTTGCTCGTTTTGCTCTTTCCTGTGCAAGTCTATCTGCTTTTTGCTCAGTTGTCTCATCTGCCTGTTTTGCTTTGTATGAAGCTCTTCGTTTTGCAAGTCTTTCATCTTTTTGCTCACGGGTCTCATTTGCTTGTTTTGCTTTGTATGATGTTCTTCGTTTTGCAAGTCTTTCATCTTTTTCCTCAGGGGTCTCATTTGCTCGTTTTGCTTTATATGATGCTCTTTGCTGTGCTGCTTTTTGCTCACAGGTCTCATTTGCTTTCTTTGCTTTGTATGATGTTCTTTGTTCTGCAAGACTCTCTGTCTTCTGTTGATAGGTTTGTTTTTCTTGTTTGTCCTTGCATATTGCGCTTTGGATTGCAAGACCTTGCACTTTTTTATCATTTAAATTTGATGCTGCATTTGGTGACATTACTAATTGATTCAAGAGGCCTTCATTCCTGTTCTCTGGCATAGCACTTGGATGTTTGCTTGTGGTGCATGGCACAATGTTTTTCCCAGTACTTTGGTTACAATGTGGTGCAAATGGAAATGCTGTGTTTGGTTGTTGTAGGTTCTCTTTCGTAGATACAAACTCTGGTTTAACCAAGGTGTATGTGTGTTGTTGTTGAACTTGAAAGCAGTTTTCTGACTCAATCATAGAAGAAACATTGCTAGTCAGATTGATAATGTGTATACCAGTAGGTTCAACTGATAAGAAAACATTTTCTGCTTGTACTGGGACAACCTCAAAATTGCATGTTGTGTTCCAGTTAAGTTGTTGCAAGAATGAAACTAGATTGCTGTTTGAACTGTGCATGCTTAAAGTAGAAGTGCCATGGCTATCTGGCAATGCTGTTATGGGACTTCTGGCATGTGAGTCATAAACAAAATACTTGTTATCAGCGTGCAACAATGCTACTGTTGAACCAGTTATTCCATGTGCTGTTATGAAAAGACAAGTGTTGGATTCAGCAAATGCTGCTTCTAGGGCTTTCTTTAAGGTGTAATAAGGATAGACTGCTTCTGTGGCAAATATGTCTCCAGTGTAAGACTCTTTTATTGATACACGTACAGTATTGTTGTAAAGTTGCAAATAGTCTGGAATATCATCAACGGAGAGGAACTCCACACCAGATCTTAGTGATGGTTTTATGTAGGTGTATAGTGCATCTCCTTGAAAAAGTACACCATCAAGGTCTGTACTTGTCCAGGTAATTGCTTGTCTGCAAGTACTGTGGTTAACAACTGCCATTAAAGCATTTGCAGTGCATTGTTTGCCTCTATTATCTCCACTGAAAATGATGTCACCTTGGTGGTATTTTCCCGATAAAATAGATTCACACATTGTTCACAATATATGTGTTCTTTGCTTGACTTTATTTGCACAATGCACAGTGCTCAGTGGCACGATTGAGTCTGGTGTGTGCAAAATGCACAGTGCTCAATGGCACGATTGGTCTGGTGTGTGCAAAATGCACAGTGCTCAATGGCACGATTGGTCTGGTGTGTGCAAAATGCACAGTGCTCAATGGCACGATAGGTCTGGTGTGTGCAAAATGCACAGTGCTCAATGGCACGATAGGTCTGGTGTGTGCAAAATGCACAGTGCTCAGTGGCACAATTGGTCTGGTGTGTGCAAAATGCAGTGCTCAGTGGCACGATTGAGTCTGGTATGTGCAAAATGCACAGTGATCAATGATCTGTTAATAGGTCTCAAGGTCTAATTTGGTTGGATCAAGGACTCTCTTTCAAACCTCTTTGGTTGGATGCAAAATGTAATGCGTAGATTTCAGCAGAAGAAGTATAAATGTGTACTGTGTAAAATCTTATTGAGTACAGACTTTTGCTAGCTGTAAGTTTCTGTATATTACTGTGTCACTTGTATATATAGCAGAGAACAGTCTAAGGCGTCACTGAAACAGAAAGAAAATATTGTCTTGATCACATAACATCTTACTAGTACCAACAAAAAGCAAAAATCTACAAAAGTTCAGGTGTGACATCTTGCCAACTGCTTTGCTGATTGTTTAACAGTTAGCTACAATCCGTTGTTTTCTACTATTCTTTGGAAATGTATGTTTTAATGTATTAGAATCCGATCCATCTTTTCAACTTGTACGATATTTTTACAATCAAAAATGCCCTGCATAATGCCTCGCATCGGCTCAAGCACAGTGCACCATTAAACTATCTAAATTCTCGTCAATCCCCACACACTGGTTTTACTAAAAAAACTATATACCGTTCCTTGGAAATATGTTTCAATGTGTCCGAATTCATGATCACTATCTTTTCAAATTGTACGTTACTCTTACGATCGAAAATGTCCTGCAGGACCTCCTGCAGCTGCATATATAGACGCACGCCCCCCTCCCACCCGCACGTAAACTGTTCCAATCGTTGCACAATAAACTTGACTGTATACCCTCCACAAAATCTTTCGTCAAATGTCGTGCTCATTTTACTCACATGACACTACGCCTTAGAATGTAATGTTATATTTTAATACATCCGAATTCCAGAAAGATAACTTTACAAACTGTACCAATTTCTGTACGATAAAAATCTCACCTCCTCCGCACCGTCAACGCCCGTGAGGGTATTTACCGGAATAACCCGAAATGACCCGGAATAACCCGGAATAACCGTAATATTTCTTGTTCCCATGGCCATATATACATTATTTTATGCCAAAATATTGCATTCTGCGATCTTAACTTATCAAAGCACACTGTATTTCGGTAGCTTTCATCCTTTATTAAGGTTATTCCGGGTTATTCCGGGTTATTCCGGGTTATTCCGCTAAATACCCGGACCCGTCAACGCTATCGCAAAATGAACCGTGCGATTTAACGACAACTCCTCAAATGTTACATGACCAGTGTTTTACTGCAAATCAAGAAACATTTTCCTTTCCTAGACTTTGCTAATGAGCGCTGCAATGTTTTCTGTACGAGTAGAGGTCATGGATAAACAGTATTCTTACAACGTTTATTTGAAGGGCTAAGAAGGGCTGAGAATTGTCGTAAAAACGCACGGTACATTGCGTTTATTTGAAGGGCTGAGAAGGGCTGAGAATTGTCGTAAAAACGCACGGTACATTTTGCGACCATAGCAGACCCATCCAAGGACGAACCATTAAACCGGGGACAAAGCCGGGCGCCTGCGGCGCCCCGGCAAAAAGCAAAATGACAAAATGTGAGGACGGCTGAAAAATATCGTCGCTCACATCTTGCTCACATCTCAGATTCCGCAGTTTCCCGCCAAAATTGCATGCTGGGATATGCTAATTATCTGCTGTACGCCAACCCCATAATGGCGGAGGCCATACTTAGCCGGATTTCGGGCGACTTTCTGGAGTGTACGGTCTGCTTGGAGCCATTTAAGGATCCCAAGGTCCTGCTGTGTCTTCACACCTTCTGTAAGGGCTGTCTGGAGAAGTTTGTCGAGCAGCAAAGTGAGCTGAAGGACAAATTTCCGTGTCCAACATGTCGGACCGAAACTGTACTTCCGGTGGGTGGTGTTGCCGGGCTCAAAAACAACTTCTTCGTCCTGAGCTTGAGGGACACCGTTGACGCTCACAAGAGTCTGGTCAGCAAAGAGGATGACAAAGTGTCTTGTGATAACTGTGAAGAACACGAAGCTAACCATGGCTGTGTTGTCTGTGAAGAGTTCTGGTGTGAAGAATGTGCCCTAGCCCACCGTCGCGGCAAACGTACACGTGACCACGAAATCATCGGCGTGGCAGAGCTAAAAGAGGTGCTGATCGCCAAGACGTCATCAGCCAAGTCAAAATCACTGCCGATGTGTCCAAAACATGACGAGAAGCTCAAATTCTACTGTGAGACGTGCCAGCACCCCATCTGCCGAGACTGTACGGTACTGCAGCACAAAGATCACAAGTACGGCTTGCTGAAAGACATTGTGAGTGACGTCAGGGTAAACATCAAGGCTAGACTGGAAGCTGCCAAACCGAAAATTGAACAATATCGTGACGTTGCAAGTGTCACAGCCAAGAAGCAAGCCGAGCTGGACATCAGGAGTAAGAAAACTGCGGACGACATTGATGCAGCTGCGGAGGAAGAGATCAAGTATTACAGTGGCCTGGTCAGACGCAAGCAGACTGAACTGAAAGAAAAGTTAGCGGCCGTCACAGCAGCCCGTTCCAAGCAGCTCTCTGCTACAGCAGACAGTGTTGAGAGCACCTTAGGCTGTCTGTCCAGCACAGTGGACTTCTCACAGAAAGTCGTGGAGCATGGCAGTGACTTTGACGTCATGAACGTGTACTCTGACGTCACGGCCCGGCTGGAGTCTCTGCTGAAAGGTCCAACCCCGGACATTCCTGACGACATCAGTTACGTCATGTTTCAGCCCAGGACGGAAAAGAAACGTAAACGGAGTCAAGTCGTTGTTGGTGACATTGTTGGTACGTTATCTAGTTTTCAAGGAAATTTTGTTCCCCAAATATAGTTTTGCTACTTTTAAGGGAAAACTCACCGACATTAATAGGGATCTCTACCGGCAGAAATCAAAAGATTAATTCCTATCCTGATATATGAATATGACTTAAAAAGATGTTTTTATAAGGCCACACCAATTTAACTTCTTGGTTCACGGATTTTTTCATAAAAAATATGGAGCGAAAGGGCGAAATAAAAATAAAAATAAAAATTGTAAAATGGTTGGGGTAAAGGTAAGGGCTAATCAAAAATATAAAGAATAAAAAGTTTTCTGCTTGAAAAAAGTATAAAAACACTATTATTGTACAGTAACAGCACCTGTTTGTTGATTTTAAGGAGCTTATGATATAAAGGCCAATTTGCTACACCAGGAAGTTGGTGAATGGTTTCATTAATGGTGAAAATTTGCTGATTGGTAATTTTTATATTTCAGCCATACCATATATGGTATGGTGAAATATATTGTATTCGTAATGTTTCTTTCTTTCTTTCTTTCTTTCTCCTGTCAAATCTTCAAATCGAATCATCTCCGTCGTTCCGAGACCGAATGACCTGAAATTTGGCACAAGAGTAGAGTGGGTCAATACCGAGGTGCTTTTTTCTCATTTTTTTCATATCTGCCTCTAAAATGATTTTATTGAAGTTTAAAGGTCACGTTTTGACCACAACGGTATATTTTGACCCCCTGTACCATTGAATTACAGTGGAATGACCTTAAATTTGGTGTAGATAGGCATTAGATAGTTGGTAAAATGATCCAAGTAAAATTTTTGGCATGAACCAATTTCAAATTATTAATTTCTGCACTTTTCTGAGGGGAAATTGGTTTTCTTTCGGCCTTCTCCCGTGAACTCCCGTGACCCCAGAGCCCACAGGTGCCAGGTGCCAGCTGTCTGGGGAGAGCGAGAGTTAATTACTTTATGGACGCCAGCCAATCAGCGACGAGAAAGGCGAATGCTAGTTAATATTCATAAGCGGGGCCTTGCAATCCCGTTTATACACAAACAGATGCATATTACAGCCTTACAGTGGCCATATGTTACCCTGTGCCCGGTTTGAAATTGTAGTTTGTGAGGATTTGGAGTTCAGACAGGGTCATTTGAGCGGTAGCGGACGGTACGCGTGCATTGAACGTCAGAATACAAGTCTGTGTCGATGAATTTACCAACATTCCGCATGGCACTATCAATCATTTTTGGCAGATTTGACTTTGGGGGTTAGTTGAGACAATCGAGAAAATGTTACTTGGCAGAAAACGCGGGAAAATTGGACAGTTTGCGTTTAGTTTTGATACGTAAGTTTGACAGTGGCGAGAATGCATGTATTTTTTCCCAAACAAATGTAGGTACTTCTAACGTTAGTGTTGTTGTTGTTCTTTTTTGACGTAAACTTTGTACATTCAAATTGTAAGTAACTTTAAACTGCCAGAGTTTGAGCCCAACAAAACACTCTTAGTACCAGAGTATCACCACTGACCTCCGAAAAGAAACCCCCGAACAAGGTAGAAACTCCTATCCTCCAGGTCTCGCACGCTACGAGCAGGAAATTACAACACTCAGCAAGATTACGTCCGATGGCTGATTGCATACAAAGTAAAACAATTTAACAGTGGTATGCAGGGCATATACTTAACAAAGAATTCGAAGGAAAATGAAATATATAGATAAAGCCAAATCAAGTTAACTTGTTGGTCCTGGGATTTTTCAGAAAAGAAATGAAGCGACAGGGTGGTAAAATTCTTGTAAAAATTCGAGACGTCTCCGTTTATGTAATGGCTCGTACAAAACAAGAAGATTGAAGTTTTTAGCTTGAAAAAACAACAACAACAACACACTCCTACTACACAACACCTGCACCTGCTTGACAATCATTGTTGTTTATTTATTGTTTATTAAGAAACCTTTTAGCCCTTACGGGCTAATCTTCCAAGGTTCAATCAACATGAATCAACATGACAATCAACATGAATACATATCCATTTTTAAAAAAATACAACAATCACAAAGTATTTACAATAGAGCACAGTGTCTAGAGGTCAAAGGTCTAGATGACAATGTTTGAGATGGCTTGTTTAAAACTGGACAATGTACACAGTGCCTTAATGTCAGATGGCAATGAGTTCCAGAGCATAATTGCTCAGTACAAGAAGGTACGTTTTCCACTGTTTGTTTTAGGTTTAGGTAGTCTGAAGTTGTTAGATACAGAAAATCTAGTATTATACATGTGGGATGAATTAACTGGTATGAAGGAATTGTACACATATTAAAACGTATGCCCTACTTGATTAAAAAAAGTTCAATGCAATAATAAATGTACCCACATCACAAGGAGATTATGACGGTACTTAGACCTAGTTATCGAAGTGGAAATTGTTGGATGGCGTCATGTAATTTCATGATGAATCTTCTGAATGGAAGATGCGTTTTTTTTCACTCTCGGAAAAATAGGAGCTGCCGCAATTCTAAAAGCCAATCAGTTATGCATAGGCGCTCCTGTGGAAGATTATATTCTTCCATGTGGGCCCGGTTCATATTGGGCAAGCTCTGTTTTGACCTGGAATCAATTCACAATATTAGTTCTCTTTGGGGGATAACTTACAGTTTAAATATTGCACTTTTGCGCAGGGGTGACTTGGAACAGTCCAATGTTGCGTGGGAATGGGTATGGCTGAAATATGCTGTATTTGCACCCAAGCAAATGTCGGCCTTTCTAGTTATTTTTATTTTTTTTTCCAAAAAATCGGAGCGAGCGAATCCGTGAACCAAGAAATTAAATTGGTGTGGCCTAACATATAATTTTTAGAAGCTTCATTACGTATTGGCTGGTACCACAGTTGGAGCTCTTCATTGGAAAGCATGTTAAAATACACTAAAACAAGGCTTCAGAAAAGTACTTACCCCAATTTCAGTTTCAATCATAAAATTTTTTTCTCCACCAGTCACAAGGGTCATTTTTATATGATATAAAGTTTATTGCAAATTCTTGCCCGTGGGCTAATTGCAGGTAACATAAAAGATTCAAAGAGTGTAAAATACAATACCACAGGTGTCTACTCTAGTCTAAAACTAAAGTAAAAGCTAACTCTAGATCCTGGGTTATTGGGTTCGACTCCTTTTTCGAAGACAGTGGAAGACGAAAGATCCCACCTTTTCCACTATGTTTCCCTTTTGTCAGTGAATGTGAGTAAGTTTGGGTGGAATTTGATGACCTCTTTGAACAGCTCTTTTCTTTCGTGATTATAGAAAGAGCATTTTGACATAAAATGTTTATAAACCACCTCAAACTCCGAGGAATCCTCGCTGAATGAAAAGAAACCTCACCTTAATTGACCCCAATTTTCTCCTGATACCACCCATGTGACCCAACAACTAAAATCCTTCCGCGCGCCATCTAAACTGCTAAACTGAGCAAATGTTGACCAAAATGGGAAAGCTTAGACCCTACCTGTTCCTTCTAACCCATAATGTCTCCAGGTTGGGCCAAATTTTCAAGGAAAAAGAAGATTTTCTTAGTCACACCCAAATCGTACTTTGTGCCTTCTACTGCGCAACTCAACTGTGACGTCAGCCCTATAGTACACACTTTAACGAATTTACACTGAAATGCTGTGAGATTGTTGTACTGACCTGTTGGTATTCAAATGATATTAACATGGTCTTACATTGGTTGTAAAATTTCAAACCAACGGCTCTTTTTGTCAGATCACCAGTCCTGCTTTAAGTTCACCACCCTGAGCACCACCGGCCGTCTTGGCCCCACTACCCTGGGGAACCACTACAGGGGACAGGACCATGAACACCTGGTGACGCTACATGACGGGATACAGCACTTCACTGTACCGGGAACGGGGGCGTTCAGCATAGAGGCGGCAGGTAGCGACTTTGATTTATTTTGCCAGCAGATAACGTTATAAAAATACTTTTTATCTCCATGAATGGTCTTGATTTTTGGGTGGCAAATAGCTTGCGATGTTATATCCCTGTCACATTACGCGAAAATCGATCGAACGACGATTCTGCGAGCTCTAAATGACATTTTCGAAAGTAAGACGTCCGGTGTTCTCACAATTAGCGTGCAATTTTAGGGATCGCCGGCGATTTTCAGGGGTCGTACGAGGGTCGCTGTGCAGCGAAACATGTTCTTAACATAAACGACAAGTCGCCGGTGATCTCTGAGTTCGCAGAGGCTTTGTGACACAGTTTCTTTTCTTTTCTTTCATCATTTTTATTATGCCCACGTATTCCATTAATTAGAACTGCAGGGGCATTTTCGTTGAAACCTTCTAATGAGGATAACGGAACAAGGGAATGACAAATTTACATGATATTTGGTATGTAGGTAGCTTAGACAGAGATATATATCATAAAGTGCAAGTTATGCAAACTGGCACCTAATTTGCATATCTAATGAGGATATCTATATTTGAAGTGATTTCCATTATGGGACTCAAATACCTGCCATATTTATTTATTTATTTATTTGAGCTTTACTATATGTATGTACACAGAATGGTGGGGAGGCAAAAACAGGTGATATATGTAGTTTGTGGCAAGTGGTAAATTAACAGATACCAATTATGCAAATACGCTTCTAATTTGCATAATTAATGTAAAAGTGACATAATTCTTCCTAGTGACAAATGACTGGACAATCAACATTGTGATCAGTGTAAGTTATCTAAAGGTGTACATAACCAAGCATAGATTATGTAAATGTAGAAGTCATTTACACAGACTATTTCATGGAGATAAGAGGTCTCGGAACTCTTGTTGCTTTTGCATTGATCTAACAATTTGGAGATCTGAACTAAAAAAAAGAACATGTATTTCGACGTTATCCAGTCTGAGTTGCACAGCATCTCTACTCACAAACATGTAATACGTCCAATTTAGCAACCATTTCTGTATTTGATTGTCCGTGTTGTTTTACCCTTTTCCTTCATGTACTGGAAGTGATTGACATGTTTGATTGACAGGTGCTGCGGCAGGATGGGGTCTAAACAGCCCAAAGTCCGCCCGAGGACGGGGTGCCGTACTGAGGGGAACATTTAATCTCAAACAAGGTGCGGCAATGGCTTGGTACCATCCTCCGTAGTAACCACTGGCTCAATCTTTTAACTTGTTAACCACGATGGTTAGTTAGCAAGCGAAAAGACTGAGTTCAATATGGCGGATGGCACCCAGGATAGGTGCGACATTTTCAAGTCAATGTAGTACCCACAGGGCACGAAATCCTTTTTTTTTGCAAACCTGCACTGATGCAGGTAACACTGAAAATTACCTGCACCAGACAAATTTTACCTGCACCACTCTGAATTTATGAAGTATGGATCATACTAAAATTGTTCAGGAACCGTTGCTATTTTCTCTTCTATACTTTACAGGTGGTAACAGTTAATGCAGCTAATAGCGAGTCACATACACCTACATCATATGGCATTCATGTATAAAACCCAGTACATGGACCAGTGCAGGTTAGGTGCAGGTAGGCACCAGAAATACCTGCACAGCTCCAATTTTACCTGCACTAACCTGCATATTCAGGTGGTATTTCGAGCCCTGATCTCCCTAACCTTCCTCTGTCTTGCATTTCTTACTAAGTTTTACCACTTCTCTAGTTGTTTCACTTTACAAACAGGGTGCATTTTATAAAATTCTTGTGTTTGTTGCAAGCAGTTTTTGAAACATTTCTCCTTTCAGAGTATAGAAGGTACTGCAAACAGATTTAAGTTAATGGGGTTTTTATATTGCAATAGAGAGAAAATTGAATCAGTGATCTAACCTTATCTACCCTCTGGATATGTAGCATTTCTTAATATATATAATTAGTGTTCAAAGATTAGGCCCAAAGTTCAATTTGCGCTCTGTTGGTTTTTTTTTTTTTTACCGTAACAGGTGACCCCAACAGTACATCATGAAACTGAACAATGTCTAATACGTACATGTAGTGCTCAGACAAGGGGTAGTTGGGGAGAAGACAGACCAAAACTTTATTTGGTGGTTTTGAGTGTGCAGTGAAGTGGTCACCTTAAAAACTGCAAACATGAAACCACCAAAAACATATCTGCACTTACTGCAGATAATTTTTAAGCACATAATCATTGTTATTCTTAATACATTTTGATACTTCTTAACACATCTTCTTCCTCTTAAACCAGGTGTCAAGAAGGTGCTGACTGAGACAACACTGCCCCTGAAGATGAAAGGAGTAGTGAGGTTCTTTACATCGGCCCAGGGGATGACTGTAAGGAACAGTGGACATTTCATCCTCAAACAGAACATCAGAGGAGAATACATTCTGGAGGTTAAGCGGAAGTTTGGTGCAAATTATGAGATGAAGGTAGGAAAACTAGTAACACTAGAAAGGCAACATTTTTTGCAAAAATGCAGAATGTTTTCCCTCTAGCCTTGTGTCAAGCTACTCAAATACAATACTATACCAACAGGCTCATCCCAAAGTAGTGAAAAAAAGAATTGGGGCTATGAATGGAGTATTCCTGACATGATACACAGTACATAGTCTGGCCTTTTTCGTAAACCTCTTCTGCTAGGAGGAAGAAAGAAAAATAACACACCAGAAAAAACAATGTATTTTCTCTTCCAGGAAAACATAACTAGTAACAGTATATATAAACCATGACTGTTTCTTTGGCGGCCTTTTTTGTTGTTGATTGTCATTAAATCTGTTAAACTAAATGGGAATATCCTGTAGTTTTTAATATACCATATTCTATTATGTATGATGCTGTTTCAGGTGAGTCAAATGATTAACAGCAAGACTTACTTGGAGCAAGACAAGACAGAAGAGACAAAGATTGTGGCTCACTTCAAAGACAAAGATGAAAAGAGTGCTGCGTGGCTAGAAGATGGTGATCCTAAAGAAGTCCAACTTTTCTGGCATTGCTTGGAGCAGGCAAACAAACTAAGTAAAGGTAACAAGAAATCTTTTTAAAAAAGTTGTGCCTTGCCGCGTGTTAGGGATATCGTCAGGAAAAAGTAGGTCAGCACTTCAAGCCCGGCAAGGCAAAATGCTGTGCCTTGGCAAAAACACAATACAATGACTGTTTTGACTGTTTCTGAAAGAGCTAACCAAGAGGAGTAAAATGCTTTTTAGATGAAGCGAATGGCTTGAACGGTTGCTGAGATATGGCTCCACAAAGTTGCCAAAACCTACCCTCAGATATGGCCGGCTGCGCGATAAACGATGAAAATCAAAAAATACCTTTTTTGAGGGGTGATGAAAAGGTAAGTAAAGGCTGCAAAGCTTGTTTTATCTTATTTCCCCGTAATATGTACTACATAGAATCACTCCACAGAGTTCTGAACATTCATGGCATTTTATTATGCTTTTACACAGGGTCGATGTATGCAGCACCCACTGGTGTCCTTTCACACAATAATTGTCATCTTACCTTATTCTTTAAGAAATAAGTAAATTTGGGTTTAAAAGTTCACATTTTGGGTTACAGTCAATGGTGTTTTTTGCACCAGTTGAGTCGCATTGTAGAAGATTAAATATCATACTTCATATACTTTTGCAATGTACACAACATTATGGTATCTTATATTACCAACAATGTCACATCTATAGAATATCAGCAATATTAATTGCCTTATAACAAGGTCAACTTGGTCAAGGTGAAAGGTAAGTGTGTGAATATGTCGCATTATTTTCATGTTGAGCCATGATGTTACACTGTATCAACAGTACAACTTTACACTTAGATACATTTGTAATAAAATATAGAAGACAGATGTTTGTACTAATAAGAGATAAAATATCAATAGGTAGACATTGTGTAAACACTAAATTTATTAGGACAAGTTCAACATTTTTCAAGGTCAAAGGCTCAGTCTTCAGGATACATACAATCGACACATATTTCTTTGATGTACTTGCAGGTACATGAACTTCTCCTTATTTAATCAATACTATAAATAGTATAATGCAATGTAAACTACTTTTTACAAAAACAACAGGGTTACTCATCATTTTCTGTGGTTACTGGTAGCAACAGTATTCTTTAACAAACTTAATGCTAATAGCACTGGCTGCACAACTTGTCAACATTATGTTTGACCTCTACCATTCAATATCTCCGCTCCGCTCTCCAGTCTTATATCAGCTACATCTGGTACTTGGTGCAATCTACACTCCACCTGAAAAACAAAATTATTTGAGTTTCATGATTAACATGTCTACCATCATGGTGATAATGTTCTTCCATCTGAGGGGATGACGACCTACTCCAGTACCACGTCTGATGTTCATCTACATCATCATCTTTCTTATGACTTCTTTCTTTCTTGTGACGAAAGATTCAGAATGATCCAATAATGAAATGAAGAATTCAATAAAGAAAGAAAGGCAAGTTGGGGCAAGGAATAGATTAACTTATTATCATTGATTAAGTAGATAAATACCTGCAACAAGATGGAAGGAGGTAAGTGTCACTGTTTCTGAGCCATCTTCTGCGACTGAATCTCAGTACCAACTGCGACAACCTCGCCCGGTCGGTAGGAACCTGGCTGATAGTAGAGACAAGAGTATAATATTGCAGGTAAGTACATATTTATGATTTCTGCTACACCAGAAAAACCCTTGGCACAATCTGACAAAGAATACACATTCTGGTTGCACAAATTTTTCACGTTAACAAAAATGCCATTAGTGTTTTGAAAAATTTGGGCATAGGTTACCCGGCTGACCCATATCAGGGGGCACGGTGCCTCAAGTTCAACAAGTGAAAAAAATACAAAATGGTATTTTAGTCTTGGAACGAGGCAAGGGATGATTCACACCAACAGTAACGATGATATTGAAAATACAATTGAGATTTTCTTAAAAATTGGGCATACCCTGTAGGTACCTCAAGTTACCATGGTGCCTCAAGTTCAACAAGTGAAAAGAAATACTAGTAGTACACAACAGGCCAATCAATGATCCATATGTAAAATATGCTAAAGAAAGCAATAAACTAATAAGAAAAAATTACTAAGAAACATTTTACATACATGTAAGTTTCATGACTAAAACATGGATAAAGAAACACTGCATAGAAATTATATTGCTGGGATTGACTTGAGAAAAATTGTTCAAAAGCACATTTTCTTCAACATGCCCCCCTCCCCCAAACACTACAAATTGTATCAAGTATTTTACCTTGAAATTCTTCATCCATAGCGTCAAAAAAGGTTCTATTTGTGCCGCTTCAGTCACATATCCTCCGTTTCTGAGGGGCACGCGGCCCAAAATTTGGCGCGTTTGGATCGCGCGGCGCCGCCGCCCGGCCAAATCGGGGCGATCGTCGGGGAAAACAGCGTACGGCAGAGGGTTTTCGTGGTAGCGTTGAAATACCTAGTCAAACGTTCTTGAGACGTTTCGATGACGTCATTGCCTACTTATATATTCACATGCAATGCATTGGTCTAATTAGGCATTTATTTCATCTTTATGAATAGGTAATGCAAATTATTATGCGAGATAATTCACTTGATTATATATTTACTTCAATGGATTTGAAATATTACCATACGAACGCTTCATTCATTCGATGTAACTAGATGTTAAGAGGCTTTCAGTACCGACCACAACTGTTATCAAATGCGTAAAAGGGAGGTATAAAGATTGACGGGTATGTACTGTTAGTCGCCTAAGCCGTAAGTTTGTCCTCGAGAAAGAGAACTGGGAAGGGCCTTTGGAAGGGCCTTTGGAAGGGCTGGGTTAACATTGCTTGAACCATGGAACCATTGAACCATTGAACCATTGAACCATGGAACCATGGAACCATTGAACCAACCAAGAAAATAGTGGCTACAAGGCCATGTCGCCTGCGGCGGCAAGGCAAAAACTACATGTTGATGATAATGTTATGCTATGCTATCCGTAAGGCCTTCCAGTTGGAAACTAGAACAAACCACAACTTGTTAAAGTTGCTCAACTTTTGCATTGGACCAAAACCGCAAAAATGAAAAAAAGTCGTTATCATTTTTGGAAACAGTTTTTGTAAAGCTGTAACTTAAATGTCGTCGATAAGGAAGATTTTGTACATTCCAGGTGAAACATTGTAGATCCTAGTGGGACAAGAAGGTGCTGAGAACAAGGCTCGCTGGGGTGAAGGAGGAGGAGATGGTTTCACCAGGGGAGACAACACACCATTCATTATTGCCGGAGGTGGGGAGTTACAGACCCATAACCCCCTGTGTGATGGGACTGTCTCCACTACTGGTAACAAGAGTTATGGAACAACTGGCTGGAGTGGAAGATCTAACGGACAGGGGGCGACAGAATGGAAGGGTGAATACATGGGTGGTGGAGGGGGAGGGCTGCTGACAGATGGAGGGAGTTCTAAATGGTTTGGAGTTGAGAGTTGTGACAATAGTGGGGCAGGTGGGCAGGCGTTTGTCAATGGAGGGGTGGGAGGGCATGGTGCGTATAATAATGCTGATGGTGGGTTTGCCGTTTGGTGGAGGGGGAGGGAGTCTGGGGGCTGGTGATGGAGGAGGTGGGGGAGGGGGAGTACTCAGGGGGCGGCAGGGGAGAGAATTGTAAGCCTAATGGCGGAGGAGGCGGTGGTTCGTTTAACTCCGGTACAAGAACGATCAGGATGGGGCAAACGATGGTATGTTGTTATCACTAGACAGGTTTAGAAATCAACAAACAATGCTTTCGTTCACTCATCTCAAGAAGTTTAAAACTACATTTTATTATTGCAGTTGAGTCTAGAACATGTGGTGAACACCTCGCGTAGAACAGTTTCATCTAATTACAGTAACCTGTAGGTAGGTAAAGTGAACTGGGGATTTCACAATTCTTATTGTCAGTTACTACAATGTCCCAAATGCTGATTCATGGCATCAGCTACCAGTACGTCTGTACGGTTGTTATCCAAACGAAGTTCTCCAGATCAAATTGGTCCATTAGAACAATATCAATTCCAAACAACTTCACCAGGTGTTTTTCAAAGGCTGTTGTATGTTTTGTTTATCTCGTTCATTTTGAGTTAACTTGGTCTTTCTGTTAAAGAGTCAATTAATAGTCTCGCCATTCAGCTTGTCACAACAACACAGTTTTGTTATTAATTGTCCTTTTTGGGCACTGAGTTTATATTTAGATAATCTTATTTTGCAAGGACTGTAAGTGTAAGTGTAAAGGACTGAACCCTTCACGTTTGGTAACAGTTGTTATTTATTTATAATTAAGGAGACACAGTTATCATTTTTCCAGTAAATAGACAAGTGAATAGACCTGTCCTTGGTGCTGATTTGGCGGTTTTCTGTAAATTGACGTTACTTTGAAGCAGGTTTTATATCTCAGAGTATAACAGTTTCCTATCAAGTTAGACGTTTATTAGACACACAGACAAGTAGTCTTGAAAGAGTTTGAAGACTTGCTCTTCTAATTAAACTGTTCTTGTATTGGCTGACATTCAAAGCCAGGCGTATTCATTAGTATGCCAGAAAACAATCGTCATGAGTAATGCAATGCTTTGTCATTAATGTTTCCTGGTTAGATTAGTACATATTGTGCATGTTGGTTTTTCTCTATTTGCTTTACTATTACTGAATCATTTTCATTAGGAACAATCCAAATAAAAAGTTTGTATACGAGATGTATTACACATTAGTAACTGATATGCTATTGTTACGAATTCCTCTGTCATGCGATGCTTGCACATGGAATTACCATTTTTCTTCTACATCATATGGAACAATTAACACGCGTACGATATCCATGCCAGTCAATAAAGTGGGTTTACACAGTTTATAAAGACGTCATCTGCGTTGTACTTGAAGTCAGATAGCTATTCAAATTCACACCAAGACTGCAAAACAGAAATTTGGCCCATCACACATTGCCATTATCGAACGGACAATTGGATCCATTGATAGACAGTGAGACAAAAAGGTTGAAATTTGGACGTGGTATCACTTTAGACAATGAAAATTTACGAAATGTAAACTCGACCATTCTATTGGTAAACTCGACCATTCTATTGATATTGCGGATCCTGCGAAAAGAACTCAGCTTACAGATGTGACCTATGTGACAGAGACTGTCATTCTCGTATAGGACTGTTAAGCCACATTCGACGCTGTAGGGCTGATATCAATTAGGATTTTACCATGGTCAATATATATGTCTATTGATATAAATGATATCGTTTTGTCATTCTTGATTTAGGATTGTCCCATTTTCTCAAACAAAGTCATTCTACCATGGTCAATATAGATGTATATATGTCTATTGATATAAACGATGTCGTTTTGTCATTCTTGATTTAGGATTGGCCCATTTTCTCAAACAATGTCAAACACCTTTGCCAAACGTGCACGATTTTTCCGTTCCCAAAACGACCGAAATTTTCGAATTTGACTATCATCTTTGCCACTTTTCTGGTCGCGGTCGGGAGCAGCACTACAGAGTAGGCTCTGATGTGGTTTATGTTCATGACTTGTAAAAATGTGAAAATATACAACATATCATCCAGTAGACCAAACAGATCAAGATGTCCTTATTCACATTTAGAATGACAGTTACAACTTTTGAAAACACAAGGTAGCATAAAAGGGATCGGGTTTTAGATGTCTCATGGGGAACAAGAATGGCCGTTCGTGGAGAAGCCAATATATGTACTCTTTGTAACATCATTAGCATGGTAAAGAACTATCAATTCACTGAAGGACAAAAGAGAACAGATAGTGTTTGTTGACAGCGGACACAGTATTCATTATGTAATGAGTATTTTTCTTAATGTCGAACTGTAATAAAACGTAACCTTTGAACTTTGTACAATCAACAGTCCTGATGACGTACTCTCTACTCTAGGAGTACAAAGTCCACCTCAAAGGTACTGTAGATACGTGAGTTGTACAGGTGCGCTCATGGCGGAGGCCATACTTAGCCAGATTTCGGGTGACTTCCTGGAGTGTACGGCCTGTCTGGAGCCCTTTAAGGATCCCAAGATCCTGCCGTGTCTTCACACCTTCTGTAAGGGCTGTCTGGAGAAGTTTGTAGGGAAACAAGGTGAAGGGAAGGACAAGTTTCCGTGTCCAATATGTCGGACCGAAACTGTACTTCCGGAGGGCGGTGTCGCCGGGATCAAAAACAACTTCTTCGTCCTGAGCTTGAGGAACACTATTGACGCTCACAAGAGTCTGGTTAGTAAAGAGGATGACAAAGTGTCTTGTGATAACTGTGAAGAACACGTGGCCATCGAAGGGTGTGTTGTCTGTGAAGAGTTCTTGTGTGAAGAATGCTCTCGAACCCACCGTCGCGGCAAACGTACACGTGACCACGAAATCATCAGCGTGGCGGAGCTAAAAGAGATGCTGATCACCAAGACGTCATGAGTTAAGTCAACATCACTACCAATGTGCCCAAAACACGACGACGAGAAGCTCAAGTTCTACTGTCAGACGTGCCAGCACCCCATCTGCCGAGACTGCACGGTACTGCAACACAAGGGCCACAAATACGGCTTGCTGGCAGATGTTGTGAGTGACGTCAGGACAAGCATTAAGGCTAGACTGGACATTGCCTGGCCAAAAATTGAAGAATATCGTGACGTTGCGAGCCAAGAAGCAAGCCGAACTGAACACCAGAAGTGAGAAAGCTGCAGACGACATCGATGCAGCTGCGGAGGAAGAGATCAAGTATTACAGTGGCCTGGTCAGACGTAAGCAGACTGAACTGAAAGAAAAGTTAGCGGCCGTCACAGCAGCCCGTTCCAAGCAGCTCTCTGCTACAGCAGACAGTGTTGAGAGCACCTTAGGCTGTCTGACCAGCACAGTGGACTTCTCACAGAAAATCGTGGAGCACGGCAAACGTTATGTTAGTATCATCTATAGGTAGATTGACGATAAGGCATCAATCTAAAGGTACGGTTCCTTTTCCAGATCACCAAACTCGCTTTAAGTTCACCACCCTGGGCACCACCGGCCGTCTTGGCCCCACTACCCTGGGAAACCACTACAGGGGACAGGACCATGAACACCTGGTGACGCTACCTGACGGGATACAGCACTTCACTGTACCGGAGACGGGAGCGTACAATGTAGTGGCAGCGGGTGAAGGACTTTGCTACTTGTACTTTGGTGCACAACTACTTTCAGAGGGATTTTACTCAAACCAAAATGCATGTCATTTATTAGAATGGATTTCACTTTTACTTTGAACAATTTTAATGAATCTCGGTCGCAACTGCTGTTCGATTGAATGCTAAAACTGTGTGTAATCTTTGGTAGGAGCTGCTGCAGGATGGAATGTGATTGACGAGACGTTCGACCGAGGACGGGGTGCCGTACTGAGCGGTGTACCGAAAGTGCGAAAAGGAACGAAAAGGAGCGAAAAGGAACGAAAAGGAACGAAAAGGAAAGTACCAAAAGTGCGAAAAGGAACGAAAAGGAAAGTACCGAAAGTGCGAAAAGGAACGAAAAGATTGGATAGGAACGAAAAGGAAAGTACCGAAAGTGCGAAAAGGAACGAAAAGGAACGAAGTATGAAGCAAAGTGAAATAAAATCGATGGGAATATAAGGTAACGGTACTGTGATCGGCAAATGCATTTGAAACGGACTTTATTTTTGTATTTTGTGGCTTGTTCCACGAAACTCCTAGAGCTCCCATGGTTCAACGGCGAACCGGCGGGAAAGTGCACGCGTGGAAATAGTTAAATACAAATCAAAGGCGATGGGCGGAGTCACGAATCAGTGCGTCCCGGGTTCACACGCGGGCTGTCATAGATCAAATGGGGGGGGGGGGGGGGGGGGGTTGAGTGGTGAAAGCCGCTGAGAAGCGCGCTAGAAAAACGTTTGACGGGTTGACATTCTGGTGTAGGTTATTTTTCTACGGTCCCAACAATGTCACAAAGTCGTTTTCTAGTGGTCCCGGCCTAAATTATAAGTGGCCCCGGGCAGTCGGGACACCGCGTTGACTTCAATTTGAGGCCTGGTTCCAAAGACTTTTTCTGCCGAACCTGCACGGGAGACGTGAGTCGCCCGCCAGATCTCTCCGTAGTTTCCCAATATCCTTTGCACAAATTCCTCACGTTGGCCATTTCTTCCCCCAAAATGATTAATACTCATGGTACAACGTGAAGAAAACTCCTTGGTACAATGTATACATGTCTATCCTTTCACAGCTTTTCTTTTGTCGTGAAGAAGATATGTCTCCAGTCTCCAGAAAACCATGTTGTGGGCCCTGTTGAAGGGAGCTGTCATGCTCGTGGGGCAGCAGTTTATTAGCATATCTTTCCTGACCGGACTTCTATTAGACGTAAACAATCGCAGGTCATTTGCATGCGGCGCTCCCATCTCGGGAGAACAGAAGCCACCCAAATACAACAACGCTACAATCTTGCCTCATTCTGAAAATGTATGTAAACGATATTTATCCATCACTCACCAGTAACTGGATTTTAGTCCTTGCTTTCTTATCTCAGTTATGTTTCCTTGCATTTCGCTGATCTTCAGAGAATAATTTAGCCACACAAACACAACAGCCTAAAACAGCCCCGTAAAAATTTGATATTGCCAAATTCTGAGTAAAATAAAACACGTTTCATAGGCTTCTAACGCCCGCAGTACCGGTTCCTTATATTCTCATTGATTTTATTTTAGTTTGCTTCACACTTCGTTCCTATTCGTTCCTTTTCGCACTTTCGGTAGCAGAAAAGCGAAAAGGAACGAAAAGGAAAGTGCCGAAAGTGCGAAAAGGAACGAAAAGGAAAGTACCGAAAGTGCGAAAAGGAACGAAAAGAAAAGTACCGAAAGTGCGAAAAGGAACGAAAAGGAATGTTTGTTCCTTTTCGTTCCTTTTCGCACTTTCGGTACTTTCCTTTTCGTTCCTTTTCGTTCCTTTTCGTTCCCTTTCGTTCCTTTTCGTTCCTTTTCGCACTTTCGGTAGACCCGTACTGAGGGGGACATTCAACCTTACAGATACCCTGGGAAACCTGCTCGAGAAGCTTCGCAAATAAGAGTCGCAAATAAGAGTTACCGATCCCCTGCCTAACGCGCGCCCTCCCGCCTCTATGCACCCGCCCCACTTCCACCTTTGTGGGAAACTCTTAACTTGTACAGCAACAAGTGGAAATAAACATCTTAATTGCACACCCCATTTGCCAATTATCCGCATGGTGCAATGATGAGAAGTTATCCCGCTGGACCGCATCAGTTCGGGATTTGGGGATTCCGTGCAATTAACAGAAGTGTGCGGTAATACATTATACGATCAACTGGCTTGTACTGTAGCCTTCATAAAGTACAAAAGATGTTTATTATCTAGTTAAGTACAAAATGTTTGAGAAGAAGTGCAATTTATCACAAAGGAACACAAGTGTCGACTATATTTACCTATAGTTTTGAATAGTTCAGTTATAGTTAATTGCACGGAATCCCCAAATCCCAAACCTTTGCAGTCCAGCTAGATAACGAATAATTGCACAAAATATGCTGGCAAATGGGATGTGCAATTAAGCGGCTTCTACAGTATCAAGAAATGAATGCAAAAGCTCATGCAAGGGGAAAAGCAGTGTTCCAACTGCTGCAAAATTGATAGCATCAATGAAAAGACTCACATAAGACAGTATGTTATGAAAAACATGGAGACTAAACCATTGAAGGCATACAGTCATATGGAGGCATAAGGGCTGTAGAATAGCCCAACAGGCAAAACAAGCAGGTATTGCAAGACAAAAATAGGAAGATGCCAAATCATGGAACAATTTCTTGTTTTAACCTGATGAAGACATGCGAGACTGGAAAGCCTTTGGTGTTGTGGTCAGAGAAGTCATGACCTTTACCACAGTGCCACAGACTAATGACCTTCCAACATTAGGACAATCGCAACACAGGTCGGTACTGGCCACACACAAGTCACATCACCTCCTTTCTGACAGGAGACATGCCCATTTTCTTACATTGTATGAAATATCTAATGTATGTATGAACATTGAACCAGAGGAAGTCCGACTTGTGACTTCCACACTTGACTCAAAATGTCAGTTCATTCCGACGAAGGACGTTATGTCCTTGCATGGAGGTGATAGAGGAGAAAGGCGAGTGGCAGGCACTGTGAAATATGTACACACTAACATATTGACTACAGTCATCTTGTAATGTTTGAAGACTTCAATTTTTGCGAATTGGCAAAAACCTAAGGCCTCAAATTGTCAAAGCTATTAAAGGCAACTAAAACGTATATCAGACCATTTTCATATGTCGTTACAGGCTCAATGACAAAGAAAATTCCCTTAGGCATTGGAGACCATCCTAGTTCTAGGCACATGCACATGTGTAAATTTGTAGGTTGCAAGTTTTGTAATTTTTACAACAGTGTAAAAAAAGGCATCGGTAGTTTTGTATCCAGTGTGTCAAGCTTTACAAGCTGCCAGAATCTCCAGATATTACACTGCTCCATTCTAACGGGTCTCCATACCTGAAAATTTTGTTATAGACTTTGTTTTTGGTTTGCCCTTATGTTAACAAATAATAACATAAGCATAATAACACACCATTAGACTAAGTGTGTTGCAGTTTGTCCAACGCAGCAAACCTGCACTGTGCCTGATATATAGTCAATGAGGTTATATAGACATGTCTAGATATGCCTATATATGTCGATATAACCTCCTTTATAATGTATACCATCATTGATCAAGAAAAGTACAATATACTTGTATTCATTCCAGAGTAGTCTTGTTCTTGACCTTTTGTTATGGTCTTGTTTCTAGATAACTTTTCAATATGCATGACGCAGTCCTGCATCCACGTATCCTGTGTCACATATGTGGAGCCCTGGTAACCCCCATGCAGAGCCTTGTTCATTGTGTACGACATACTAGATATACGCTGTGAATTTTAGTAAGGTATCTACTAGGGCTGGGTACCGGTACAGACAATTCAGGTCCAGGTCCGGTTCAGGTCCAGAGGATAAGGTCCAGGTCCGGACCTGAACCTGGACCTGATTCAGTATGTGATAACTTGTGAATGGACGATACTAAAAACAATGGTACATTTCGATACAAAGAAATCTGTTTTGTGGAGTATTCGACTCCCATTGACGTTTTGAATTCCTACAAGGCTAACTGCCTCTGTATGATTGACTGTAAAACTTGGTAGAAATGACTATAGACTCTAATCTACTTCGCTCTTGTTACTTTCCTCGACCGGTAAGCCCCCAAACGTGTAAATGCCTGATCAGATAGTCTCTTCATTTTCCAATAGGTCCAACATCCGGTCCACCGAATTTTTTCAGGTCCGGTTTTTCTGGACCGGTCCAATAAGAAAAACCGGTTTTGTACCGGTACACTGTACCGATACCCAGCCCTAGTATCTACTATTAAAGTGACGAAAAAGAGCAAAAGATTTGTAAAAAAATGTGTAAAATCAAGGTAATTCATTTTCAGGTATCCTTATAACCCCCATGTAGAGCCCAAATTAACATTTCCAATCAATTATGATATTTTTCACAGTTAAGTATGATTTATAAGATGACAGGAGCAAAATCACGCGTCAGAGAACTTGACTCTCTGCTGTTTTTGGCTTGAAACATGACTGGGTATACCCTTAGCAACGGCCTTAGCAACAGTTTTGCTAACGATTCTGAAAGAAATGACGTAAAAAAACACATTTCTGCATCTGTTACATGTTAAACATTTTAACACGATTCCTTGTACTTCTACTGATGTAATCAGAGTAAAAGACTACAAAAAAGTAAGTTCTTTGCATCAGTTTTGTTGTGGAGTACGATCTGAAACCTCCTTAACAACAGCCTTAGCAACGGCCTTAGCAACGATATTGTCACTATAAGCTGGCAGATGTGTCATTCTTCACACATTCATATCTCCGGATTTCATTGATGGATTTCGATCATTTAAAGCTTAATAAGCGAAGAACGATACGTACGGTAAGTCTAACTCATCAGGCAAGGCCCCATAGGTAATGTGAATAAATGAACGATATTGGAAAGTAAAGTATATATTTTTCACCAGAAAATCACCAAAAAATATGATTTTAGGCGGTTATTATTTTGTGTTGAATCACAATATCGAAAATCAATTGATATTTTTATGATCCTTTTAGCAGGTTCTACCAGCCTGTGAATTTTCATGGAAAAATATTGATGTTTAATTTTTTGCCCCTCCCCCTTGTTGAAGACACGAAATTTCCAGATCATTTAGGTGGTGATAGGTTTGAAGGCTGATAGCCGGTAGAAAGCTACCATACCAGAATGGCTATCACGTCAAAATAAATGCCACATGCCTTCTACTATTAAAAAATAACAAGGAGAATTTGCCACCTCGGAGGTACCGATTTTTCCTCTGGCCCATGGACTATCTCACAATGTACATCAGCGTCTCGTGGTGTATCACTTTAGATGTTGTATGTGTGTGTATTTTCAGTTCAAGGTATTAGATACAGCAGGAGAGAGGAGAGAGAGAGAGAGAGAGAGAGAGAGAGAGAGAGAGAGAGAGAGTGTGTGTGTGTGTGTGTGTGTGTGTGTGTGTGTGTGTGTGTGTGTGTGCATGTATGTGTGTGCCCTGAGGGCTGTTACATGTGTTGTAGATAGCTCTGTGGGTAGCTTTCGTAGTACAGGTTCTGTTGTGTCTGTGTCACGACAGTCAGCTGACTGTTTACATTTCTCTGGAAGAGCACTACCATGGATCAAAAGCGGCCTCTATCAATCAGTTTCAGTACTGTATCACAACTAATAACGGTAATGGCTCGAGGAGTTAACTATGATAAGTAATGCCCAGTAAGGAATCATAACATCCAGATAATTTCATCCAGACTTTCTCACATTCTGTTCACTGAGCCTTTAAGTAGTCTTTTAGTTCAAGGAGTCTTCTTCATGTTCTACGAGTACTTACTGAATGACCAGCTAGCCCTTGTAAGTGTTATGTATCCTTCACGGCAAAAAAAAGGAAGTTATTCTTTCTATTCATATTTGTCTGCAAATAGTCCGTATCGTTCTCAACCACTACCACCCGCGATAAAGCATATTAACCTTTGTACAATGCATGTACATAGATCTGACGAATGACGTGCTCCCAAGCAGTACAAAGTTCTCTAATTTGTACGTGAGGCGTACAGGTACGGTCATGGCGGAGGCCATACTCAACCAGATTTCGGACGACTTCCTGGAGTGTGCGGTCTGCCTGCAGCCTTACAAGGACCCCAAGATCCTGCCGTGTCTTCACACCTTCTGTAAGGGCTGTCTGGAGAAGGTTGTACTGCAGCAAGATGAACCGGATTGGATGGATGACGACGACGATGATGACGAAGAAGTGAAGGACAAGTTTCCGTGTCCAACATGTCGGATTCAAACGGTACTTTCGGATGGCGGTGTTGCCGGGCTCAAAAACAACTTCTTTGTCCTGAGCTTGAGGGACACCGTTCAGGCTCACAAGAGTCTGGTTAGTGATGACAAGGTGCGCTGTGATGTCTGCGAGGAAGTAGCTAGCCGTGGTTGTGTTCTGTGTGAAGAGTTCTTATGTGATGACTGCGCTCGAACTCACCGTCGCGCCCAAACTGCACGCAATCATTTTATCGTCGGTGCAGCGAACTTGATTCAGCAGCTGATCACCAAGTGGCGCTCAAGAAAGACTGCATCAATGCTAATGTGCCCAAAACATGACGGTGAGAAGCTCAAGTACTACTGTGAGACGTGCAAGCATCCCATCTGCCGAGACTGCACGGTACTGCAGCACAAAGACCACAAGTACGGCTTGCTGACAGACATTGTGAGTGACGTCAGGGCAAACATCAAGGCTAGACTGGAAGCTGCCAGGCCGAAAATTGAAGAATACCGACACGTTGCAGGTGTCACAGCTAAGAAGCAAGAAGAACTGGACACCATGAGTAAGACAGCTGCAGACGACATTGATGCAGCTGCGGAGGAAGAGATCAAGTATTACAGTGGCCTGGTCAGACGCAAGCAGACTGAACTGAAAGAAAAGTTAGCGGCCGTCACAGCAGCCCGTTCCAAGCAGCTCTCTGCTACAGCAGACAGTGTTGAGAGCACCTTAGGCTGTCTGTCCAGCACAGTGGACTTCTCACTGAAAGTCGTGGAGTATGGCAGTGACTTTGACGTCATGAATGTGTACTCTGACGTCACGGCCCGGCTCGAGTCTCTGCTGAAACGTCCAACTTCGGACATTTCTGACGACATCAGTTACGTCAGGTTTGATCTGAAGACCGAAAGGAAAGGAAGGGAAATCATTCTTGGTGACATTTTCCGTACGTTATCTAGTTTTAATCATTAACTTGTGATACTCGTAAGCAATTCCTTGTTGCTGAAGTCCCTACCATAAGTTAATATACCTGTATAGTTTGTGTATATAACATACATACATGTGAGCAGAGACTGCGATCTGTATTACATATGGAAATCCCAAGAGTCTCCGTCGACAGACTGCTTTTAAGGGAATTCTGACATACATACACTGCTAGGGATCTGTATCGACAGAAATCAAAAGATCAATCCCTATCTTGATATATGAATAAGACTTAGAAAAATGTTTTTAAAACATATATTTTGTGAGACGATTCATGGCGTACACTGGTTTACGATTTCAACTGAAATGCTGTGAGATGGTTATACTCACCTGGTGGTATTCACATGATATTACATTGGTTGTAAAATTTCAAACCAATGGCCCTTTTTGTCAGATCACCAACCCTGCTTTAAATTCACCACCCTGGGCACCACCGGCCGTCTTGGCCCCACTACCCTGGGGAACCAGAGGATAAGGTCCAGGTCCGGACCTGAACCTGGACCTGATTCAGTATGTGATAACTTGTGAATGGACGATACTAAAAACAATGGTACATTTCGATACAAAGAAATCTGTTTTGTGGAGTATTCGACTCCCATTGACGTTTTGAATTCCTACAAGGCTAACTGCCTCTGTATGATTGACTGTAAAACTTGGTAGAAATGACTATAGACTCTAATCTACTTCGCTCTTGTTACTTTCCTCGACCGGTAAGCCCCCAAACGTGTAAATGCCTGATCAGATAGTCTCTTCATTTTCCAATAGGTCCAACATCCGGTCCACCGAATTTTTTCAGGTCCGGTTTTTCTGGACCGGTCCAATAAGAAAAACCGGTTTTGTACCGGTACACTGTACCGATACCCAGCCCTAGTATCTACTATTAAAGTGACGAAAAAGAGCAAAAGATTTGTAAAAAAATGTGTAAAATCAAGGTAATTCATTTTCAGGTATCCTTATAACCCCCATGTAGAGCCCAAATTAACATTTCCAATCAATTATGATATTTTTCACAGTTAAGTATGATTTATAAGATGACAGGAGCAAAATCACGCGTCAGAGAACTTGACTCTCTGCTGTTTTTGGCTTGAAACATGACTGGGTATACCCTTAGCAACGGCCTTAGCAACAGTTTTGCTAACGATTCTGAAAGAAATGACGTAAAAAAACACATTTCTGCATCTGTTACATGTTAAACATTTTAACACGATTCCTTGTACTTCTACTGATGTAATCAGAGTAAAAGACTACAAAAAAGTAAGTTCTTTGCATCAGTTTTGTTGTGGAGTACGATCTGAAACCTCCTTAACAACAGCCTTAGCAACGGCCTTAGCAACGATATTGTCACTATAAGCTGGCAGATGTGTCATTCTTCACACATTCATATCTCCGGATTTCATTGATGGATTTCGATCATTTAAAGCTTAATAAGCGAAGAACGATACGTACGGTAAGTCTAACTCATCAGGCAAGGCCCCATAGGTAATGTGAATAAATGAACGATATTGGAAAGTAAAGTATATATTTTTCACCAGAAAATCACCAAAAAATATGATTTTAGGCGGTTATTATTTTGTGTTGAATCACAATATCGAAAATCAATTGATATTTTTATGATCCTTTTAGCAGGTTCTACCAGCCTGTGAATTTTCATGGAAAAATATTGATGTTTAATTTTTTGCCCCTCCCCCTTGTTGAAGACACGAAATTTCCAGATCATTTAGGTGGTGATAGGTTTGAAGGCTGATAGCCGGTAGAAAGCTACCATACCAGAATGGCTATCACGTCAAAATAAATGCCACATGCCTTCTACTATTAAAAAATAACAAGGAGAATTTGCCACCTCGGAGGTACCGATTTTTCCTCTGGCCCATGGACTATCTCACAATGTACATCAGCGTCTCGTGGTGTATCACTTTAGATGTTGTATGTGTGTGTATTTTCAGTTCAAGGTATTAGATACAGCAGGAGAGAGGAGAGAGAGAGAGAGAGAGAGAGAGAGAGAGAGAGAGAGAGAGTGTGTGTGTGTGTGTGTGTGTGTGTGTGTGTGTGTGTGTGTGTGTGTGTGTGTGCATGTATGTGTGTGCCCTGAGGGCTGTTACATGTGTTGTAGATAGCTCTGTGGGTAGCTTTCGTAGTACAGGTTCTGTTGTGTCTGTGTCACGACAGTCAGCTGACTGTTTACATTTCTCTGGAAGAGCACTACCATGGATCAAAAGCGGCCTCTATCAATCAGTTTCAGTACTGTATCACAACTAATAACGGTAATGGCTCGAGGAGTTAACTATGATAAGTAATGCCCAGTAAGGAATCATAACATCCAGATAATTTCATCCAGACTTTCTCACATTCTGTTCACTGAGCCTTTAAGTAGTCTTTTAGTTCAAGGAGTCTTCTTCATGTTCTACGAGTACTTACTGAATGACCAGCTAGCCCTTGTAAGTGTTATGTATCCTTCACGGCAAAAAAAAGGAAGTTATTCTTTCTATTCATATTTGTCTGCAAATAGTCCGTATCGTTCTCAACCACTACCACCCGCGATAAAGCATATTAACCTTTGTACAATGCATGTACATAGATCTGACGAATGACGTGCTCCCAAGCAGTACAAAGTTCTCTAATTTGTACGTGAGGCGTACAGGTACGGTCATGGCGGAGGCCATACTCAACCAGATTTCGGACGACTTCCTGGAGTGTGCGGTCTGCCTGCAGCCTTACAAGGACCCCAAGATCCTGCCGTGTCTTCACACCTTCTGTAAGGGCTGTCTGGAGAAGGTTGTACTGCAGCAAGATGAACCGGATTGGATGGATGACGACGACGATGATGACGAAGAAGTGAAGGACAAGTTTCCGTGTCCAACATGTCGGATTCAAACGGTACTTTCGGATGGCGGTGTTGCCGGGCTCAAAAACAACTTCTTTGTCCTGAGCTTGAGGGACACCGTTCAGGCTCACAAGAGTCTGGTTAGTGATGACAAGGTGCGCTGTGATGTCTGCGAGGAAGTAGCTAGCCGTGGTTGTGTTCTGTGTGAAGAGTTCTTATGTGATGACTGCGCTCGAACTCACCGTCGCGCCCAAACTGCACGCAATCATTTTATCGTCGGTGCAGCGAACTTGATTCAGCAGCTGATCACCAAGTGGCGCTCAAGAAAGACTGCATCAATGCTAATGTGCCCAAAACATGACGGTGAGAAGCTCAAGTACTACTGTGAGACGTGCAAGCATCCCATCTGCCGAGACTGCACGGTACTGCAGCACAAAGACCACAAGTACGGCTTGCTGACAGACATTGTGAGTGACGTCAGGGCAAACATCAAGGCTAGACTGGAAGCTGCCAGGCCGAAAATTGAAGAATACCGACACGTTGCAGGTGTCACAGCTAAGAAGCAAGAAGAACTGGACACCATGAGTAAGACAGCTGCAGACGACATTGATGCAGCTGCGGAGGAAGAGATCAAGTATTACAGTGGCCTGGTCAGACGCAAGCAGACTGAACTGAAAGAAAAGTTAGCGGCCGTCACAGCAGCCCGTTCCAAGCAGCTCTCTGCTACAGCAGACAGTGTTGAGAGCACCTTAGGCTGTCTGTCCAGCACAGTGGACTTCTCACTGAAAGTCGTGGAGTATGGCAGTGACTTTGACGTCATGAATGTGTACTCTGACGTCACGGCCCGGCTCGAGTCTCTGCTGAAACGTCCAACTTCGGACATTTCTGACGACATCAGTTACGTCAGGTTTGATCTGAAGACCGAAAGGAAAGGAAGGGAAATCATTCTTGGTGACATTTTCCGTACGTTATCTAGTTTTAATCATTAACTTGTGATACTCGTAAGCAATTCCTTGTTGCTGAAGTCCCTACCATAAGTTAATATACCTGTATAGTTTGTGTATATAACATACATACATGTGAGCAGAGACTGCGATCTGTATTACATATGGAAATCCCAAGAGTCTCCGTCGACAGACTGCTTTTAAGGGAATTCTGACATACATACACTGCTAGGGATCTGTATCGACAGAAATCAAAAGATCAATCCCTATCTTGATATATGAATAAGACTTAGAAAAATGTTTTTAAAACATATATTTTGTGAGACGATTCATGGCGTACACTGGTTTACGATTTCAACTGAAATGCTGTGAGATGGTTATACTCACCTGGTGGTATTCACATGATATTACATTGGTTGTAAAATTTCAAACCAATGGCCCTTTTTGTCAGATCACCAACCCTGCTTTAAATTCACCACCCTGGGCACCACCGGCCGTCTTGGCCCCACTACCCTGGGGAACCACTACAGGGGACAGGACCATGAACACCTGGTGACGCTACAGGATGGGATACAGCACTTCACTGTACCGTGGACAGGGGCGTACAGCATAGAGGCGGCGGGTAATTGACTTTATTTTGGTCAGGAGATAACGTCGTAAAAACACTTCGTCGCTTTTGCATTGAGAGACTGGGCTCAAACAAACAAAATATTGTTCGACGTTGTCTTGGTTGCGTTGTAACATTTATACAAAACATCTTTACTCACAAACATGATTGTAATACGGCCCAATTAGCAACCGTTCCTGTATTTGTTGATCTGTGTTGTTTTTACGTCTCCTCCATGTAGTTGAAGTGACTGACATGTTTGATTGACAGGTGCTGCAGCAGGATGGGATATGGACAGCCCGAAGTCCGCCCGAGGACGGGGTGCCGTACTGAGGGGAACGTTTAATCTCAAACAAGGTGCGGTAAAGCCTGGGTACCATCCTCTGTAGTAACCACTGGATCAATCGTTCCGCTAGCTTAGGTTTGAATTCATTGTAGACCCCACTAAATCGTTCAGTTTGAAGCTTAAACTCACGAAAGTCACTTTCGCATCAATATCATAAAAATTAACAAAAGTCGTAATCACGGCTGGAAAGTAACTTTGATTTCGTCGATGAGGAATTCGAAGATTTTTTACATTCCAGGTGAAACTCTGAAGATCCTGGTGGGACAAGAAGGCGCTGAGAACACAGATGAACACAGTGTAGGAGGAGGGGGTGGTACGTTTGTCACCAGGGGGGACAACAAGCCACTCATTATCGCCGGGGGTGCGGGTGTGGGGATGTTACAAACTCATTACCGCCTGTGTGACGGGACAGTGGCCACTACTGGTAACAAGAGTTATGGACGCTGGAGTGGAGGATCTAACGGACATGGGGCGACAGAATGGAAGGGTGGATACATGGGTGGTGGAGGGGGAGGGCTGCTGACGGATGGAGGGTCTGGAGAAGCTAGTGGTGGGAAGGCATTTGTGAATGGTGGAGTTGGCGGCCGTGGGGTAGAGGATAATGCTGATGGAGGGTTTGGTGGAGGGGGAGGGGGTTATAAGGCCCGTGGAGGAGGTGGAGGGGGGTACTCAGGGGGCGGCAGGGGAAGTGGTTATATCGGCGGCCAAGATCATGTCTGCGGAGGCGGCGGAGGCGGCGGTTCTTTTAGCTCCGGTACTGACACGAGTGGTCAGGATGGGGCAAACAACGGACCCGGGTATGTGATCATTACTGGACAGCTGTAGAAAGCAACAAAAAATAATGTCAGTCATTTAGTAGTCATGTCAAGATGTTCAGAACCACATTATATCATTGCAATAGAGGATATGATGAACTCAGCATAGAACTGCCCTTTGTAATTAAATTGACTTGGGACGCAAGTAGCGCAGCCCGCTATCCCTTCGTAGATTGATACTGATAGTTTGAAATTTTAGTGCCTTGGGTTTTGGGTTTAAAGATATAATGACAGGTTTATAAGTCATCAGCGTGTTTAATTCTCATGAAGCATTTACCTTTTTGTCCTGGATCGTTAATGACTTACTACATTTAGATAATGTCCTTTCGATTAAGGTTAAGACACTGAACCAGTGAAGACTAGTAAGGCTTAGGTACCATTTGCAAACCGGGGCCATGCCGGGATGTTTGCGGAAAATAAAAATAAAAGTGTTTATCAAGGAATATGTACAAATTAGGCTCATGACTGTGCGTAATACCACATGATTTTAAAATTAGTAAGTTTAGTTGTTAATTGAAAGTTAACTTTTATAGTTAATTTTAGATGTATTCTTGATGTTACTCTGATTGATGACTTTTAACTACTAGTATGTAATGTCCGTACCGCAATTCAACGCATAACTATGCATATGTGTTGCTACGGACGTGACAATGTGAATTATATGTACTCAGTACTCAATAAACAATTACTACTGTGACTAATTTTTTTACGTTTTTATGTTTTGTTGCCTTGTATATAACATTTTCGTTTCCGAAAGCTTCCCGGCAGGGGGACCTAAGCCGAAACCCAGCCGTCTGATTTATCAATTTCCCCCACTAACCTGCTAAATAAATAGACCTGTCCTTGGTGCTGATTTGATAGTTTTATGTTAATGGACGTTACCTTGAAGCAGTTTTGTATTTTTCAGGGTAACAGTTAGTATAAAAAGGTGTCTGGTCTTCTTATTGCTGTTCTTGTATTAGCTGCCAATATGAGAAATGTATCATTAGTATGCCGGGCCATTCTAAGTACTTGTTTATCAGTGATGTTTCCAGAGGCTAAATCGGTGTCTGTTGTGAAGTTCGTTTTCTTTATTCGCACCAATATAACCATGTTAATCTATATCAACGGCAACTCAGTATAAACGTAAAATGATCATTGTTCTTATACGAGTTGTGACATCAGAAATACAATTCATTTACATCTATTATGCAGTGATTGCAAATATAATTCAATGGATCAATAACATTTCTTCTTCGTTACATGACATTCAAGACCAACCGTGTCAAAAATAAACAGGTTTTACACAATTTCTTTAAAAAATGTCACGTACAGACTGTACGTGTAGTTGATGTAAGATAGCTACTTAATTCACATCAGGCGTTGCGTTATCTTACCTCTAGCCCGAAGATGCCTCTTCACCTTTAAGTAGTATTAAGTAGGAGCGGCGTTCACGTAACCCGATAAATCTATTCAAATCCACTCACAGGCCAACCGTCACGGTCAGAGACCCCGGCTTAAAGTTTTAAATTGAGATTTCCTTCTATTACAGTTTGCGGGTATTCACACCCCTGGGTGTCGTGAAGAATTCCCGCGGATAAAATGCTGACTGTTCTATACTGCAGCTATTGGATTACCAGGAAATATGGACCCACAGACCAGTCAATATAGGAAGGGTTTACGGACCAGGCAGAGCGCAAATTTGATCTGAAACACACACAGGTATATTGACCTGGTTTGGGTCAATGTGAAACAAACGAATAGAGCTCAACTTGGGGAATTAAGTCTGTCTTGGATATTGCTTATGGAACTTAAAACATAGAGAGGCAATAGCGTTATAGCATACATTTCAACAGTACAATGGAATCAAATTGTTAATGTAGGGATGTCTATATAATGGCACAGAAGAGCTTTGTTGCTAGAGAAGTTTTAATTTACCGTGGTTGTCGGATAATGCTTTCGCGTTCAGATAGTCTAAGGTCCATGGATTTTCGATACATGTCCATTTTGCTCACAAAGAACGAGAAAATGAGCATTAACACTCCATACTTTTTTGTTATGTTTTCCCCATTCGGGGAACACTTGTTGTTTCGTCTCCTTCTTTCAGGAGCCAATAAGAGCGTAGAACTGGATTAGGATATTAGCCACATATTGTAAATATTAGTATCTTTTACTCGCACACAATGCAGGAGAATGAAAATGTTGCTTTTCTGATGTAAATTTTATATTCGCATTTAGACAGAGACAAGGACAATGTGGCACTGCACAACTTAATAACTCATTCCAACAACGCCATACACAAAGAGCAAATACAATGATGTTCAAAACCCCATACGTTTTAACTTAGATTTAAAACGCGGTTACGATATTTACAAGGCATGCCCCTTGTGTTTACAATGACTAGCACGTGAAAGGTATGTGATGTCATTGACAATACCCAGATGTGATATGCAGAAAACACATGATATTGCCAAAACAGTATCCTCGCGTCATTTGGGGATAAACATTTCCCTGCGTCGGTCAGAAAATCATGTGTTAGAGAGGCAAGTATAAAACTGTGTGCCCTGGAGAGACCAGGTTCATATCAAAGGATGCGGGAAAAGATTACCATTACACGTTACATGATATGCAAAGAGCAGCTGTCGTTGTTGCACTTCAGATGATTGTTCTTACGCGTATTTCCCTTATAGATCTATCATACCATTGAAATGACGCCCCAGTCAACACGTGTCTAGTTTGACGTTGATGACCAGCCATACAGCGTCTTCTTGAATCATAAGACCTCAGCTTTTTGAATTGGTGAATTGTATATACTGTATACTGTAAATGCATTTAAGTTCGCGGGGATTTAATTTCGCGGTAGCGGGAAAATGGACTTTTCGCTGTGGTTTTAATTTCGCGGTAGCACCATGCGCTGTAGTCTCTTACTGTTATGGAAAAATGTTCGCGGTGGTTTTAAATTCGCGGTGCCGGTGGAGCAGTCGCCGCGAAAACCGCGAACATTAATCCACCGCGAACATTTCTGCATTTACAGTATTTCATTAGAACGAAAACTGGCATGTACAATTCAAACATACTGTCACGGAATTCGAAAGGGTGTTTGTCATGTCATGGCATAAAGCGTAAATATACTCTATTTTTTCATGACAACCTTACATGAATATGTGCGATAAAATGTCGCAATCATATATGATTGTCACATCAAATGTGAACGTAGGTCCACTGAAGGTTTGAATATCCTATCAAAATTTCCCATCTTGTAAAGCAATATGCTCATGTTTACCACAGAGTCTGAGCAATTATCTTATAGATCCACGGGTAAGAACATCGAAATTACACACGGGACAATATTGCACGGCTAATAATGGCGTAAATATTGCACTGATAATTGCCTCCGAGATGGATCGCCGCTCTCCCCATCTCCCGGCTTAACTTTCCGTTTACCTGATATTTCCTTACGGACAAAAGATCAATATTCCAAGGACAAAGCAAGTGGTGGTATAAAGCAGGCTGCCGCGGCCTGATACCTCCGGAACCGGAGGCTGAATGGAAGCGGCGGAATTGCGTACTTAAGGTGAGCCTCACGCTCTTTTGCGGCATGCTCTTCTTAAGGGGGAGGTAGGATCACATCCACAGGCAGGGACGGAGAAAGTGAGTGTACGAACCGTTATTGTTTAAACCACCAGTAAGGAAGTGGCAGGATCACATGCACAAGCAGGAATGGACAGAATGAGTCTACGACCGTTATTGTTTAACTCTGTGTACCAGTAAGGATAGCTAGGTTGCTGTTATATAGAGAACCATAGGACAGACGTAAGAATTGTATTAGATCTGCTTCTACCGTGAAGGACAGGGGAAGAGGCACCAGATCTGAATATCACAGGTGAGAAAATTTTAATTTTTATCCAGTCACAGCCTTATTATCATATTATCATGTCTATGAAGGTTAGACATCAAGGCAGCATATTATGTCATAATGTCAAATGTACCTGGAGAAATTCTCTAATCACTAATTAGAAATAATACTAGCTGTAGTGTTAGTCCTTCAATGGAATGTCTTGACTTCACGTTTTGGGTCGCAAATTTTCTAGTCTGCATTTTCTTTTGTTCGGGACAATATTCAGAAAGGAAAGATTCTTGAGGTTGACATGAAGACCAGGCAGGCAACGGTACAATATTTACTGTGCTATTGAATGTCCTTGCTCATATATGCAGTGTTAAAAATTGATATGTTCCGGCCCGTGCCTAGCATGGTGAAGATAACCAATTCTAAGTTATGGTAAGGGATATTCTAGATTGTCACTTCATGGTGTTCAATTCTTGTGTTCCACCGATGCTCTTATGGTAAAGTATGTGATGTATGTTGTATCGACGGTATCGCCATTGCTGCCATTTTTCATTGTTGAGCGTCTTGATCCCTCCACTTTGTCACATACACACAGATTGATGCCTTTATGTTTTCATCTGGCCAGCACACAGACAGGGTAGCTCTGCTCTTTTCGATATAGAAGATTTCTCAAATACACCCATGGTGTGAGCTTGCTTGAAAACGGAGCCAATGTCTACATTTAGGATCAGGCTCCTACCAAACCCTATCAATCGTAGCGTTTGGAGAGTTTCAGAACGAATATCAGGCTTTACTCAGTTGTATGAATTTAAAAGTGTTTGCAGCGTATTGCTTTGTACAATAAACGGATGCTCAAGGCAACGCAGACACTTGATATACAATGTATTGAAGAAAACGTTTATACAGGTATTACTTTCTTTAGCTTCTGGTAAAATGTGGATTAGAGGCAAGTTTAAAGATTAGGATGTGATGAAATACAATGAAATACATTATCCTATAAGTTTAGTGTGTGTCCCATCTTACAGTAATAACAGCGTTTACTGTCATGCCTCATCATATAAATCTTTAATCCGAGTGTTTGCTGTTAGGCAGTAGTTTACAAAGCTTAAGCATATGCTACATTTGGTTTACAATGCCCTGCCGTTGACACTCACTTTTATTGCGTGTTTGATATTCATAAACGCATGACTTGTAATTCATATCCCGTTTCTTACAGGGCATATGGTAACCTGGAATATGATATTTCTTTCACCAACCATGCTTGACTGGCCAGAGTCGCCATGTGTTACACACGTAAGAATCAAATGTCACCAGTGGTGTGCTTGATATGTTACCACGCTATGGCGGTTATCAGTAAGTCCTGGAAGAGAGTACTGTTGTGGCAACTTTTACGTAAAAAGTTTTGTCTCCAATATTCAATAGTGGACGCCTTGTGTCCACTTCTTTGTTCCACTTCTTTGTGCCATCCACCCCTACCAAGACATTCGTTCTTCAGATTTCCCTAAACCCCACCGACCTTCAGTTTGCAGCCCTAAAACCACATAACGATCTCAGCACCAATATCACCAGAGCTGCTGACACAGGATATATGTATGAGCCGTGAACCATGCATAAACAGCGGCATGGTCAGGTCAGTCGGTGATGTGAGCTCTAGTTAAGGCTGGAATTCGATATTCACTGGCTTGGGGCCAACTGCGGGATGCTCAAGTGTCCTCATGTATTGTGTATACATCTTGTCAAGTTTAACTTTAAGCGCATGTAAAGCTTGGGTTCGTTACAACGAAGCTCATTATAGGTGAACAATTTTATTTACAGTAATACCGTTGTCGCACTAGAAATTTACACCGATCTTATCTGAGTCTAAGAGCTTAGCCTTATCTGAACAAGGAAGGGGCTAATTAAGATTTAATGTAATGTCTATCTGAGGATTAGCTCCAAGGTTAAATCGTTATTCTACGTTACACTCTTCCTTAGTATTCAACGCACAAAGCTCTTCATGGTCAGTTTATTCATTGAATCTCTTCTCTTGAGAATCGGATGAACTAGTATTGACCGAAATTAAGAACTATTTTGTCTCCTGCTGATGAAGTTTGTGAGGTGAAATCCTAGAATTAAATTTTGGCTTCGTGCCAGAGGCCAATCAGACAAATAATCGACTAAATTCTCATTAACCAGTTCAATATCTCGTATCTACAGCTTACCGGATTATCCAGATTGATTGCTAGATTCGGGACTAACCAATCACACTTGGCGACGTTTCGTAAACTGAATCCAGTCAGCACGCCATGTAATATTTAAGATACATCATACAAAATATCATAATAGATTGTTTTTTTTTTATAACTAAGTTGTTTGGATACCTTTCCTTTGTGTGAACATATATTTATGAATGCACATACGATGGTCTCCAGGCCGAAGGTGCATGAGAACTCATAATGACCATAGTGGTTATTGGAATCTGTAAGTATCCGTTGGGGGACAGTTATAATCGATTTGTGTTTCATTTGAAATAAACTTGCCTTATTTATAAGTATGGTATACAGGTGTGCATTGATTTTACTGTTACAGTGGAACGAAAAACTTGGCTTCTCATACAACGATGCCAAGTTTCTCGTCAATTATGCCTGTTGATTATCTGCATGGTTTTGGTAATAATCAATACTTCTAACGAGATTTAAAACAGACAAATGAACAAAGTTGAGTGACCTTCCTCCCTTTAGCCATAAGCTGAATTATACATTAGTCTTAAAACGGAAATCTGTGTATTACACACTCAGATCCCTGGAGATGCGGATACAAATCTCCGATGAGCACAATCGGATAATCGTTCCTCCCTCTAGCCACAAGCTGCAATTAACGCTATTTACAATATCTTACTAGGAGACACACAACTAGTAGACCTGACCAGATAATGATGATGATTAGGGATGCTGAGTGTGGTGATCTTTGACTTTGGCATCAACAGCGACAGGTCGTGGTTTCATGACGTATAGGTTTGTCTGATAAAGGTGCGAGCTAGGGGTCGGATCGATTGTTAAAGAAATAATTACGTGAATGATTAATGACATAACTTTGGCACATGGACAGTGCAAGTGCATCAAGGGCAACCAATGTTATTTAACTTCCCGTTCTGTCCATTTGTCGAGGTTACATGATTAAGTATTGGAACGAGTTGCTAGGTTTAGGGTACCAGCGTATGTGCCTTTAAAATGTATTGATTCATTTGTCAAGTCGCACTTTAACACATGTGCATAGTGAGCATATTTCTTCTGGTGGTAACTCACTGCACTTGGGGCACCGGTGCGGCACTGCGGGGTTTGAAAGATTACTAAACGAATTTCAGAGATAAAGAACGAATTTTCTTACGTTTTGTGCATTTTGTTGTCTTCTAAGTCGTATTTTTACGTATTACACAATATCTAAGTTGTAAAACAATCGGCGAAAATAACACAACAGTGACAAACCCCGCAGTGCCACACCTGTGCCCCAAGTACAGTGAGATACCGGCTTTATGTTGAAATGTTGAAATGATTGCAGCTTCAACAGCTATTCAACGTCAGTGTATCAACTGTTCATCTACAGCAAAACGTCACTCCAGTAGGGGACATACTATTAGATCTAAATTCTTAAAAAGTAAGTAGATCTGTTCTTTCTAATATCACAAATGGAAGCAAAAATAACACCGCACGCGGTTGTCTCAGATGGAGCACTGTATAACTATCAAGACCTAAATGTCGTAGTGTAAGTTCTTGTCAAATTATATGCCTCCCCACGACTCCGGAAAGAATAAACGTACTGATTTATCGTAAAAGGAAACTGGAAATGGGGAGTATTCTTCAAACAGTTAGTATAACAGACCAGAACGTGGTGATTACATCTAAGGTTTTATCATTTATTGTTCCAGTCTGAGGACATCAATCTCCACAAATGAAACAGGAAATTCTAATGGCTCTCGTCACGGTGGTAAATTGTTTCAACTTTATGGGAAAGACTTTTCGAAAGCTATAGCGCTAAAGAATATTCCTGAAAGGAACGGGTAACAAGCATGTTTACACCGATTTATCTTAAAGGGAAACGGGAAACGAGGAGTATTCTTCAAACAGTTAGTATAAAGGACCAGAATGTGGCAATTACAGATGCGCCCCGTTGGTCTTATCATTCCAGCAGTCTAAAATACATCCATTTTCACCAATGAAACATAATTGTCAGGAAGTTCTTATTGCTTCGTTTGCAGCAATGTTTTTCGTCACAGCTGTAAAACGTAACAACTTTATTAGGCTGACTTTACGAAAAGCTAAAGACAATGCTTTAAAAGAATTGAGAAAAGGATAACATGAATGTTAAACTTGTCCGGCAACGCCATTAATGCAAGTCCATGCATGTGTCATTGGATCGGAACAATGTTCATTAGAAGTGGTTTGCTGCCCTTTGATTATGTGGCTTTTACGGCGATGTTAATCTGTGCAATATATAACCTGCTCTCAAAACGACATACATATGGGCAATAAATGTTTGTTTTATTTCGTACGGTAATGATGATGTGTCGGAGGTATTCAGGAGGCCAAGAGGTATCATGTATTATTTCCGTCAGTCTTAAAGAACATTTTTGTTTTATATGATTATTCAAGAGAGACCGAAGACTAAATCACTATCAACACCATAAACTGTTAGTCAACTAAAAAAAATGGACTAGAATTTTTTTTAGTTGACTAACAGTTTATGGTGTTGATAGTGATTTTTCAACTGGCTCATTTTTCTTCAGCTGTCTGACCTAATCGCTGCGTACACGTGACTTTCGTGCGCGCGTGACGTCAGCAATGGGTCAAATGATGTCGGAAGTCAATACCGCCCCCCCCCCCCGTCTGTCGGTCGAAAATTTACTTACTTTGTAATACAAGGAAATCAATACGAAATGACAAATATATATCCCCCCCCACACACACAATTCCAGCCTTTCAAAAATAGTAATTGTAAGAAAGTTTGTGTTTGGGCCTTCTAAAATTACTTTTTTTTTTCATCCTCAAATGAACTTTCATGCTACACATACTTGGATAATGAAGATCGAATGTTTCTTCCGTTCTTCCAATTCCCAGCAAGGAACGAGAAACTTTCAAGACAAATAGATGAAATCCTGCTTACAACGGAATGGGACAACTACTGATTACTTTGACATATAAGCAGCATTGTTTCAAAAGATAACTCGTTATGATTTGTCACACTGTTGTTGACGGGTTGTGTTTATAGGCATGACGATCATTTTCCGCGACTAAATGTCCTATCAGTGTTTCAAAACCCAGGGGGAGATTTTAACGACAATGGGCGTTATCTTTAATTGTCGTGTTCGGATGAAGAATAACGACAGATACAGCGTCAGGCGGTCTAATTGTGCTGAGAAATTGGGCAATTACTGCACGAGTGAGGAGTGTAAATACAGAAGATGTATGTGCAGATGAACGATTGCGGAAAGTTTGCAGAAGTGTAGACTGTAGGGGTCGCTTCAAGGGCATGTTAGAAGAGAGGCGGCGGCAAAAGACTTGTAGCGTGGCCGTACTGTAAATCGTAGAAAGCAACTACAAAATGAGTTAAGATATGCCGCAGAATGCAAAACAAAATATTGGAAAACATCTGCTTATGTCAGAGAATGGCAAGGTTAAATCCAAGGTCGTAGAAAATGATGTTAAGGAATAAACAGTTTTTGTTCTGTATACTGGTACCATACTTTGAGTTTTAGTTCAGCCTTCGTGACTACTTAACATTCCATAATAAAGGCAACTTTTTTCTCGGTCAAACTTTTCTCATTCGCACGCTGGCATCAGTTTTGGGGTTCCCAGAGGATCATGCATATAATCAAATCAACTTGGCCTGAGTCTGCAGTTCTTTATCAAGTCTAGTTGTAACGAGATCCTTGACATGGACATCAATCAAGAATCAATACAGGATGACCCTATCTGGGGCATTTACCCACAACTTCCGTTCCAAGATTGCCTTAGAGATCCGTTTGCCCCTTAATGAGCCTTTGTTTCTCCTGTATTTGGAGACACTGTCGATACAGTGTACGTTATCTATCTATTTCGTTTTATATCAATGCTCTGGGTTGACATAAAGCCAAGACTGCCCAACTAGCTAGGCCATTAGGACTAGCCGGGGGCTCAAAATTGATAGATTTTGGCCATATATTTCGGTAATAACTTCTCAAGAGGATAGCAAGACTAGCTCAGACGCATATATAACATTGACATTGAGCTGCAAAAAATTGGAATGGGACAGTTATCTTCCGAGAATTATGAGATTACATTGGAATTTTATCCATAATTCAACACATTTTGCTGAAACAACTCAAGTGCAGTATAGAGGGCAGGAAAATGTAATTGATGTATGAAAATGCCGTATCTTCAATATTCAGCCGTGCAAATATTACGACTCGAGGCCGTCGTAAACGTTATAATTGTATTGAATGTCTCAAGTTGCATGTCTGGTTATTGGATGGGAGGTTATATTTATGGTCTCATGTTTCATCGAGACAGGGACTATTTGTAGATGTGACAAAGGCATTCGACACCGTCACCACCGAAATGGTATATCCAAGCAAGGTCATACTTTGCAAGTTTTGAGGATAAGGTTAAGGTGAAGGACAAATCATGTCCTTGCTTTTATCATATCAACTTCATCTCACGATTAAATCTGTACATCTGCGAATTGACGCAAAGCAGTAGCGGATATACATAGATCTGATTAAGACGGTATTTAATGATCTGTCATAAACGATCAAGTCTCCACTCCATCCAGCTGTCATCTGATATCCTGACGTCCCAAAGTCATCTGTAGGTTACCGTCTGTACATGATGATGTCAGCGGTAATGGACTAAGTGGGGCCAAGTGTAATGTTACAGTTAATCAGCTGGATCACATGCTGAAGGCTGTACTGTACGGGTCAAGGTTGTACGTCGGCTGAAATACGGATTGTACGGAGAAATTGTTAAAGACTATTGTGAAGTCTAAGCTGTACTAGTGACCTGTATTATAACCCTGTCAGATCGCACAATAGTCGATAGGCCGTTGCGTCTGCGAGCTCTAATACCCCCCTCACATTAGGCGAAAATCGATCGGACGACGAGTCTGCGAGCTCTAAATTACAAGGAGGCATGAAACTGACAGGAAGGGGGAACTCTGCCATTTCTTCGTTGGCATCAGCGTCATGCCTCCTCGTAACTTAGACTCGTCGTCCGATCGATTTTCGCCTAATTTGAGGGGGTATAAGTGACATTTTCGGCAGTAATGCTCCTGGTGTCTCTAGATCATCGCCCGATTTTTTTAATATTAGACGATGTTCACAGGTCATCGTGCCCCAATAAATGGGAGAGTGTATTTTTCAGGCGAAAAATACGCCCGTCTCTCTGTCGATTTTATAATTTGGCGATCCTCTAGCAACTCTCCATTCGGTCGAAGTTCGTCGAACATTATAATCACCTTTTGGTTGACCGTTTATTATTATTATTTTTTTTTCAAGCACAAGGACAGCCCTAGCTGCATGTTTATTCGTATCTCTGTTTTTCTGGTGGCCAAATTAGCGGCAATAAGTTTTTTTTTAATTAGTCTACGACATGCTCCCTCTCTTCGTTTTTGTTAGATCACATTGAACTATCAAATTTTAATATTCATCAAATTGAAAAACAAACCTTTGAATTCAAAGATGTCTTTAATTAAAACAACTAAGACACATTTTCAATGCTAAATGCTTCTTAACATGGTGACATGTTCATCGTCTTCCAAACTTTACAACGCAGTTCACCAAACTCGAAAGACAACACGCAGCTCTGACTTAGACGGATAACTTTGCTGACAACAATAAGCTCAGGGCGGGTAGAAGTTATTGATTTTAATTTGAAACGCGGTTCTATGATGGCAGACTCGGTGACAATTTCCGCCTGGGTTATCCCGGGGCAGGAGCTCGTCTCAACTAGAACGGCAACTAATTGGAATCTCCAAAGAACGGATCATCCGCATGGTCGTGAAAGACGAAATCCGGTGGAGCAGACATGACTTCATCAACATCTGCTCAGCGGCTAGATCAAGTCAAGATGGCTGCACAAGCACAAAGTTAAACCTTCGTCTAGCGAGAGGTGCTGAGGGTGCTTTCCTGATCAGAACGACTGAAGATGGTTGCCTTTATTTGACATCCATAAGCCAAGCCGAGAGAAAGAGACATTCATAAGTTCAGGTATATAGATAGAAAAGTCGTAATGAAGTACACATGGTGACATTGAGATGACTTCTAACGTTAATCTAAAGCATGGGTTCTAAAACTACTCTAATACATTTCTTCGGCTTCGTCTCATTTTTAGTGATGTTGGAAATTTAGCTAGAGATGTGTTTGTACAATATAGTATGATCAAAACGCATAAGACAAATGAATTTTTCAACACTAGACAAAGATTAAAATGAGGACACTTTCCTATGATATGACTAAAAAGAATATACCTACTATATAAACTGCATCTAAGGTGAAGTGGGATTCATCTTCGACCTTGTTCAAGTTAAAGAACTGACAAATTCTTTGCTCCAGAGGTGTTCGGTTGTGCACATGCCTTCTTGATTCAACATGGAGTCAGTTATGGCAACTGATTTGTAGTTTGGTGATGGTAGTTCTTTGTCGTTCATTTCAAAATAACCTTCTTATTAAGAATAGATCATGAAAGTTCTTGATACTGGATTGGGAAGAATAAAAAAATAGTAACTCTAGACGGAATGCAACAAACCAAGAAGAATCTAAGACAAATATTCTTCCAATTCAATTGAACATGGATAATCGATATGTATACTCACACAGAAAAGTTTCAGACGTCAAGAGAAGTGTTGTTGGCGATGTTGAAGGTGTTGCATGTAAAATTGCTCAAGCTCCTCATGGTAAGGATAAATCTGGTCTCTATGGAAAGGTGTTCACTTTAAATGGGCAGGATTCCTAATGCTTGTGTTAATGGCAAAATTCTCTAAGGGACGACCAAGTAGTGGTCACGCTGACTAGGTGGTCTTTATGTAAAGCTTGTCGCTCATACAGGTCTAACACTTATTGTGCTTGAGTGACTGATGACCATGTCGTCTTGGACAAGAAATCCCGTCTTAGAATTATTCTTAAGATTCCCATCACGTCGCCTTATCTGTCCATAACATCGGCCGTTATTAATCTAGATGACTTTTACTCGCGATTAATGATCAAACCTGGCATTAAAGCACGTGTGATTATTACATCCTATGTGGTGCCATTAATCACATGGCTTCATGTGACATTGTAGAAGGGACGCTTGCCCGTGTGTGTATAGCTTGGTACTGGGGGTTCACACGTGCGTATAGAGGGCTGATACATGTACCACAGTTGGGCCTCTCCATAGGAAAGCATGTTAAAATACACAAGCCTTTGAAAAAGTACTAACCCAAATTTCAATCTTAAAAATTTTTCTTCACCAGACAGTCACAAGAGTCATCTTTGTAAACACTAGAAGAAAACAGAGGGTTGTTCATCTCAAACTCCGAGGAATCTTCGCTCTATGAAAGAAATCCCAACTTTTACCCCAGTTTTCTCCTGATACCACTCATATGACACAACAACTAAAATTCCGCGCGCCACCTAAACTGCTAAACTGGGCAAATTTGGACCAGAATGGGAAAGCTTAGACCCTACCTGTTCCTTCTAGCCCGAAAAGGCTCAAGGTTGGGCCAAGATTTTCAAGGAAAAAGAATATTTTTTATTCTTCCCTCAGAATTCGTTATTCACGGTGGCGAATCGTCGAGTGTTTTTGATTCATCGAAGGCCTTTGGCATATCGACAATGTTAGATGCAGTGATATGAAAAATGACATCAATCCACTGGGTTGTAGAAAGCAATCATTTTGATCTGGTGACAGTGTAAAATTGCTAACGTGTATAATTAGTTTTGTGTCGGAGGCTATTAGACACCTCGTGAGTCTAGAGGCAGGCATGACGAAAAGGGGTCGTCTGTAAAACAAGTATTCACAGTGTCACGTAATGTACGGAAATTTGGATGATGTATTGTTATAATGATAATTACAACTATTATTGTACATTCATACCTTATCAGGCTACGTACAGGCATACAAGTACAAAGGTAGTAATAAGTTACAGATAGTAATAGAACAGGAATTCTAACAATAATCTAAAACATAACTTTTATGATGATGTACAAAACAACTATCTTTCTCCGTGGACCGGAAGGCGGAGGTTCGAAGTCCGCTCGGGAATGGATGTTTGGGGTTGCGTTAATTCTTCGGTTGGGGGCGTAAAACTGGTGACTAAGTGTATTGAGTAGTTTCAGAAGTTAGGCTTAGGTGCCATGCCTCTTTGAAAGAACCCAACATACTAGTTGAGAAGAGTAGAGGTGTATTTCTCTGATAAAAACGGCGCGATCGCGTGAGGTTGAGTTGAACGACTAGATATCGACAATGCGTTCCGCCTCGCCACTATTAACTACGCGAACTTGAATATATTTCTTTCCTTTATTCTTTGGAAACAGCAAAGAATGCCAGCGAACTTTCATTCTTTCACTTATCGTCTCAGCTTTTGCCATTGTGACATTTACTGACTACGTGGCGTTTTGAATGATACGGCGAGACTGTGTTACAATGTAGAGACTCTCCGTTTTGCCAGCCGATAAGTCAGGTTCACTTCTGCGTTATCTCCAGACTTCAGGAGGATGCAATGTCTTCGGTAATCTTAAGATTTCCGTCCCGTAGACGCCCGTTAGAGCATCAGAGCAAGTTTAGATGAGCTGAATAATCACCGTGAATACCGTCTGCACAGAATCTCCCTTTCAATTCTGAAAAAAGAAGAACGTCTCATAGATGTCGCGCACAACTCCATGCATCTTTTATGTATGAGGCATTTTATCTATGCCTTCTCTATAGATCATAATACATGCTGAAAAGTTTTGCATGAGTTCAGCTCACTATATCGTTGTATGTGTAAAATGTTTCGCATTTTTTCACGTTAACTGTGACAACTTTTTCCAATGTTTTTTTTTAATCATTTGCTGCAATTTTTTGCTAACCTATACTGGAAAAAACGTTGCAAACATTTTAGATTTCATTGCCATATAACCCCCGTACTCGGTCCCTTATACCCAGCAACCCCCCCCCCCCCCGTAATTCTTATTTTTTAAATTACGACATAATCACAAATCTATTATCATGTCCATACGGCCAGCTTGTCTTCAAGATGATGTTATATAATGATGAATGAACCGATCATACAACCCGCTTACGCTGTTATATTTTGGTGAGTGTCTCATTTTGATAATAGCAAAGGCAATGCTTCACATATGTGAATTTCTAGGGCGTATGTAGTCATGAGAAACTAAGAAATACATCACACTAAGAAATGCACCGCTCGCCATCATTTGGTTCATGATATTGGGTAGTTACCAGCAAAAGGTATTGACTTGGCTTTAATAATTAATGCCCACACAGTAGAACTAGGGCACCGGAAGGACTAGAATCGAGGTCACCAACGAAAACCAATTCAAACAAAGATCTGCTGTTTTTATTGAGGCTGAAGCCACTGAATTAAGAAAAAGGAAGCTAAGAATGCTGTATAATGCACAGATGGAAGACCATGCGCCATTATATGTAAATAAAAATTGCAGTTCAAAATGTTGACCTAAAAACGATAATTACACTAAAATTTCACATGAATGCACCACAAACAAAACAAAATTGGATATCATTAGGGTTCATCAAATGGCGTTACCATATGTTTACTTCTATTTCGTTGTTCTATTCATTCATAATTGAATGTCCGTGGTAGTACACTATATTCTAGGACAAAAACGTACACAGTCCCGATATATAAATATTTGGCGTCGTTTACGTCAATAGACTAAAAATATCAAATGAAACATACACAATGATAACCTTTAACATGACAGTTAATACGTAAATGTGCCTGAAAGAAAGTTTGGGTAGGATTTAGAAAGCTAAACTTTTGTCCGGCTTCTGACTACCCTTGAGAAACTGAAGTGTTCGACACACATGTAGAAAATACGAGGTGACGACGAAACTATCACGGAGAAGTTCAATACACCGGTAAGAAGGTATGTTTCGCCTGACATTTGAAAGATTACTACAACCAATAATGGTCCTCAGGGCTACGGTAGATATTGATCTGTTAGCCACAGCGTAAATCCCTTCTCAACGACCATATGCACAACGTGTCTGGGTATGATAATGTCAATGCAGGTACATTGCAAAAATGACCGGCGCTTTCAGTGTACTTTTTATCAATAGGGGTGTGAAAGCTTGTCACGAGTCCCAATACGTGGCGAGTGTCCTGAATTCAGAGTGACCTACATACGTATGTAGGGTAGACTGTCTATCGACTGTACCAAATTGCTTTCAGGAAGCGGGTGTACATGTAATACTGCAATACCTGAAAATACTGATAGGGGGCAAAATCGCCATGTTTCTTTGGGACCAATTCATTCAAATCCACCAAAAGACTCTTGGGTTGTACAACGCAACCAAAAACACACAACGAAAAAAACACAAACAATACCCGTCGGTGGTGAGCCACATTCACGGAGGTAAATATACATCGAAGGCTCCTGGCGCTATTATACAGGCCTGACATACTATGTTTCCCCAATATCGATGGGGATACTGTCATTGAGCTTACCTATTAACAACGGTGGTATAACAGCATCAGGAGATCTATTCGTGGATCAAGTACCTAGAAGAGAAGGCCAATTACAGAGGTTACCAAGAAGAGTGTTCGAAGCCATTTACATGTATGTATTAATACCACGAACCACCAAGCACGTTGGAAAGGTTTAAAGAGCATTTGCAGATAGATGTGCAAAAGCTAGGTGTGACGGGTCGTTCAGTGTAATATACTAGTAACCAGCTGCTGTCGCGTCGCGTACCTGCGAGGCTGGTGTGTTGCACCCAAGGGCGGTTATACCGGCTATGTAGATACGGATACTGATAGTGATACAGAATACCTGGGTGCCTCCTGCTTCATAATGCTTTTCTAGTCGATGTCTGGGCTTGTTGTTTGAGAGTCTTTGTTTGATAACCTTTTTGCTCGATAATCTGTTGTTCTGATGAAGTCGATGTCAGTGGATTAACGTGAATGAAGCTGTGCTGGAGGGAGATTATGAAAAGAAGGAAGATGGAGAGATTCAGCAGGCTCAGAATTAGAGGACCAGTTTTATTAACCCAAACTGGTACGTTCCGAGGGTAAGTACTTTCGCTGCCTTATTTCGTGTCTTATCGATTTCCTGAAGTGCCTCTTGATGATATGGAAGAAGGGGTTGGTTTCTGAGACTTATTCTCTCTTCCTCCTACTAAGCGGACGTTTGATTGGATTTACTTCACATATCCTGAGCAACAAGTGTCAGATCTCCTCATTGGACCAGATGGGGTGTCTTAAAAAGGTCTAGCGACTGACCTTAGGCTTAAGCTAGTAGTGTAATATGATTACGTCACGAATGCGGTATGCGTTTTCAACCATAGTACTCCTCTCTTCTCAATAGACAATACATTTGTTGGTGACGCCTGAAGCTTACACCTAGATGCTCCCCAATATACGGGACTGCTGGTTTTGATTCCCCTTCGAAAATGACAAATACAACAGCGAGCTCAAGCGGGTGTTCGAACTCCAAGCCTCTGATGTAGCTTACTCGTGATACAAAGTTAGTCACAAACTTTTATCATAATACAAGCTATTAAAACAATCAACTGCCTTAGAGGGTGTGTGTTTAACAGCACTTGTGACGTCAATCACGCCATACACCCGTATCAACTACCGTTGCGGTAAAAATACATATATATATATTGTCTAGATTTTGTAGTGACCACAATTATATACGCGCCGCAAGGCATAACAAAGCTTTTTATGGTAGAATAAACGGTTTTTAAACGTCGCCTTATACTATCTTCACTATCTTCACGTACATATCAGAAATGATGTAATAGCACTTACACAAACCGCCAGCTATCTTTACATAGCATGGTGATAAGGGCTTTCCGGTGTTTCATCGGTGAGAACGTTCCTTTGCCTGCCTGAGGCCAAGGCTGGTGTAAATTGGGCCGAAAACAATATATAAGAATACATCTTGCTCTATCTCCAATAAAGTCAAAAGAGTTGTTAAATTGCCAGTAGCGATGATGTACAGAAAATAGCGATCATACTAGAGTCATTGTTAATGGGATTTGTTTGCCAAATTACGGCTATGAATATGAGTGGCTGCCAGAGACTGGGACAGTGAAGGACATGTATGTCACAATTTTGAATCCTAAAGTAGTGGCTGACTTTATATGATATTCCGTATCACGAACGCCAAGGTGAAGTGGGTATCGTCTCTAATGCCAAACGGCGTTCTCGCGATAATTGGGTCGCAATTACGAGACTTTTCTCGGAAAAGCGGACACGTGACCCGCAAAATGGTTCTGATTGGTCGACTCATTTTCCCTCTCATCTGCAAGTCTGGGTAGGATTGGCTGTTCATTCAGTGTTGAATTCTCAACCGTTAGAAGCGCACGTGGATGTTGGACGCTCCTCTACTGCTATGTGAGATACTTCAAAGGCTTCGCAGGAAGGCTTCGCAGGAAGATATCTAAATGTACAGTGAGCCTCATTTACTATTCAACCTCCTTTCGCAGAAGGCCTTACAGCTACAGGAAGCAGGTAAGTTCGATGCAAACTATATTAACGGTCTAATTTTCATTAGTTGAGGCTAACACAAGAGGAGCTGTCCACAGGGACATGTGTTTTATTGGAGCATGCTTCTCTTGGCTAGACCCACGTTATATACATACAGCACGGCGTCTTAATGGTTACGTCTTAATAGTAGGAGAAATATATGAAGGAATCCGGCATGTGAGGAGACCATTATCAGAGGGTGGGTATGTACGGTGCAAAGAAGGAGAAAGGAATCGGCCGTACTGAATAATACATTATGGTCCCTGAAGGAATAAAAAACAGGGCACTAGCACATATACTAGTGCCAACCTATGCGAATAGCATACTAAATGTTGATGTAGTAAACTGTTAAACCATTGATTTATGTTTGGTATTCGAATTGCGTTTAACTTTAGTGGGCGCTGAGAGTCGAGTATGGTGGGCCTTTGTAGTTTGTCCCACGAATTAAGAGACTATTATAACCACGCGTAGTACGACCATTATATTTTGTGCATTCAGTCTTCGATGACAGTTATGTACATATTCGCACTCTGTCTGGTTTAATGCAGAAAATGTAGAACCATTTTCCCTAGATGTTGCAAATTGTTTCTTTGAAAAAAAAAAATCCCCCGGCCAAATTTTGCTGAAAGTGCATCACCTTTGTAAATACTCTATCAAAAATTAAATGACGATATAAACGATAACCTTAAAAGATGTAGTTAAAATGTGGGAGGTCTCCTAAAGGGTTCCCAATCCTCTCCCGGTTATGACTGTAGGTGAAATCTGGCGTGCCATTTCTTGACTAGTGGTGCCACAACTCACCCGAACCGCGAGTTGCAACTTGTTTCTTTGTAACCTTTAAATATTCCATCAAAATTGAATGGTGATGAAAACGATAAGCTGGTTGAAATGTAGTGAAAACGCGGGGGTTCTTCTAAAGGGTTCCAAATCCTTCTCGCCGTTTACGACCGTAGGCGCAATTTGGCGCCCCATTTCTTGACTAGCGGTGCCACAACTCACCCGCACCGCGCAATAAACCCGCAGCTGTTCTTTCACACTTGGCGAACCCAACACGAGATCTCTCCAGATTAATAAAGAGGCGAGCACCCTAAATTTGTTTGCCTGTCTTTGATATACGGCACTTCAAGGTAGTGTATGTTGTCATTTGATATATGGTCAAGAACCGTTCGTTTGAACGGTTTCCAACGTTCGTTTGAACGATTTCGCTCGTAATTGTATACGTACGTGGGCAAATATTCGTTGATTATAAAAACATGGATCTTTTTGTCTTAATATTTGCACACCACGCATGTACATGCACTTACTTTTATCATAGAATACGAGTAAAAGAAGAACAGTCGTCTTTTATTCCATGCGTTTAGTACTGTTAGTTGTACTTTGTGTTACTATGGGCTTTCAAATTATCCTTTTTAATTAAGTAATGTTAAGCAGTTTTCAGTTGTAATGATTCCTTCAAACTGCTACTGGACATTCACGCAATGTATGGCTAATCTCCAAGCAGATGTTTGGAGGCAAAATCGCTACAATTTTGAAGCTGTCTGTTTCTGTCAGAAACACTAGAAACGATTTTGCCGTCCAACGCTTGCTTGGAGAACAAAATATGCGTATGATTTGATATTTCACTGGGTTGTCAAAAGGATGGCGCTCTGTGGTTTCACTTATTGCGAGTGTTCGACATTTATAATTGATCTGCGCCGCAGTGTTTCCAGTGTAATTCTCTGAATTTTAGTATTTTGCTGTACGCGGAATAACATGAGATTGAATCTCCCCTGGCTGCTGAAACAAATCAGAATACATCATCACAGAACCATCCTTTATAACCATTTCGTTTAGTCAATCAACATGGACTAAATGGGAAATCAGCTCCATACATAAAACCGACATGGGGGTGCCGTCTCATGCATTGAAATAGAAGTACTTTCTTCAGAAATATAAAGAAGGTAGCCCTTTTTCTTCTGAGGTATACATATTTCTTCGGCAAATAGACCTTTTTCATATCATAGGTAGCGTTGGGAACAGTGGTGCAAAAGTCATCCGCTCTTTATTGGGTATTTGTTGGTAATGATGTACATATTTTACGTGCCAAATTATGACCAATTATACTCGTAAGCAAATCCCCATCCCCGGCCAAAAGGTCAAGATGACAAATGCAACTCACATATGATTTAATTACAAACAATACTATGATTCTTGAAAAGGTTGACTTTTTCAGAAGCTAATCTCTTCTAGGTCGATTCCTTTGTCGAGATCGCATGATCTAATATCATACAGTATGTAGGTTGCTTTTTGCTTTAGATTGTATTATAGCAGAATGGACCGGACGCATTCTTTCTTTAAGTGACTAGCAAGGGGGAGTTCTGTAATGATGTTACAAGGACGGGTATAAATGCATTTTGGAGAAGTCATCCTGTTCCGTGTATGGGGAAGTATTAGGCGTCAAACCCCTGCACGTATGTAGATGAATATAGAGATGAACCGGTGCACTTAATCAGATTTTTTAGGACATTGCCAAATCCTGCCTTCTCCACTGCCACTCAATAACAACAAAATGAATAATTACAAATCTGGGTCTACCTTTATTGCGACTACTAAATGGTGATAGAAGTGGGTTGGTAAGTCACTGGTTAACACCAGGTGAATTACGTACTGTGTAAATACTTTACATTTGGGACCGCATCTGTTAGAAGCGACACCTACCTGTAGTTTGTAATAGATCCTGTCAGATTTGTCCGGAGAAAGGTGACAGACGGTCACCGAAATGTCGCTTGAATGAAACACTTGGTTGTGTACGAAGAATGTTGTCATTTGGGCCCAAGAAGGTTTGGCTATATACACATTCAAGGCAACACTTTACGTCGGTCTTCAGATTACCTCTCTAGTGCACTTTATATCCAACCGCAAACTGCACATCAACAGAAGGTGATCCAGGAAACTCCGTAACCCCAATGTCAACGACACCATTTCCAGGAATTTACGGCCGGACCTAAGTACGACCTGACCACAAACGAGACGTTTGTAGCATGACAACGTTCGAATTAATCGGAGACATTTTACGTGCAACCGCACAATTCTGACAGGGTAATAAACCATTCCTGGGCCATTTCTTTTTCATTTCCAACATTTCATTGTAGATACGTTAAACGCATTGTATTATAGTCTTATGGGCATCTTGAATTTATGATATCGGGAAGTTTTATAGCTATATATGAATACACAATGAAGCTGAAGTAAATGGACCAGACTGAAACGTTTGGTACATCTGCAATAAGCCCCTCCTATATCTATCTACAATTTATTTTAATATTAATAAATGTTATATTATTCCCTCTATATCTATCTACAAGTTATCGCGATATTATCTTAATATTAAAAGCAAAATAATGTGTGAAAACATAGCTTTTTTTAGTGCAGTGGTCAATTGTAATGTGCTCTTCTGCATTTCTACATTTCAAATATAACGTTACATGTATTACTCTTCCACATCCTTCTTGGTTGGTCTCAGTACGTTTCCAGAAACGATTTAATACTATATGATCCTTTCTAAGTGGCCAGGTAAATTCATCACTCTACCGTTTGTTTATATTGCAATTTGTATACCATGGAACCAAGCAACTCCGAATCTTATTTGCATACTTTTACAACTAAGCTACCAACTGTAGGGCTGGAAAAGACTGGCATAGACTTCCAATTGGATTAAAGGACCCTGCCGGGCAGTTCACGGGCTGTGGGGTTCGGGCGTCACCCCTACGTGACCCCGTGGGCCACATCCCGGCGTATTTTAGGGCTCGGCGGGGCACCGGGTTGAATCTAAGTCTGACTTAAAATGAACCCGGGACCCGGTAAGAAACAGACGCCTTGCCCTACCCGTGGGTACCCCCGTGTCCGGTAGTCCACCGGGACAAATTTGTGGCTTCGGAGCCCGGCCGGGGTTACATCACCGACGGGAACCAGTGCAATATTGGGACTTAAGCTTTAACAGTGACCGCCCAAAAGTCTGACTTCTCGCCTCATCCTCAACGACCATTCTCTAGGAAACCAAAACAATGTACGGACTGGCTACAACTTGTGTCTTCGTCTAATATATTGTCTACAATGTGTATTGTATATAACATTAAGCGTAACACAAATAGTTTAAAACAGTCTTCACTGGAACCATAAATATAGACGTCGTCAAGTAACTAGTCAATAGGGATGAAACTAGTCAAACATAAGATACTTAAGTATGTAAGTCTGTCCATGTGTAATACGATATCGTGACCTGATGTTTCGCCGGCATGTTTTGACAACATGTCAGCCCAATGACAGATGGTCAGTTAAAGGGGGCTGATTGTTTGATTAGCGAAGTACGTTAGAACGTAAATCAATGTTAGGTAGTCAGCCAATCCTGATGATTTCTTTTTTTTTGTGCATATAAAATGCAAAAGTACCAATTTACGCCGATGGCAACAACCAAACATTCTATGCAAGCGTACAGTCGAGGACAATATGATTCTAAATTTTTGATCCCATATCAGACAAGTACATTATTTTTGGACTTCCTGTGACATGTGTGGAAAGTGACGCACGAGAAAAAAAATGACCACTTCCATTTCGATGACCTCCTGCCATTTAGGTGACTACAGCCTAGTGATAAATGACACCTTGTTTCCTAAACCGCTTTCGCATGATTTATTGTTGTGTATACAGTAACGTATTTTAGGTAGAAAGGTTCAAATTGCCTCAATGTACCTAGACTGATGGTCTCCGTACACATTGTACGCTTGAGAAAACGTGAACTATAACCGGCAAACAATGTTACATGTCACCGTGTTCACCTTGTACCAACAGCCAGGTCCAACCAAATGAACTTTGCTCAAACAAACCGGTCATATACCTCCTGCCAAGGGACCGACAATATATGTTGGCGATGAAGGAGAGAAAAGTCTTGGAACTAAAAAACAATGGGTAAAGGGAGGTGAAAAACACAGTTCATGTGCTTTTAAGATGCATGCACGAATATTTGAATCGTCATCCCCGAACAAAGAATTTGTACCGTTAATTTCCAATAATGCCCCTCCCCTTAAGAACTTCCTGATCGGCCCCCTAAAGACATAGCAAACAACGTAGGGGGAAAACTATTTTATTATCGACCATTGTGTACGTGCGTATGCTACAGGAGGAAGTGCTGTGCGGTTGTGTCTTGGGTTCGGGAAAGTCGATAGCTGGTTTTCGAATAAGAATTCAGATCGAAAGGGACGGACTGTGAAGAAGAAGTCGAAAGGGAGTCACCTGGCCAGGTAGGAAGTGTTTTGTCTTTCAAATCTGTCATGTTGCACATGATCTATACTCTAAACGGCTGTGATGCTTCGACGTTTGAATTAGCTACTGATATGCACAATAGGTAAGTTATATCGGCTTGGTTTCGTCACAAATATATACTAGCAGGATGCCCAGACATTGCTGACAAGCGGCAAGCAGGTGTTTTGTTTACAAAAAAAAGTGAAAAACTCAGTCGTTCTGCGTTGAAGGGTTTTGACCAAACATACAGAGATTGTTAATAAAAACAAGTCATTTCAAACTCCCAACCGACATTCAAGCGTGATTTTTAAACGAATATCAGGACAACGGTTGTTTTCCGAAAACTGAACATGGGTTTTAGGCACATTTGTATATGAAGGAGTGTCTATTCATACCACCACAACTATTTATGTTATCATAACCTAAATTATATTCTCATCTGCATATGTATATGTTCAGATGAAGACATTCTACTAAATGTGTTCGGCGGAGCGTTATGTAAGAAATGTGCTAGTTAACCGTATATACTAAGAAGTTATTATGGTCTATGCTTTCCCCGCAACAAAGAAACACAATGAAATGCCGTTATTTGTTTTGTTTATCAGCTCGTCTTTTCTCTGTGACTAAATTACACATGTCGCACAGTCACTATTGCCGTTAACGTTACCTGTTTAATCTTAATCATCTATGAGTAAAGAAAAGTAATGAAAGGTCGGCTAAGTGGAGTAGGCCGTGTCGTGCAAAGATCCGTCGTTAGCAGATGTGTTTTGGTGATAAGGAGGTTAATGGTTTCCTGAAGGACGAGGTCGTACCTAACTTCTGTACACAGCAATGGTGGGATGTTTGCACCCGGCACCTGTTTACTCTAGTCTTGGGGAGGGGGGCGTGTGAAATACGTTGTCAACGATCGTAGGGCAAATTTGCACAACTAACACTGGAGGACCACTATATTATTCTGCTGTGAGACCTCAAGTGTGAATAAGCATGGTAGCTCACTCTAATGAAAAATACAAAAGACAGTTAGACACGTGACGGACAAAATGTGAATAGAAGTTTATACCACCCGCCGTCTCTGTTAGGTGAAGGTCGGTGGATATATACGTAGAAACCCTCTTGATTTTTGTCTCGAAATGAGTTAGTCAGAAAGTTATGCAAGTGATTTCATAACAGTATTACTACTACTACGTGTCAAGTTCACTGAATTGAGGATGTGGGTAGTATGGGTGCTCTTGGTGTGGTGGGGATGACCACTATGTTTTGTAATTTGAATTTCTTTGCGTTTGGCGCTACTCTATGTCCGCTACCCTACAGTTGGGTGGCGGTGAGTACCCATAACAGTGGTTGAAAGCTTCAAGTTGTTTAACCCTATCCAGACTGGGCTTTTTTTGGCATTCCCTGGCCTGAGAGCGGATGCTCATTTGGCCCCCCTCATAATTTCAAAACAGCTTGTTGTACGATCACCAAATTTGCAGGGGGTGATGTGCTTGTTAAGTTTTATAATTCCTGAAAATTTTATATCATTATGAAGTAATATGGCGTAATTATGACATAACGTCAATTAGAAGTCAGCAACAGTTTTGCCGGCTGAGCGACATTCAACTGGCAGGCATTGATCACAGGAAGACGGATAGCTTCCAACAATCTATCGCTGATTAAATTTTCCAGTCTCGCTTATCGAGGTCAGCGATCTCGCGACACCCCGAGCTTGGTTTTGTCAAGGAAATGCCCGGAGACGGGGACATATGTCGTGATGGATGCGTTTCCTGCAATTTCCGGGTTATAGGGGTGGCCTTGATATGAATATTTCAACAGAACATCATACATTTCCTCTACCCGACGTCTTATTAAAATAAGTAAGATATTGCGATCGCTTTTACTTTCTGTGTCCAAAAAATAGAATTTCAGTAGAAAGTCAAATCTGGGACATTCGGATACAATATGACAAAAAAAAAGGTAACGACAACATACTTGTATATAGATTCAGGTCAACTGTATACGAAAAAATGGCAGATTTCAATTTCTTAAGACGACAACACGATAGGTATCATACCTTACAAAAAGGAGATTGATGGAAATTGGAGGCATCCTTTTTGATTTCCGGGCTCCGTTCCAAGAAGCCGTTTATAGACCTACTGTGAAAGATAAGACGGAGGTAATTTCTTAGTCGCCTCCAGACACCTTTACACAAAGCCGATCATTTCCAAGTACTTAGAAACGTGGGTGTTGGCTTCCAGGGAAAAGCTTTTTGGTGATGAGTATCGTTTGCTTCTTATAGCATTGTGAAAGAAATGATAGCTGCTTTAGTGTCGTGAGCTAGAAATTGGAGACTAGAGCATTAGCTTAATGAAGGTAGGTGGAACTCGCTTTAGAAAGAAGGTAACCTATTTGAATATGGCGTAATGTTATTCTCAGTTTCAATGATGTACTAATTATGTCAGGTCGAAGTTTTCTTTCAAGATGAAAAGAAAAACGAATGTAGAGGACTCCAGGAGTAGAAGTGTTACGGCATTATGTATACACTTATGGAAATGTGAGAAAGGAAAGGTGCGAAACAAAGGAAAGATGCAAAAAAACCTGAACAGTATTGAAACGAGGATCTATCAAATCTAAGTTCTGGTTCTTTCATGCCATATCAGAAAATAGATTTAGAAGCATGTACGGTAGTTGATACTGATAATAATCATCCAAGTTATCGTACAACCTTCCACCAGCAACGATAATAACGTGTGGCCCCCTGAGAAAGCGTTGTGACTACAGATATTGCTACTTCAAGAGTAAAAACTCTAGAGACAGTAGATCACACCACATGTGGGCGGTCCAGTACCTAAAACGCAGGCATGGCGACTTTAACATGACTAACGATCTATACTTTGTAATCATACTTGGCCTTTCGGGCCTCTGCATCACAACATGCATCTTACTGATTGCACCGAATTATACTCTGGGGTTCGCTTTGAATTTCATCTTTGAAGTAGCTATCAACAAACGGATCTATTCAGACATTCGGGGGTTTAGCTTTTAGATGAATGCTGTAGGTTATAATACAAAATGTGAGCCCAACTGGATTTCGACGATCCATAGCTGTACTACGTATACGGAAAGTTGATGGACGTGATCTCCGAGTCGCCAGAAAATGACTACAGCCCTATCGCGATTGGCTCCCCCATGCCAAGAAGTAGACAGAAATATAGACACATAACAGATGTCAGTTGAACAAGCAAAAATTCTCAACATTTTGTAGACTCTTGTATAGATTAAGTATGAATATAATTGATTTTAGATAATAATATCTCACGGTAAATATCTCAACGTAATAATGTGAACACTGTTAAATTTGAATTAAGAAACCACTGCTAACTACTACTACCACTACTACTCCTCCTCCTCTTACTACTTCTACTACTTTGGCAGTACCACCGGGCGTTTACAGCTCGATAAACCTAAAATAAAGTAAATGGGATTAAAACTAAAGGTACTTACAACGGCATTACATTCTATCATACTTGAAAGGCTGTTGACATTCACAATAAGCGTAAATTAATTTCCAGGGCTTGCTTCTTTGGTAATCTTTCATCAGAGTCAAGTTGTCTCAAGCATAGCTAACGTTACGTACACGAAGCTTCACACTGAAGTTCTCACTTGGATCATGTAGTTGATCCCATTGCTTTTCCAACCTCAAGCTATCCGTCAACATGTCAAGAACCGGTCCACGGCGGAACATTCCGGATGACTGATAACCTAGACTAGATCCACGGACAATCGTCCGCCCGATTGGTCAGGCTACAGATCTCATTAACAAGGCTCGCGCTTTAATCTTACCATCCATCAAGTTCAGGTGATAATCAGTGCAATGGTAGCTTTTTAATCTCTAGGAACACGTCGGTCATAAATCTATAATAATGATAGAATATTGCAATCTTTCAACGATAGAGCTGTCTCTTTACCTGTGTGTACATCAATATTCATCAATCAACGTTGACTGGTGTAATACTCGCTGGTGGTATGATGATTGAAAATGTGATAAGCAAAGATGTCACAATCTTGGATGATTCTCACATATTTGCGACAGAAACCTTTAAACCATTCAGTTAGTATATATTTTCTCTGCATTATGTGTCACATTTGCAAACACAAATGATATCAGTACAAAAACGTTTTGTAGTCATTGTTTATACTGGAAATGTAGTCAGATTCCGTGTAAAACTTTTACAGTTAAGGTCTTTTATTGATTCATTTTCAATTCTGTTAATAGTAACTGTATTTTTGTGAGACCGTCTTTTACAAAGGAAGTTGCACCAAAGCTATGAAGCTTGATAGAGCAACAAAAACATTTATTAGGCAATTAGCTATCATAAATGCTTAAAAGAATTCATCAACAATGGCAAAAGAACTATCTATACGAAACAGGAACGGAAAATGCTGTACCGGGGCAATGCAATATTATTGCTGTGTCATTACAACCATTTATTACATAAAATCTAATCGTTGTTATTTGCTTACCCTAGCGGATGTGAAAACAGGACTTCGGTCACTTCAATGAGATTTACACAACCCCACCGACCCGGTACCACGACCTTTTCAAAGATAAACAGATCAAGCAGGTTGTGACTAGCCCTCACTTGTGCTTCTGTGTTCTGTATTGATCCACAAAAATCTCATATCCTGTGTTTCTCCATTTCCAGATGCGGCCATTGACTCGAGCGACCCGCGGCTGAACGTGTTTGCAGATGTAGCGGGACAAAAATAACTTTCGAGAGACGAACAGTTCTATAAGCAAACAGTGGCAGTTACCTGTGTGTCAGTGACAGTATACCATGCGGACATATGATTGGTCGAGCAAATAAACCTGTGTGGTGGCTTACGTAAAACCTGCCTGTCGGCCTGTCGACAGCGGCCATTTTCAAGCACAGAGCGTCGACCGAAAGTCTCGGGACATTCGCGAGAAGAGTTAGAGCACACTACGCAAAGAACGCTGCCTCGGAAGACACAAGCCGTCTGCAAAGGACATCAAAAACGTCGAAAGAAGGTTAGATGACTTCAGTGTTGTCTTTTAGTATTATTGGATTGGTAAAACAGGCCATGGCCCGGCGTTACCGTATCATAACACCACCTGTTATGGAATAGGAACATAGGTCACCGGGAGTCCACCAGTATCCGCCAACTAAACTATCGCCTATTTTGACAGAAACAAGTGTTCCGGGCAACGGGGGCAACTGGAGACTTGCCAAGGAAACAAAATCACATGTCATGGTGACCCAAAAGTTAAGCCTCCCGACGTGCTGTTGTTAATGGGACTGCTGTCAACGAATAAGGGCCAAGGCTTGAGGACTTTCCTACCTTGAAATGAAACGATTCGAATTACTTTGTTGGCCTAGAAGACGTAACAACGGAATGGCGAGTTGACATCCGCTGGACATTTGTTAACTCTCATTAGTAGGAGGAATGCCGGAACCTGACTCATAGTTGACGTCAACTGCTAGATATTTAAATTACCTTAAACAGAACAAGTACATGACAAGTGGACACCGAAAAAGTCTGTCTCAAGATCACCACACAACTACAAGGACTACCCGATTACTCTAGATGAAGGTAATCCAGTTGTCATACTCTCTGAAGAAACAACTTCAGACGTTGTAAAGTGTGTGTTGAATGTCCGAGTATGTGTACAGCGCAGGAAACTTTGTGACGAGGACTACATTTATTGTTTGGAACTACCAGAGTTCTATGAAAGATCTCAACGGTTAACAAGCAAACTCTACTGAAGACTGTACGACTACAGACCAAGCAGAACTCAAAGACGTTATCTCATCCTCTTGTATAACATCGTTCGGCACAACGTTTTTGTCTTCAACGGGAGATCAGCCATACTTTTTGGACAGGTTTATGGCGCAGTAAGTCTTGCTACTGTGGTAAATGTTTACTGAACGTCTATGTATGGATTCAGAGTCTATAAACCCTGGTATTAACTTCTATACAAGACTATAAAGACCTATTAAGCCGAAGCAACATGGCCGTTCTTCGTACCAACGTCTCCACGAAGCAGGGAGTCAACAGAGACTTTGTATCGTGGTGGATGCTAAGTTTGGCAGGGTGTTTGCTAATGGCGTGTGTACACAGCTCTCACATCAGAAGGGGGAGGGAGTTTTATGCCCAAGCCGGGGAGGTGACCCTCGGCGGTTTGTTGTCAGTACACGTTAATGGCGGCAGCGGGGCGTTCTGTAGCGTGCTGAGGGAGTCGGGCGCCATACAGCGCATGCTCAGTATGGCGTACGCTGTGAACGAGGTCAACAGCAGAGACGATCTCCTTCCCAACGTCACTTTGGGATTTGCCATATACGACGACTGTTCTACAGAAACTATGGCACTCGTAGAGACGCTAAACTTTATTTCAACGGAAGGCTTAGACAACAGATGCACGGGGACAGCGTATCCTAATTTGATAGGAGTTGTAGGAGCAGAAAACAGCGGTTCTACCAGAATGGCTGCTGAGCTACTCGGACTTTTTCACCTGCCAATCATAAGCCACTTTGCCACCAGTGACGTTTTGAACGACATGTCCTTGTTCCCGACATTCTTTAGAACTGTCCCTCCAGATAGGCTACAAGCCAAGGCTATTATAGACATCCTGGTGTACTTTGAATGGACATACGTTTCTCTGGTTTACTCTGACGACACCAGTTACGGGATAGAGGGAATGAGAAAGTTACAGAAGGAGGCTGAAGACGCCGCCGTGCAGATCTGTTTTGCGGAGATCATCAGTGTGACGGCGCTGGGCACGGACTATGACGACGTCATACGGCAGCTACGGAGAGACAGGAACGTCAAAGTCGTCGTCATGTTCAGCAACTTCTTTGACGCAAACCAGGTGAGAAAAAAATCTATTTTGTTCTTAAGCAAACAAACAAACAAACAAACAACTTAAGAGACAAACAACCAAACAAACTTTAAAGTTTATTTGTGTTGGCATCAATCACTAGAAAGCAAGGTCAACTGTAATCTCCGACAAAGGTTTAACAAAATTTCTGACTGATTAGATAGTCTTTCTAAAGAAAAGATCAACAAGCAAACAAAGAACATGGCAGAGAACAATGAAAAAGTGTGTCTTTGAATTATATTGTGAAAACAGCAACATTCAAATGTTGATCCTTTCGAGCAATTGTCGGACGATTCTAGATAACATTGTTTTAAATTCCAATGGACTTTACTCCTTTCTGAGTGACAAGTCAAATTTTCCGTGTTCTAAAATGAGTCTCTTATGTAATGCTTGTTTATTGCAGGTCTTTGCAGCGGCGAAACGTAACAACGCCACAGAAGAGTTTGTGTGGGTCGGTAGTGACGGCTGGGGAGTAAGTGTAGAGGAAATCAAGGGACAAGAGGACGCTGCGCTGGGCGCACTCACGGTCGTACCGTACTCCTGCCCTGTCGAACGATTCGCCAACTATCTCAAGACACTCACCGTAGACAAGGAACCAAACAATCCTTGGATAGGCGAGATTTTAGGTAACATGTCATTCAGCGTCGTACGTAACGACAACGTGGTCTCGCCGGTGTTCAACGCTGTCAACATGTTCGCGCATGCGCTGGACGACATGCTTGGTGCCGGATGTCCCGGCGTGCCGACCGGATGTAACATCACAGGTGGTTTAACATGCGATTTCTTAAAGACTCTAACGGAACACATCCGGAACGTTAGTTTTGTGGGAGAGTGTGGGTTTGAACTGAAGTTCCACCACGGGGAGGTCGTTGGAAGATACGCGCTGCAGAACCTACAGAGGAGGACGGACGGGACGTACGAGTACGTGCGTGTTGGGATGTGGGACATCGACGATGATGACGTCTCCGTCAACAGAAGTTTGATCTACTGGAACCTGAAGGACGAAAGGTACTCAATTTTTCCCAAAGCAAATATTCTTAAGTTTCTGTGGTTGAAACTTGGTGAAAGTTTGATGAAATAGGATGGTAGCCATTGGCCTGAACTTAAAAATTACTTATTACTAGTGTCGTTTGATTTTCGAAACCTACATCTCAGGTATGAGTCCACTGCAGTCATTTCCTTGCCATTTTTACTCTTATGTATTCCCTCGTGTACGTTTGGGGACAAAGCCATTCATTCAAAATTGTTTGAAGATTCCTTATTACTACTGTCTCTTGATTTTTGACATCTATATCTCAGGTATAAGTTCACTGCAGTCATTTACGTGCCATTTACTCTCTTGTATATTTACTTAGAACATTCATATTTTGTTGCACAACTCATCCATTCTCAGCGCATTCATTCATTCATCCATTCATTCATTCATTCATGCATGCATTTCATCGCAAAAACTGTCGCTTGTTTTCGTTTTTTTTCTCCTGACAGGTATAATTGGACGGGGTACAGCGAAGAAGACACCACAGAAATGTACCTATTCCATTTCATCGCTTTATCAAGCTTTGTTCTCTGCTAACTGCACTACGTGACCATGGTTTATTACAAAATTAACTCTTTCCACATTGTGAAAACCTTCCCTTAAAGAGAAATCCAGCAAAAACTTTTTCGTCATGAAGTGAACAATGTCCCCGCCCCTGAGGCGCCGCCAAAAACTTTATATTTCACGTGCATCAAAATTTACCACTTTGGAATATTTTGAACGCTGATCCTCCTGCACTAGGGTCATGTACTGTGCGCCATCATTGCTTTCTCTTCAATACTGTTGAATATGATACTAAATATGAAATGTTGAATGCTTCATTACCCTTATCTTTACCATCTATATTGATTTCAGTTAATTTGATGATCCAGTACCTTTAACCGTAATTTCAGAGATAGCTTTTCCTGTAGCTAATAATTAAGATTGACATGACAATCAAAAGAAATTAAGATCATATATCACCAATCCTGTTTTAGCAACAAAATCAGTGCAGAATAATTGATAAGCATACCATTATAGGCAATTTTCTGATGAATGATAAAAAAATGCGTGCTTTGAAGAGAAACGATAAACGGTATATTTGATTTTGTTGTCAGGGCCAAGCTTATGTTTGCCAAGTTTTGTCTGAATACACAAAAAGTCTATCAATAGTAGAAGCCAAAATGATTCTCATCAGTTTCCATATGACATACATGTACTGCTTCCTAGATACGACTGGCAATAGTCCAGCAAGAAGTGCCGATAGGAGTTTGATACAGTAAGGCTGCCAAGTTCCAGGCGATTATCTACAAATCGCACATTTCAGATGGATTGAATGTAGTTCGTAATAGCGCACTCCCTCTTGGATACAACTGGCAATAGTCCAGTAAACATTTTAACGGGACATGGTCATAGTTAGAGCGTTTATGTATCTACGAATTATACCATCTCTGACAATAGACGAGCCAATTTCTACAACTACACATGTAGATAAGATACGGGGATCATTTCCGGACGTTTTGAGCGACATCCATCACTCTTATTCAGTGTGTCCTACGAAGAAGGGTAATGGATGACATACACTCAGAGAGTCCGGAAATGATTTCCGTTTCTTATCGAGTTAAAAAGATTGATTTATCTCTAAAGCCACAGCAAGTAAATTGTATGGATGAAATCAGATTTAACACTTGTAAGGAAGCGATGACTGTAGTTGCTTGTTACAACGTTTATAGTGTCTAGTTTGAAAATTTAGTCATCTTGTTTTTCTACCCATCTTGTTTTCCTGACCTATCTCATTATCTTTGCAGTCTGTATAGGATATCATTGATAACCTATACTTGCTGTGGCCAAAACAGTGTTAACATGGATGTCTTACCTTCATATACGTCTTCTCCGGCGATGTTTCATAGATTTGGCCCAGTTAGCCGCACCAGGACCATCGTGAGCGCCTTGGAGCAGACCCCGGAGTCCATCTGTAGCCACCCGTGTGATTACGTGGCCGGGTACGTCACCGTCCCCAGTAAGGACAGCGCCTGCTGCTGGACATGTTCGGAGTGCCGGAGTAACGAGATCGTCACTAATGTCGGCATGCCCACCGAGACGTGTACGGCATGTAACGACGAGGTACAAAAATATATCTCACTTATTCCAATACCTACATGTCCTATTGGACACCCAAAGTTGCTTTCAGCTCTTTTGCATCCATAGTTAGGGTATAAAAGACCAGTTTCTCCCAGATCACTTCAGTGTCACTGACGAAAGAAAGTGGATGCTAGTTGAAGCATCTGACTGTTTCCAAAATCATATCCAGTTGCTTGAGTAACTACTTTTTGGGCTATCGTATTACCTGGATGTCTAACCTTCATCGACGTACCTCTTATTGTTATTAGCCTCTCTACTGTCTGATTGACACAATACACATAGATGATTGCTAATGCATCCCGACCAGAGACAATTATATATGTACCGTGAAATTGGCTGTAAATTGCTCCGTCATCATATTTTTATTGCAACAAATATATTCATAAGACATAGTGGCGACACACTCAAGACGTAACTTATATTAGTGTTGCCATCGAAAACGAATACAAGTACATGGTTAAAAAAATACAAGAAAAGAGAACAAAATAACATTTATCATTATTTATTTACATTCTCATTGTTCCGATGGCACACATGTAAATGTGAAACCCACCCTTAAATCAGCTTTGCCTTTAACAATTGCACGGCTAGTGTATAGGACACGGCTTTAAAAGTCGTAGAAGAAAGTAGCAAGGAGTAGTTATATCATTTCACGGTTACTGTCTTACGTAGGGCACAGTGTATTGCAGTGTGAGAAATTGCAAATATAATAATGCGAATGTCAGCATATCATATATTTTGCATATCAACTTTATCATTTTCTTTCAGGAGTCTATTGAAATTCAAAACTTCACGTGGCCGGACCCAGAAGACCGGACCAGATGTTTACCAATACCCGCCACACACCTGAACTGGCATGACGGCATCGCCATCCTATTGGTCGTCCTGGCCTGCCTGGGATTGGCCCTCACCATGGCAACCCTGGTCACATTTACCATCAACAACGAACACAAGCTCATCAAAGTAAGAACTCATAAATCATTCATAATTCAAATTATTGATTTTGCCGCAAGGGGAAATTTCGTAAGTAAGCGGAATTTTATGTGGGTCAAACGTTACCTCCGCCATGACTGATTGTTATGACTAAGGTTAAGGTCAGAGTTCAACGTTACTGTTTATTCACGGGCGCGTTCAGACTGACGTGAGGTCAAGGGTTATGTCCGATCAGCAATACGTGAGACATCAATCATTGATAGGTCAAAGGTCAATTTCAGGACCATAAAGCAATAAGCATGGATACCCCCATTCACGTAGAATATGATATCGTCAACATATTCCAAAAATACAATCGTGTATAATGCAAAATTGTCGGAAACTTTATTGACAAAAATTCTAACCGACTGGAGTATATAATGAACACAAAACAAAAGGTTTGGAATACCAACTTTGGTAGAATACCAACTTTGCATATTTCCATTGTTTCAACATTAATTTTAATGTTTTTATATATCATTAGAAAGATTGTGCAATTTCCTTTCCTATGATATCCATCCAATTATGATGGTAAATTTATGAAGCAAGCCTGTTTACGTGACGGTGTCACAAAAAAGAATTGCCGAAATTTACTGAAGGCTCTATTCGATTTATTTTGTACTGTTGGTATTGCCTTGTGTACGAAGGCAACTTGAAAACATGATACATTAATCAGAGCAAATATTTCCAAGAGGTATTCAATCGGGTGCTAACTCTTACCATTATACCAAGGTTCAAATCTTTGTTTTTAACCCAGGCTTGTAACAGAGAGCTCTCCTATATCATCATCCTGGGCGTGATGCTGGAGTTCGTGGTGGTGTTCTGTTTCGTGGCGGAGCCGACCCCCGGGACCTGTACCACCACCAGGCTACTCTTCGGTCTCAACTTCACTCTCATCTACGCACCGCTCGTCACCAAAACCAACCAGGTAAGAAAGACATTTTTATGAAGAAATAACATGTTTTCGAAATAAGTGACGTAAGTACGAATGAACTCGAGAAAAAGATACGACAACCTTCGTTAGACGTTAATTTTTTTTGCCTTCCGAATATCAAAGAATCTGACGACATTGCAGACCCTCCTAGCATTGTATGCATTGCACGCTGACAAATGAAAGTACGTAAACAGCAATATAATTTATTACTAGGTAACAACTAAACGATGCGTTCTGAGCAACGATATCACCATACCACATCTATGAGACCATGCTAACGGAATGTTAATTACCTTAGCATGAAACTTCAATTTTCGTGTCCAAAAAATACATCTTATCCACATTTTCTTACGGTTCATACACCTTACTTATATGATCATAGTTGGTGGGCCCCTGTGTTGTTTTGAAAAGTGGACAACGCCCTTGAATACTTGTTCGCGAAGTCAAGCCAAGAGATACCAGATTTTACCAGTTCCAAAGTACCCTTGTACCGATGGTGCTACCGAAACAGTATGAGCAGCTTTAAGATGAAGATTAATGTGTCGCATGAGAAAACTAATGTCATATCGTCCAATATTAATTTAGAGAGCAAGACAAGCTGTCATTTCGGAACATGCAGGAAGAAGTGTTATGTCATGTCATCCTTTTCGTTTGGGACATGAAAATAACTAGCTGAACTCTCATGGCATTTCTACTGTCTATGTAACAAATTGGATGGCATGGTTACGTGATGAAAGCTTCATCTTCCTCCAGATCAGTTCCTACACTTCGCCCCTAGCTGTCAGGGCTACAGGCTACAGACAGAGTGATGTGTAGACAGCCAGCTAGCGACAATCTGTTCAGGAATTCGATTGCCCCCGAAGTACCTTCCAATTAACCCAAATTCCCCATCTATATTCCGTGTATCACAGAAGCTGACGGGTGAGAGCTCACGTATTCAACCATTCATAGCACCTGTCCGAGTTGGATCGAAGTCCGCAGTACATATACATGCATGTCCGTGTTCCCAATCTAATCATGCATTTTTCAAAGTCATTTGACAACCACAACATCGGTTTCAATCTATTTTCGTCAGCGAATTCGCGATGAAACGTCCCGGTGGCTCAAAGTCAAAGTCAGTTCCTTTAGTAGGTAGTTTCTTATTTCGAAGGAAAGCTTTGTGATGCGATATATTACATGCCTGTCCATGTTTCCAATTTCTACTCATGCATTTTACAAAGTCATTTGACAACCACAACATCGGTTTCAATCTATTTTCGTCAGCGAATTAGCGAGGAAACGTCCCGACTCAAAGTCAGTTCCTTCAGTAAGTAGTTTCTTTTTTGGAAGGAAAGCTCTGTTCCCTTGTAATGGAAAAACGTGCACGGCATTTATCGATTCCATTCTTGACAGGGGCTATACATCAAGTTAGCCATGCGGAAGCGAATTGTTAGCGATCACAACTTGTCTAACCGAGGGTGTTCCTAGTCGTCAGCTTTTCGTTCCGGAATCCTTCAGATGCATTCCCGGAACGAATTTCTGGAAATCAAACGAGAACTGGTGCTGAGTTGAGCGCCTGTGGATATACGACCAGGCGTATCCACATGTTATAAGGAAATGGTTTTGACACGGGGTTCGGTTATGGAAAATTCAATAAGCTTCATCTCGTATTTATCGACACCCCACAGCAAGGCATTCGTTATATACGGAAGATCTATCATCAGGCAGCGATTTCTCGCTGACGATGTTTCTGGTAAGGTTAACATTACCTACGCAGCACATTTACGTTTCTAGGTTATTGTAAAATCAAAGCCCTCTGATATTACATGATGAATAGTACTATTTACGGATCATTTTTCTTTAAACGTATCCTTCTTAGATGGATGATTTTCAAAGCTATGTTAGAATACATCAACTACTTTATTTCATATTTTACATAAAAGGCAAGAAGCAGAAAGGGCGTCATCATAAATATTTCAACAAGATGTACGAGCACTTCACTGTATTAACTTACTGCGGCAACTAGTTTGTACCATGTCCCGCTTTGAGTTTATTTCAAGTCACCGAGAGGGTTTGTGCAGAACGTATGCCAGCTCCCTCTGGAAATCCCCGATCTACAGAAACTGGCTCCCACCATGCCGTGGGGAGATCTCAGGTAGAGAGACTCGGTCTAGTAACAAGCTCCAGACTCTGAAAGCGAATACTACTCGTTTCAAGAGAAGTCCGATTAACTATATGGTTTCCTTGCTAAACGATGACTCTGTATGAATAAAGGGTTAATGCCCCGGCCCGAGGTGTATATGGTGAGATAATCCCTGGTCAGGTGCGATAACCACCGAATAAACCACCGAGTGAGCGTAGCGAACGAGGTGGTTTATGAGGTGGTTATCGCACCTGACCAGGGATTATCTCACCATATACACCGAGGATAAGGCGGGGCATTAACGTTATTATCATATAGCCTACACAAACTGACCCATTTAAGCAACAAATTCCTTTATAATACATACATCCTTTATTCAAGACTTCCAAGGCTTGACATAATGACAAATTCCCTTCTGCTGGGACACGTGTGCTGCTATCTAATCATAAGTTATAGTTGTATTATTCAATAAATTTGAAGGAATGTGAACAGTAATAGTGTTTGGATCAAGGTCGGTTTCAAGGCTTTAAATACTAACAAAGATGTTGATTCGTTATGTTACTTGTTAAATGCAACTGGACCATCACAAGAGACTTGGTCCCCATGTAACTCTAACATGGACTGCACACTGTACAAAGCATTCCTTTCTGCTGACGCATGACGCCGTAACACGTAGATTCAGGCCAGGCAGGTGGGTATCCCTCCCCTGATTGGTCAGAATGAATCGACACCGGCACCGGTGTCGATTTGCATCGACACTGGTGCCGGTGTCGATGCAAATCGACACCGGTGCCGGTGTCGATTCATTCTGACCAATCAGGGGAGCGATACCCACCTGCCTGGCCTGAATCTACGTGTTACGGCGTCATAACCAACGTGGAACGGGGCCTTCTGATTGGTCCGCGGCGCCTGGCTATATGATAATAGTTTATTTAATTGCTTAATGGCGTTATTCAGTAAAATTCTTCTTTAAATGATGACATGCTGTAAATATTTTTAACAGATTTTATCCCAATTGTAATGTAAATGTGCCTATCAATTCAGCCTTAGGGCTGCTATCTGGGTCATGTATATATGAATTGTTGTTTGAATAAACCAGTCATCATCATCATCAGGGTTTTGGAATAATATGTTTAACAACGTAACTTTGATTTATTTAAAGGGAAATGATATTTGAGTCACAATTGTTCAAACAATTGAAAATGAATTTATGTAGGAAATATTGTGAAAGTAACGGTACAGATGTGTCTTTATTTAGAACAATTTTCAAACATCTAATGTATGTCTTTTTGCAATGTTGAAACAAGTTCCATGTTCCAAAGGAATTTTGATATTTGATATTACATATTAATGAAAAATCATGCCCATTTGATATATGAACATAAATGGATATGGACCATACAAAATACATCATCAATTGTTTTGCAATTTTAAGTGGCCATTGGCACAACTAGAAACCCTCCAGCCATTATCGAAAATGGTTATTTTCGTGGAGCATGTCGTCCCAGTTCTGTCAAGATGTTTGAAAGATGAGGATACACTGAATTCAATTAACTAAATCGACTGAACCTAATAAGCAATGATTCGTATCATTATCAGACAAGTGGAAAGCCTTGTGGTTAATTAACATGACCACAGGGCACACAGACGCACACAACTCATCGCCATCTTATCAACAGCATCCAATTATAGTATCGCATCTTAGGCTGACGTCACTTTCCAAACCGGGGCCCGGCCGGTCTTTTTGTGGAAACGAAAAATAGAAATGTACATGTATACGTAAATTATACACAAAGAGTGCCCAAAGAGTGACTATTCTCTTTACGTCTTGTCTTTTTGTTCCCAGAAGCTGCCCGGTCGGGCCCGGGTTTGGAATTGTGATGTAGGCATTGTACTTGTAATGGAGAAATTGTTTGTAATCGTACGCATTTTTAGCTCTATCTTATTACGACCCAACCCTAACCATTGACAGCACTGGGTTTGATCTCTTGACTTGTCCAGGCCAATCAGACGATTGGTTCATTGAAACTATTCTGACGTCACACTGTGCCCACTCATTTCCATCGACATTCTTGCACCACTTCCGTTCTACTTCACCGTGATATTAATTCGAGAATGCGTTTCTTTATTTGGTCTTTTGAACAATCTTGCTATTTTGACTTAAGCAAGTCGGATCTTCATGAAGCTACTCAACAACCTGCCCACCTTAAATCAGGTTCTGGGTTCAAATTCGCTGATATGACACCGATGCTGTGCCCTTGGAAAAGGCACTTTACACGACTTTCCGCAGTTCACTCAGTTAGGGTCAGGGCCACACCTCGAGCACGTTAAAGATCCCACTTATCGAAAAGAGTAGCGGACCTTTCCAGTGTGGGTGGTTCAACACAACAGTTCTATGGCCGCACCTGGGGTCGCAACTGTCGTACTGAGGTCACCTGGGTGGCGTCGAATGTCAGCTCACTCCAGATCCTTGAGACTTAGCCCGGCCTATTGTAAGCTCCTCGCTATTCAGCTCCTGGTTGCGATGAAGGAGCAGTTAGCCCGCACAATAAAAATAACTATCTTAAACTCTAGCTCCAGCCTCTAAACCCCAGTCATTTTAGTATCTCCAGCTTTCCATACATATCGCATGATTGATCATTACACCAATACGACCTTGTTCCGTATCTTCATTTACGTCCCAATCCAATCCGCCTCTACATCTCCCAAATGAGTCACAAGCAATTTGCTCAAGGTTATGACCCAACGTCAGTCGAATGTCAATCCGCAATTCATACCCTGGAAACCAGACTTATAGCCAAGGCCGGCAGAGAATTTGTTCAACAGCCAAGGCAGGTCTTCCCGAGGCTCTTAAATAATCACTTGGGGAAGATTCATAAAGGGTGAGAGTCTGCAAACTGGTTGGCTGTCCGGCAAACTCTCATTCTGCATGACTTCTACCCGGAGTGCTCATCTAAGGTCCTCGGGGTAGCCTGCCTTGGCTGCCGAACAAATTCTCTGCCGGCCCTGGCTAAAAGTCTGGCTTCCAGGGTAGCAATGCAAAGAATGTGGTCTTTGTACACGATGGTAAATAGAGACTGGGCATAGATGAAGTATTTACAGACATTAGTAGATAGTCGTGGAAATGAAGAATATGAAATGAAATGAATCTCAAATCTAATAAGCTGGGTTTAAAATGACTATCATGTCCTCTACCGGGTCGAACTTTACGACCGTAGACCCTTTGAACATATGCGAACTAAGCTAGAATCCTGAGTGAATTACTTCCGGAAGCAAAATTGCTTTCTCTATTGATTCGATGCAACCCCCTCCCGTCTACAAAGTTCACAACCTTCTGTGACCTTCAGTTTAATTTCCAAATGTCCTTTTTATGTCAGTCCTTCCGGGAATCTACCTAACTTTGGTAAAACTCAACGAACCACATAATTTCGTTACCTGCTCATTGACGATGATCTTCCAGGAAATCCAAGCCTCAAAAATAGAACTGAACATTGTTCTTACAGATTATTCAATGGCCTTATGGAGTCGAGTCGTGTAAATTAAGGTTACCATTGAATTTACTTGTATGGTTTATTGTAAATCGTTACCTTTCGAACTTCATGTAGTAAAGGTAATTAACGATCGTCCTGACCTTGCTGTCAGTCAACCCAAGGGTTGATTTTGAAATACGTAATGTTCAAGTTGAATGGGTCATTACGGCTTCGAATAACATGGTATGTAATTAGTCTCTACCAGACTGACTTTAGGTAGAATAATTTGCCAGGGGAGTTTTGCTATCAGAGGAGTTGGCCGGCCTTGCAGGAGGGGAAACATTTACCTTAGCGTGGACTGACTCCCGATTTTGGGGGGGAATTCTACGATCCCCGCACCCCCGTAGGAAGGCCTGGTGGAGGCTAGCATATAACATGCGTCCCTAATTTCAGCTTGTAATGATTACTTAACAGTAATGGATCATTGAGTTTACTTTGCTTGGTTGTGGCTGGTGATGCGTTAGTTTCTTGTTAAGCCATTGGCACTGTTGTTTGGCATGATTACAAGAGGCGAACTGTGAAACGTTTACGGTTCAAAACACACATATCTCATTGTTATGGATCATGGAAAATCCAATGACACGACTCATTCGTGAAGAGCGATCCAATTTACAAAAACACTCCGAAAAACATTATTTTCACAGATTTTCTGCATGTTCACGATAACAAAAGGCATGTTATTTACGCATCTTTGACAATATAAAAGATTACTTGTTCCATTATTTCAAAGCAACTGTAGAGTAAAAATTGACTAATTCTATTTCATGAACATACAGATACTGTGACAAAATGCAATATCCTTCGTTCCTATGTGAGCATGGGCTTGGGGAACCATTTCGATAAATAGTAATGATAGCAAAGTTATTCTGAATCAGTATGGCTAACTGCAAGCAAACCAAACAATTGTTGAAAACTTAAGCATACAGTAAAACTGATGTCTGTAACTATATTATTGATATGCAAGTCTAGACTAATTAATACGCACGGAAATAATAGCAGCTTCTGACATCTTCTCTGACAATGTTTTGGAAGTTAAACGAAAAGAGATTCTAATTCCAGATAGTCTTAAGTTCTGAGCCCTAAGCGTACTTTCTCAAGGTCGTATTCACGGGCACAGCGACCCCTAATTCTGCAAAGGTCACGAAGTCCATCTGCAGAGCTATCAAGACTCCAACAACGACACCAGGAAGTCAATTTACCAGGCTTCAGTGGGTCTAATACCTGAAAGCTGCCTGATAACATACCTCGTTTCAGGGCTCAGCCTCTCTGGTCAGAGTACTTAACCATGTGGAACCCTCACTCATTCCAAACGGTCGTTATTGAAGGCAACGTTATGACAGGCTTATTTGGAAGGCATTACATAAGCCCCAAGGGTAATTGAAGTACACAATACTCATATGAAATGTATCACAGAAAGCTCTAACATGAGAATCCTGTTGGTACAATAGATGAAACTTTGAGTGCGTGGCAATCAAATCAGTCAGTCTACCATGAACTTGTCTAAAATGACTTACGTAATGGCTGGGTGTATATCAGGGCGGGCTCTTTGTGTAAGTACCCGGGAAATCTGCAGCAAGCAAAATCACCAACGGTTAATTCAAATATATTACTTCTTAGTTTTGATATTGGTTCTGCAATATATCTTAAGCTTTAAAATATTGTACAACCAACGCGTTATCAATTCTACGTTAAAGCTTGAGAGGTAATATATTTTGGATATACATTTTCCCATCCTAGTGTGTGTGTATGTGGTGTGTGTGTGTGTGTGTGTTTGTGTGTGTTTGTGTGTGTGTGTTTGTGTGAGAGGGTGTCTCTGTGTGTTTGTGTGTATGTAACGTCAGATATTTCTGATGTGTTTACTGATATTACTGTCAGTGGACCAAATCATAAAATGTTTGAAAGCTGATGAAACCAACGTAAACTTTTCCCGCATACATCTATAGAATCAGCATGTATTGACCTGAGTGGCCGTAATACATGACTGATGGTTTCACTTTTGTCCACTCTGTGGAATGTCCATCCATCAAGATGGCTAAACGCCCACAGGGGAGTCTGCATCGCTGCCCGCCGAGTCTCTGAATGTCATTTCCTTGCTTTACGATGCCCTGAGAAATACCCCCGGCCCTGCTCTATTATACCTTTACCCACCTCTTAACCTCAGCAGGCTCACAAAATGGGCCTTTTCGCCAGTTAAACCCCGGAAAGATGCCCGTAAGGTCTTTATGGCTAACGGAGGATATCTGTTTGGAGGGGATTTGCCGCCGGTTATCTGAGGTCACCTATACTAAAGCAAAACTTTGACAAGGCAAACGGTTGTACGTCAGTGATTGGTTGATTGTGTACCCCTCAAAACTAGTCCAAGTTATTAAGCCCAAATACAAACACTCGATATACATATCTGTAGTCTAGTCTACGATAAACACCAATTGGACTTTTATACCTATTTGGATCTTAAATTGCAAAGAAATGTATAGGAGTGTCATGAAATATGGAAAAGTCATATAGTCATGGCCTGTGTTTGCAAATGTTACAAAGACTGAAACGAATACTAGTACGTATGTATGGCGACCGTTCAGAATAATTTTGTGTCTGGACAAAGATGTTCTGTTCAACCTATTCGATCTACAATTGATCTTCTGCTTAGGGATTCCCATTATACTAGTAAAGTGGACGTACATATGGACGTGTGGGAACAAACAAAGTCCCTAGCCATCAGCATATGCCCACAGAAATCCCTTAAAACCTGTTTTCCCTAACCTCATTACTCTTCTTGACAGTTTCGGTGGGGATTCTGATAGAAGTCCACTAAAAGGATTTGCAGCGCACTTTGAAGGATCTATTTACGGGGATTGTGAAACCATTAGCTTCTCATTGACACACTTTCCGTTCGTCTAATCTCTTTAACGACAAGCGCCAGTGGTTGGACAAATGCAGGCATTACCAAGTCAAGGACCACCTTTCCTGATACCGACATTGTTCCTTACGGTATTACGATGGGAATGCCTGCTGCCTTTAATGATTAATAATTTCATGAAAACTTCCAGGCTGCTTATCATAGAAGCTCATCTGTGTTGGGAAATAATCATAGTACAATGCTTAACTTTCTTCTAACAGAAAGGTATACACGGATCACATTTTCAACGAACGCTGTTGCCTTCTTCAGGGTCAATGCAGCTGCTTACGAAAAGCTTGTCAGAAAGGTTGACCTCCATGTGAAATTGTCTTGAAGAAATCTAATTCAAACTTGAGGTCGGCATGGATGTTTGTACGGTTTTACTGTGCGCATGCCTGCTGTCTTAATGTTTAAACTTGAAGTACAGAGGTTGAGAAGTTTTTACTTCAATTTTCATAACTTGATGCAAGGGAACGAGTCACGAATAATGCAATGTATCGGCATGACCTCGATTCTAATCCTGTTTCCCCATTTCACACCATCAAAAAAACCATTTAAGCAACTGAAGTGACCTCAAACAAACCATTACTCGAAGAGAAAAGATCTCGTTAGGATGGGAGAGTATTATCTGTTGACCCCCAAATGTACAGACATTAGAGGCTTGTTGGTGAGGTCTTACGATGTCAGCTCATCACAGACACCTTAGTGTCAAATATTCCATAGTATCTATCTCTTCCTATTCTCATTTGATTATAGGCTTTTGCCGACAAACTGGTCGAACCTTATTAGAGGTATGAACAAGGACTGAAAGCACTCAAAACCCCGGGGACGTACTCTGAATACATTGCCAGACCGCATTAAGCTCTATTCTGGTAACATTCAGATACAATGTTAGAGTCTTATTGGTGTGTATGGATTCCACACTCTTCATCCCTTCTCTTGCAGAAGGATAGTTTAATTGTTACAAAAACGTTAATCCACTACTCTGGCAACTAGAATACTTCAAAGTGAATTATAAATGTAATTCGTTGGCGTCGAAACGTCGCTAAAGGTAATGTATACGTTAACGTTCCAAATCCTTGAAATAAGGCTAAACTCTTGTCGAACTCTTATTTTGACCCAATGCAACCATTCTGCTCTAAAAACTATGGTTGCTGTGAAACGTAAAACAATGCACTGTTAAGATTTGTATTGTGCTGTTTACAAATGTCCGCGCTGCGGGGGTTACAATGTTTAGTTGATGGCCCCATGACACCTCGGTCGGAGTATCTATGAAGATCAATCGTCTTTCTTTCTCGGGTCTTTGAGCATCAATTTGACCCATTTTACGTCTAACCCCACAGCGTACTAAAGATGCGCCAAACATGAGTGGTTTCCACTTGCCGGGTGCAACAACGAGATACCTTGGTTATGTAACCATCTTACTTTGTGACCATTTTTCTCATTCCTACATCAAAGCTACAGATTACTGTTTGCCTCCTATAGTAACAACACAAGCTTCATTCCCAGACGAGCAAAGATAAAGTTCAGTACTGACAACATTGCTCGTAGCAAACTATATTCCCAAACGCTCTCTTAAACGGTGAAAAGGCATAAATAACGTCAATACCAAAATTAAGACCTTTTTTTCGAGGTTCCGATAAAACATCGAGCTTTTTGGAATGCAAGCCTATAACTTTCTTCTGAAATGGAAATTTATGGGTATTACTCTTGTAAATCATCACTATTGCGCGTTGAAATGTAAAAATAAATCACCAAATTGTTTGCACAGGTTGGAGCAAAAGGCCCCTGGGGACAGAAAATAATGGGTATTCCCATTTTCTGTACACAGAAATTATACGAATGACGCTAGCAAAAGTGCAAGTCATAATCGAAAGCAGGCGATAACGCGTTCTATGTGCTGTTTAAATGTTACACTGTGCTATCTACACAATCCCATAAGTTCACAAATCACTCTGCCGCGCCAGAATACCATCATTATTACGAGACGGGTGCTTAAGTTGAGCGTTTTGTCAAGGATAAATGTGCACAGGTGATGACAATGTCGCAAATTTGATAGTCCACTGGGAAAACGTAAATTACGGCTATACATTTAGAATATTGCAAACTTTCTGACACCTAGTAGTACTTTAAACACGACAGAGGGTATGCGTGTGAATAAATCTTGGTACATTTGTTTATAAAATCAATTTTACTACTAAATGATTTCTGGTACAAAGACACTCAGATATTGAAGTAGAGAACTGCAGTTAGAATATGAAAAGTTGGACATTGACCTTAGTAGTTAAAAAGGTTGCGAATCAGCATTAAAAACGATGATCGTACAGAGTATCTTCTTCTTCTATTTTCGTTTAGAGGAGTGACTCTGGAAGCCACCGAGGTTCTTCCCTATAGCATGTCCAAAAATGTCCTAAGTCCAATATGTGTGAGAACTCCCATCTTCAGTTGGGTTGCGATTACTTTGCTCATTCCGCGTAGATCGACTCAAAAATTTGGGGATCCCCTCGGGTGACCCCCTCCTCGAGTAATCTCTCCATACTCCACGTATTTGGTCCATTTCCTTTTGTAGGCTGTTCGTCTTAATGATGATGATGGTATCAGCATCACGCAATCCACATCTCAAAACCATACCTGTTTCCATGTTTCAGGTGTACCGTATCTTCCGGAGTGGAAGAAGATCCGTGAAGAGACCAAAGTTCATCAGTAGCCAGGCTCAGGTCGTCATCGCCTGTGTGCTCATGATCGTTCAGGTCAGTAAACATACATATCTCTAACCTTATTGGATGGACTTAAACTGTGTGTTGAAGGTCGTACATGTCATCGGTACACCGCAACCATAATCATAGTGTTAATCTCAATGATCCATCATTTGTTGTGTACACATGACACGAGTCAACTCTTACAGTGAGTCAAAGGATGTAACTGTGGTCAGGGCCTACGCAGACCAGATTCTAGTTACAAGGTCAAGCATGCCCACGAACTTTCTCTAGACCACCCTTAGAAAACCCCTTATAGATACATTCCTTGGGGGGGGGGGAGGTGGTGTCCTCACGGGGGCTAGCTTCAAGGTTACATTATTAGATCGAAGATGAATCTCACTTTCTATTAGATTGTAGTTTATATAGTAACGATAGAAGTATTCTTTTTAGCCATATTATAGGAAAGTTCCCTCGCTTTGAATATATGTCTAGTGTTGAAAAATTCATTTTTCTTATGAGCTTTGATCAAACGACATTATACAAACACATCTCAAGCTACATATTTAACATAACTAAGAAACGAGAAGAAGCAGAACAAATGTATTAGAATAGTTTTAGAATTTATGTTTTAGATTAGTCTTAGAAACCATGTTTACTGCATTACTACCCTTTGTATCTATATGCCTGTACTTAGCCCGATAGGGCATGAATGTGCAATAAAGGCTATTACATTTATATTATTAGAACATTATATCATTCTTAGGTGCCGTGGCTGTTTACTTAAGTATAAAGATACAGTAGATCTTACCTATATGGAACCTCGTACAATGCTTAACACACCATTCGTATGAACCCTACGCCGTCGGTAACTATTAGTAGTGGTCGTGACTTTTACCGGCAAGCTCCCCAACCCCTAGCCGGTACAAATCCCGACCACTATTATCTCCGTGACACAACCTCTGCTTGGAGAATAGTCAGTAACCACAAATCACTAATACGTGTCGACTCTACGAGCTACAGAAGACTGACTTCTAAGTTTATTAACTCGTTTGGCTTCAGAGCGAGTTAAATCACACGGAACCTAGTACAGTACTCAGCTCACCATTCATATGAACTAACAAAAAATCACTACGTGTTGATTCTACGAGCTACAGAAGACCAGAACTGACCTCTAACTTTATTAACACGTTTGTCTGCAGGTTATACTAACATGCATGGGGTTCATCCTGGTGTCCCCGACGTCAGTGAAGAAGGACATGCCGGTACTTACAGAGAAGCTAGTGGAACTGCAATGTGAACAGCACGTGTACGAACTGGTGGCCACCTTGGTCTACAACGTCTTACTGGTCCTGGTGTGCACCTACTACGCCATCATCACCAGAAACCTGCCCGACAACTACAACGAGTCCCGCTTCATCAGCTTCCAGGTGTGTTCTGAAACAAATACTCTTATTTGCCTATAGAAACCACCATCACGACAAACGACTTTCTGTCATTTGCTAAACGGAAGAGCCAAAATCCTTGCACCAAATTGTATATATCGAGTGACACTGAACTCTATAGCCATTGACCGCATGACTTTGTGCAATCAGTGACACTATCCATATGTCTTGTGCACAGAGAAAGTCCTTGGTATGATTAGGCCGAGGATAGAACTCACGACGTACAGAATACAAAACGACCACTTGATATAGCTTTGTACCTAACGTCTGTAAGATCTTAAACACTTTACGAGCTAGTCATCCTCGGTGTAACTGGCTGATTTTCGTCCGAAATTCATATTTCGAAATACTTCTAAAATCATACTTGCGTAAGCTACTATATGGCAGCTCTATCATCACATACTTCTGTACGAATAGGATACACAGAAGGCTCATGCTGATAAAGATGCTCTTATCAATAACTTATACATTCTAGTCTAGACCTTTATGTGTCGATTTCTATCATATCACGTCCAGGTCTACACCACCCTGGTGATATGGCTGGCGTTCGTCGCGACGTTCTTCACTGCCAAGTCCGCCCGCTACCGAACAGTCTACTCCTGCATGGCCATGATCCTGAACGCCTTCACCACCCTCATCTGCTACTTCTCGCCAAAGCTCTACGGGGTGTACTTCGTGAACCAGAGCGACATGAACGTCCAGGGTACGTCTATGAGAAACCCTACGGTGACGACACCGGAGGGTACGGTTCCAGCTGCAGAGCGTCCTGGTTCCATCACCGGAGTCAACTTCTCACCGGCAGTTACCCGGCCTCAGGCTGCTAGTTTCTCGGCGGCCATGGAACACGCCCAAGACGGCCAAGTCCAAAAGAGCGACGCCATGGCCAACGGTACAGAAAACGACATCAAAAAAGTTGTCAACGGTACGTCCTAATGCCTGGCCTCTACGCGATGGCAAACTTTAAGTACAAAGTCTGGTAACGGCACAAAATGTAATTGACATGGGTTGCTACTAGAGAGATTCTACTGGATTGGACTCTTCACAATTGCCAGTCGCATCCTAGAAACGCTCAGTTCAGTGAGCTCTTCATTCAATTCTAATGGAGTATAGCCAAATAAACTGCTTTGTAGTGTTTATCCCATTGCATTCAATAATGTTTGGATAGCTTCTTTGTATTGCACATCTACTTATCACATTTTTTGAAACATTTTCACAGGAACAATAGATTTGGACGACGTAGAAGGAACCGACAACGACGCCACTATCATCGTGAACGGCACGTGCACCACGGATGACTCACCAGACCCCAGCTACGTGAAGTCACGGGTGGTCATCAAAGAAATGGAGGGGACGCAAGTCTAAGGCCATCGATATCTATAATTGATATAATCCCCGCTGTGGTTACTAACAACCCAGTAACCCTATTCACGAAGCCGTATGACCACATATCATGACATACCTCTCATGTAGGTCGGACAGTTTCTAACACTCTATACCATAGGTCAGATACGGCCCCAACAAGACTATGGGGTCCATGGGCAGGTCGCGATAGAGGAAGAAGACTAAAGTTTGTCTGAAAAGCAGTGTTGTTGCTAGTTAGACTGAAAGTCAACCTGTGCACGAACATAGTTCAAAACTAAACTTTGTCCCAACACAAGTAAGAATATCGGATTTTCAACTGTCCTACTAAAGTCGTTTTCAAATTTCATATGACCAATCATCAGGGCACCATCGGCGGGTAGTATAGACTTCCTGACACAAATTACTGACACCATGTGTGCGTAAGGTCACGTGACATAGGTCATTGGTCAGTTTGTTCTGAAGAAGACTGTAGAAGGATAGTTGCGATTCTGTGTTAAGTCAGTTTTAGCTCTGTACTATGTTGTTGACTTGTTTGGTGTCTATGCTGAACTCATCTGCAGCACATGTACGTCATCATCGTCAAAAAGACGAGTGGTGTTTGACGTGTTTATGACAATTGTAATGCAAACCACCGCGAAGACCCAAGCCGTAACTATCTATCGAAGGTGTCTGTGAGCCTGCTTGTGGTGATGGCAGTTTGCGTGTTTTCTTGTCCACAGTATGTAAGCAAATATCTGCACTGCTCGCAAGTTGGTCAAGCAAAATCTGCGTTACGATGCAAGTGTATTTTTATGTACAGATGTAGAATTTTACTTGGAATGTAATACATAGAACCTCAACGGCAGAACTAAATCCGGTGTTCTTGTAAAAAAATTTAAATCTGGTAGATGAGGCTCTTAAAAAGTATGGAAATCATAATGATGTAAAGTTGCGACAGAGGTTCTTGTCCAATGTTTGGTGTCAAATGTTGTTACATCCTTGTCAGCTATGCTTTAATCGTAATGTATATGCTGCAATGGAAAGGTTCTATGAAACCAAAGTAAGCAAAGTGATATAGAAGAGTATGCCGAAAAATGTAATTTTCGAACAAAAAAAGGTCACCAGTGATGGCCAGAAATACGTGTCTAATTAAACCATTTCCCTTAACTTCTGCAAACTATATCACAGTGCATATCAAATCTGTTACAATGATACAAAGATTTGTACATTGAACTGTGCCATTGTTGATATCATTGGAGGACCATTTCACGGTAGTGCACAAGTGTTACAATTTTTCATTATATTGGCTGGTTTACTGGATCTAGCCTATTTCCAGTGGCTTTTATCACAAAGACTTTATTGATATGCAGTAATCTCGGTAAAGCTATGAAGTTTTGTCCAATCAACTGCAGAAAATAGCATTCCATTCAATGTGAATAACGTCCATCTATATTCCTTTACCTTGCCACTTTTGTACCTGTTTTCGACCTAAATGTATATTCTTATATCAATTATCATGCAAGTATCATATTCTGATGTCACCCATATGATATAGATGCAAGTATTCACTGGGCTGACATGGTAGGAGTTTGTATATGACGTTTGTACAGAGTTATTACTAATATAAGATGTAAATGTTTATCTGAGGATTTAAGAACAACAGAGAAGTGCCGTCTTGCTCTGAAGAAAAAAACTCACAACGTCTCGTTGTCTTTATTTCTGTAATTAATTTTTTTCAAAGTCAGTCAATGAATAGAGCAATGAATGATGGATTAATACTAGAGAAAATGTCTCTGCCCCTTAGGCATTGCCAAAAAGGTGTATGAGTATCAGTAAATAGGTCATAGAATCACTGAACACACAACTGCAGTAGAGAGCCTTGAGAAGTACAGCTCAAACATAAACAGCAGAACCAAAAGAAATGCCTTGCAATAAATGAGCTGTTTGATAGAAAGAAATGTTGTGAAACGAGATATAACACAATCACCCAAGTGAAGACACGACTGTACAGAACTCTAATACACTTTGCTGCAGGAGTGCTTCACTAGACAAGGCAATTTCTGCAGTAAAGGAACCTCACTGAGCGAGAGAAAAAGCTGTAAGCTCTGATCTATGAGCTCCTGAACTGTTCTTGTCAGTTCAATCGGACTGGACCAATTTTACAGGTCCACTGCAATTCAAGACTCATTGATTCTACAGTATCCACAGAGCTCTCTAACTCATAAACATTTCCCTAGAGTTAAGCTTTAATATTCGGCCTGGCTACAAAGGTTTAGTTCCACACTGTAGCCCTCTAAACTATTGGAAAACTTCAAACACTGCAACAACTGAATTTAAAAGTTTCCAGCATCACAGCAGAGAGCGATGAAGGTGGTGCCATTGAATGCAAGAAATCAAACCAACCAGAATACTTTACAGTTGCTTTGCACACTCTAATTTCCCAAGGGTATCACGTTTTGATAAAGTTTATGAAATAGCATATATGTCAAAGTTGAGTAATAGGAAAGGGCAATGATCCATGGGGCAGTTACCTAATAAAGGTAGTAGATGCTACATGTACCTTACACATCTGACCGATTACACCATCTATCCAGTTGGTTGAGTAACACTTGTATTGTGCATCTCATAACATGGATAACTTCATCGACGTATCATGGGGCATTATAGGTTCTGCGGAGAATGGCTTACTGATTTTACAAGCTATAGAAGGCTTTGCAAAGCAATATACAAAATATAGAGGGCTTGTGATGGCAAAATGTGAAAATCAAATATGGCAGCCTTACCTATTGGTTCTGCAAAAAGGTTACAAATAATTTCCTCTCTGACAGTGTTAGCAAACTTCAAACGTAATGTTTGTTGGAGAGTAGACGATTTTCAACACAAGAGTTCACTTCACTCACTTCACTATCTGGTTTAACTCACTCATGCAAAAAATGTATTGAGTATGCGATTCAAGAGTGGAAAAGAAAACAAGGCTATTCACATTGCAGCAAGATTCAAGGAAAGTAAAGGAATTTTCTTTCATCAAAATAATCAAAACAACTAGAAGATAAGGACAGCGTAAAATCAACCTCCAAGCCTGCCAACCTGTCAAATAAGCTATAACAACAACAAAAGACACCATATTGATAAGGCCTTGGTTTACTTCAAATTTCCATCACAAATCTACACTAGCACACTCCTATGTACATGGGAAAATCATACACTAACAAACTGCTCTCAGTTCTACAGTAAATTAGTACATGGAAAGTTTTGATTAATAAATGTAATCCATACAAAAGATTATACAAAATATCGTACCGTGTTTCAATCCAAGAGTACTGTCCTTAAGCTTCTGTTGTAAACTTTCTCTGCTTTATAATGGCTCCAATTGTTAAAAACAAATTTCTTTACATTTTCTGCAGTTACAATGATTTTGTATACTATCAACAATTATAAAATGTCAATGATTATTGTTATGTTAAATATGACAAAAACAAAAGTGATCAATATAGCGGTCTTCTTTTGTATCACTAAGGCTTTGTAACCTCTGTCTCCATGGGAGAAACCTCAGTACTTCCACTTCCAGGTGCTTCAGATGCAACAGGTGGTGCAGCTGCAGTAGATGTAGCTGCAAACAAAATGAAAGAATTATAGTGCATCTGAAAGAATTATAGTGCATCTGAAAGAATGATAGTACATAAGAAAGAATAATACTGTAGTGTATCAAAAAGGAAGGTCACTCTGTTTTTTTACAAAATTGACTTGTGATCCTATTGTAACCAAAATTTTTCATGCATATTTGTTTTGTATTTACACTATAAATGCAAGATCTCTAAATACAGAGTTCTTTCTTTCAACACCTCTCATAGGGCAATAAACAGTTCCCCATCTACTTCAACTTGAAGTATTTATTGGCAAAGTTCACCTGGTCCTGCCTAAGTTATCAGATGAAGTCCAAATATTGACAAAAGAACTGTTATGAGTAATGAATCCTGAGTGCATTCACACACACCTGCGGACTGGCTGGCAGCACTGCCGCTTGTTGTCAGTGTTGTCAGGGCAACTCGACGAGGCTGGGAGCCTGAAGTGCTGTTGACAGGATATAGGCAATACAGTTACTTAACTTCTACTATGTGTACATTTGTCTACAAAAGATTTAGGTTACAAAATGACAATACAGGTTTGGTAAAATGTGTCACGTCAGTCACAAACATAATATATTTTCCCAAGATACCATATGCAAGAACAAGTTTATAAAATACAAGAAAGTTTGCTTGAATAGAACTTATTCTAAGCCAGACAAATGATGAAAAATGGCATTCACCTGGGTTTACTCTCTGCACCTGAGGTCAATGTGGTGAAGGCTATTCTTCTTGGTGCTGTCCCCTGATTGGCTGAAGATGGTGAGGCCAGATGATTAGTTGAAGTGGCAACCACTCCTTGATTGCTAGATGCAGACTGTACTGCCTGATTCGTTGATCCAGAGGCTGACTCTGCCATCTGATTGGTTGTTACTGGCACTGACTGGGTACTTGTTGGGGTTACAGTTGATGCTGGTTGGCTTGGTGTGTCAGCACTGCTGAGGGTAGTGAATGCGATTCTTCTGGCCCCATTAGAACCACCTGCTGACCTGATCTGGATGGGATTGGCCTTTGGCACTGGAGCTTGCTGCTTATTGGCTGTTCCCTCTTGGTTGCAATTGACAACCACAGGCTCTGGAGATTTCTGATTGGGTGTCTGAATTTCAGGAGGCTTTTCATTCACTGAAGGAGTTTCTTCTGTTTTCTGATTGGCTACCTTTGGCTGCTGCTGAGATGGGGTTCCCAACTCATCAGGGTCAAAGGTCACAAAGGTGCAGTAGCCATCTGTAGATGAGATCATCAGGATGCTACCATCTTCTGACCTGCAGGGGGGAAATTTGAACAGTCTAGTTCATAACATTAGACTTTGTAATTATCAATAAAAATGTTGAAAAACAAAGTAAGAGCACTTTCAATCTTTAATCTTCTCATCTTCTATCATGTTGCAAAAAGACATCTATCTATTGTACATGGGTTAAAACAATGTCTAAATACCTCTTTAAAATTGTACAAGTCAGACATGTTCTATGACCTTATAAGAGGCTATCAAAAATGAGGCAGACACTCACCAGGCAAGGTCACTCAGCCTGTGGTAATGGATGTTGGAGATCAGTGCAAACGGTATGGTCTGCTGGGTGTCGTAAAAAAGCACCGAGTCCTCCGTCGCCACGGCAAACACGATACGGTACGGGAGATCGAAGAGTGGTTTGGTCAACTCGCCATCTACGACACAGGTCATGTGATGCAAGGTCAAATGTCAGTAAAGCAAGGATAACCTAGTAGACCCTTCATTCTATGACATTGCAAGACCAACATTTTCTGTCCACAAAAGTGCACATCAATGCAAATACATTCACTAAGTTACTTTGTGATAACTGCCTTGCAGTACTGAAAACTGTTGCTAGATGGTGCTCATAACAAAGCCGACAAAAGCTCAGGGAGTAACATACTCAAATAGATACATTAAAGGTACAAAACGAACCTGATTCCCCATTCTTGGCTTTCCTGAGCTCGAAGTACACTGGACAGCAGCGTATGGCCACAGTTGGCTTCTGTGGGCCTGGAAGATGGGCAACAGGCCTGAGGGGGGAGGAAAATGACCTTTCCTTACTTTTAGCAAGCATTGTAAAATACAAGAACCAAGACACTAAATTTGAGGGGCCTAGACAGGGTTCTAGCCAGGATTTTATTTCAGGCTAATGGTAATGGTAAGGAAGCTAAGCGACCAATTGGAGAGATGGTGTAGAGGGGGGTCTTGGCTTTGATGAACTGAGGAGATTTTGAAAATGTGAAGTAAAAAGCTGTGATCCTAAGGGTACCCATGGGGGGTACCTGGTGACTCGTAAGTTGTACATTGTAACTCAAAGGATCTTTTTGTCAGTCTGGAGGGTCATATCAATAGCTTTCATCTTTGATCAAACACTGTTTCACAAGTAAGTACTTGCAAAATACCATGAGGCTAGTTGAAAATTGGCCAAGTGGTCCTCATTTAGTGTGGTGGTTGCAAATGGCCCATTATGCTAAAATGTGCTAGCTATAACTGAAAGAAATGAAAGCAACTGGAGCTGACTTTGACAGGGACGTCCGTGTGAAGATGTAGCTGCTGTTGACAGTTTTGTCGTCCATCTCCACACATCCTGCGGGCGTGAGCATCAGCTCTCCGTCGGGCGTGAACGTCAGACGGCGTACAAACGAGCCCATGGAGTCGTCATGGAACATTCGGGACACCTTCTTGTTGGTCTGAAATGGAGCAGAGAAATTACCTCTGTGTTAAAACTTACCCAATACACCAATATTCAAAATTAACATGTGGACTGACAGTAGTAAAACTATCAAAACCATATTGAATTCTTGTACTAATGTTAGTTGACCTTTATTTGCGGGGTCCCCTGCTATATCATATTGCAATATTTTCAGATATTGGAGTAACCTGTACATCCATTGTTGTATCAGTTTCAGTTATTTGTTTATTAATTTATCAATTTCAAAATATTGCAGTTTAAAACCACTGTACGTCGTTTTTAAAATCAGCGGATATAGGTTACACTGCGGATAAAGGTGAACTACCATTACATGTATATTCTACTAATGACCAGCAGTACTTTGGTCCAGAATTCAACTTTCACCAAAAAGGTCCTTCCTCTAATTTTGGCCAACATACATACATACACACATACACAACATGCATTTTGACGATTGCAGTAATGACTGCAGTTCCCCCACATGTCAGTAGGGGGCAATACAGCACTGTACTTACTGTGCCATCTGGCTGTGGAATGTTGGTGACAAACTTGGAAATCCGGTGGACTACTTTCTTGGTGTTGATGTTGTAAACACGACAAATCCTAAAAGAAACAACATGGCAGCAACATATTTTTTTTTACTATACTCTATTCTTTTTCGTCTACTTCCTTTTTATCCTTGAACACTTATCGACTAAAACCAGGAGCTCTTTGTATTATATTTCAAGCATCTTTTTTATTGGCTTATCGATATAGGTAACATTGTCAGAACACTCACATGAATGAAAAGAGAACATTCTGTCAGTAGATAACTTACCTGTCTGTGCTGAGGGTGGCTACAAACTGGTTACATGGGTCCCATGCCACCCCCTGGACAAAGCTCTTGTGTTCGCTGAATATGGCAAGCTTCTCGCCTAGGACCAAAGTGAAACAACGTGAAACTATGTAGTAAATAGCCATAAATCAAGCAAGTACTGTGAGATATTTTGAAGGTTGCAGCATCATGTCGTAATCTACATGAAAATGTTTTGAAAAATGACAAATTAAAAAAAAATCTCATCATGGACATGTTGAAATATCGAACTTTTGATAACTGTTGCCATCTTTGAAAGCAAGGAAAAACTTATATATTGGATGAACATAAGGAAGCATAGCAAGACTTACCCCTCTCTATGTTCCACAGGATGGCACTGTTGTCCACAGAGGCAGAGGCGATACAGGTCCCATCCCGGGACCACGACAGATCATAGATGTCCTCCAGGTGACCTCTGCAGAAAAACAACAAGAGAAGAAAACAAACAGTTTTAACCTTCTGCTGTTGCAGAGTTGTGGTCCCGCAATCTCAGGTGATACAGACATGTTAAAAGATGCAGTAGCTGCATCAACACCAACACCAAATTGAAACTGTCAGGCAACAGAGGTCATGGTAGACCAAGAAAATCCTGAATGTGTTAGGAGAGACATCAAAATGTGTGGTCTGACTAAAGTGAATCCAATGGACCCGCTTGGAAGCGTGGTGTGAAGACTGCTGCCTACCCCAGTGTCAGGGACCCAAGCAGCAGTATAATCAAATGATGGATAATACTACTAGTACTACTACAATGTACTGTACCTACCTATGCTACTGCTGCAAGCCATATTTTCTAGATCAAACTAGCTAGGTTTACCCCTTTCTTTAAAGATATGTGGTGCCTTCTTTAAGGTCTTCAGTCTTATGCAGTTACAGTGATAATTAATCCCAAGACATGAAAGAGTCAAAAAGAAAGTGAACCTCAGCATCTTGTAGCAGGTCCAGAACTCCTTATTCTCAGACTCCTCCTCATCGTCTCGGAAGGGGTTACAGCCGTCATCTTGTTCCTTCTGACGCCACAGGAAGATCACAGACTCTGGAGAACAGTAAAAAGTAATGTGTCACTCAAGTTCATCAAAGTCTTGTTGTTACTTGTATGTCAAGCTTTGTGATAAGGACCAAATTCGGGTGTAATTTGGCACCCGCGTATTCCTTACTTCTACTTAATAAAACATTATTATCATAATTATTATCATATATACTTGAACACCATGTTTTGTTCCCAATCAACATATGAAACGTATCAAAAACAGCTGATTGAGTCAAGGAGGATCATGGAGGATTGTAGGAAGATGTTGGTTCTTAAGGCTTGTGAATATCTTTTTTTTGTGTCATCTTTCTACTTTCATCAACTAATTCAGTTTTCTGGTGCAAATTTTGTGACGGTCCAGGACCTTCTCTACTCTCACAGTCCAACATCGAATCAATCCCAATGTATCACTAAAGCATGGGTACATGACCCTTGTATACTACTGAGTCAACGTTAGTGGATCAGAGTTCATAAAAAAAAAAACGTTAAGAAACAAACAATAAAAATTTTATCATACTCACCATCTCCTGCTGATGCCAAAATGTTACCTGCATGAAAAGCGGCAGATGTTAAAAATGGTATTATAAAAATATACCATCACAATGAATACTAAATTATGTAAGAGCATTTCAGCATGTGAAGATACAATCATTATTCTTTAGAAAATAGTTTTGCTATTCATGCATAAAACAGAGTAAAAAGTTCACCTATTCAACATCTTATCTTATCTTATGTCGCAAGAATAGTGCTCTTTACTGTAACTTCTCGACGTGAATGTAATTGTGCCATAGAGTTCCCATCCCTCTCCCCATCGTAAACTTAACTACCATGTCCATGGTACCTATACATGTGGAAATAGCTGTAATTGCATACATATATGGAAATAACATCATATGAAGGGTACCATTTTCTTTGTGACCACATGTTTTATGGCCCACCATCACAATATCAATCTTACTTCACGGCTTAGCGACAGGTATGCTCTGAGCCTCGGCTGTCTTCTTGCTAAGCAAAAGTATGTCTACCATGACTAGGGTGTATAATGAAGCAGTATCTATCTATAGCCAAGTTCCCATTCGTCTGTAGATTTATGAACTGTGCCTGTGCTGAGACAGATACTATAAATTCATTTATTTTCACATGGACTTAATTTTGTGTAAGGAGTGGAGATCAGGAGGTATTTATGATTCACATATATTCTGTCTAATGATTTATTTTGCAGTAGAAAAGAAACTAACTTCAACTATTTTAACACTTACAGTAGCAATAACAATAATTAAAAGTACTATGCTAAAAGCTGATAACAGTGCTTACATTAGCATTGGCCTTGTGTTTCAAAGCAAACATTAACATTCTATGGTAGCAGCTGTTGTTAGGTAGACAGCAGAACCTCAGCTGGTCAAATACTTAATGCACAAACTGATTACAACACACTACAATGAAACTCAACTATCCCTGCACACTAACAAGTAACAGTAGTGTTACTATGGTTTCAAAACAATGCGAAACACGATCAGTCCTACAGATGCATATTCTAAATCAAAGCTCTTTTGATACCCTCAAGGATACCTAATTCCCATCTTAGGTTTCCCTGAGGAATAACAAAGAACACGTTGTACTGTAAATGCATTTAAGTTTGCATGGATTTAATTTTACGGTAGCAGGAAAAAAGGACTTTTCACTGTGGTTTTCAGTTTGCAGTAGCACTATGCACTGTTGTCTCTTACTGCCATTGAAAATGTTTGAAATAGTTTTAAGTTTGCGGTAAAGCGGCCACTGCGAAAACCGTGAACATTAAACCATCGTAAAAGTTTCTGCATTTACAGTATGTCTCCCTGAGAAAGATCACAGCAATACCCAGTTAATGATGTGTCTTGATGCTGTTGATAACATGACACCCGTGTTGCTAGGAGGCCAGACAAAATGCCATAACCTCATTATGTGGAAATGTCACAAGTAGGATCCTGTGCATCATGCGGGGTATATGGCTGCGGGGAGTAGTTAATTGCATGGACAACCTGTCCGGGGGCTCACATTAGGTCTGCTATATTGTATGATAGTAACAGTAGGTCTCCTGATGAAATTGAGTCTGTGGTTTCACAGAGAAGCACGCCAGAGCAATCTGCTGTAAGAAACACTGGGTATGGGATTTCTGGATTTAACATTACCTGTTCATGGTCTAAGGATAGGACTAGCTTTGTGGAAACTTACATGTAGATACTGCTATTTTTGTTTTTAGATGGTCGGAGTTTGTCTATTTGTTGTCAATTCTATCTGACTATGACATTGTGATATTCCTTCATACACTTTTCAGAAAAAATACTTCTTCTCTATCTGACAGGCACAGGTTAACCTCAACCAGGCTCCGCATGTTGCTGTTTTCTACTTTTCATCTCATCTTGCCACTTTGAGGTATTCAAATAACTGTAAATATACACCAGGACAAATAAACACACAGATCCCCCATTTTAACGGAGGTAATAAGACATCTAGAGTGATAGTGTATAGGGTACTGACCTGTGGGACAGAAGCGGACCACGTTGACCGGTCGTGAGTGCCTGATGAGGTTAGCCAAGAACTCCACATAGCCACGCCCCTCCTCATCCCTCTTCACCTCCCACAGCTGGAAGGTACATCAAAGTTTCCCAATGTTAAGTAATTAGTTACCATCATCATCATCGACATCACCACATTTCAGTGCACACACTGAGGTAGACTGTCATTGACTTCCTCTGTTATTTGCTTTTCTTTGTAGTCCTTTGTTGCAGAAGCTGACTAAGTAAATGTGTTGTCATCACTGGGAGGTAGGGAGACAGATTGGGGGTAGGTTGGACACAGATGCCAACACTTTGCTCATCAACATTCTGGACAAATAGCTAGCAACAAATGAACACCTCTTCCAGGTGGCCATATCAAGGGCTGGTGCATCACGATATTTCATATGGACTCCTACATTGAGAAGAAGTCAGCAAGAATACATGGTTCCATCTACTGACTGCCAGAAAGTGTGCAACAGTCTATGAATCAGCACCAAGGACAGTTGCTGATAATGGACTCCTCTGGCCCATAATCATTAAAGTTCTTGTTTTTTACTACTACTAGTGAGCTGTTCTCTTTGGGGGTTAGAGTAGTGTTTCAAAAGAATATCAAGAAGAAGGTTAAGTCAGCAAGAATATGGTTCCCCATCTATTGACTGTCAGAACGTGTATAACTGTTTATGAATCAGCACCATGGACAGTTGCTGATAATGGACTTCTCTTGCCCAGAATCATTACAATTCTAGTTTCGTACTACTACTGTGCTGTCTTCTTTGGGGGTTAGAGTATTGCTTTAAAAGAACATCAAGAAGAAGGTTAAGTCAGCAAGAATATGGTTCCATCTATTGACTGTCAGAAAGTGTACAACAGTAAATGAATCAGAACCACGGCTGATAATGGACTCCTCTGGCCAGGAAACATTACAGTTCTTGTTTTGTACTACTAGTGTGCTGTCTTCATTGGGGGTTAGAGTATTGTTTTAAAAGAACATCAAGAAGAAGGTGTAGTCGGCAAGAATATGGTTCCATCTACTGATTGTCAGAGAGGGTACTACTGTCTATGAACCAGCACCATGGAGAGGTGCTGAAAATTGATTCTCCTGCCCAGAATCATTACAGTCCTTGTTTTTCACTACAAGCACCATGAATTCTTTTAGGCCAAAGTTGTGTTTTTAAAAGAATGTTCTTAAGAATCTGTAAGTTTATCTCTGCATTGTACATTGTAGATTTTAGTGAAAGAAATGAGAAACATACTTGTGGCAAGAATACACTCTCCAACAGAAATGAGTACACGAAGTACATGGATTTCCTCAGTTCAATGAAACTACTACCTTAGTTTCCTAGCATTTAATGATTGGCTCTGTGCCTGAGGGCAGTAATGCATTTAAGAGGAGTAGGTCAAGACAGCTTTGCAAGGCCAATACCTGGATACACAAGGCATCTGTATGTTAATAAGATATGAGCCTTTACTAAAACCATTAGGAGGAAAACTGGCATGCATACCAACACCTGTTTAGGTATAGATAGTATAATGGGGATATTTATGTGGCAGTAGGGGACTTACAATGTACTTAGAATACTGAAAACTGTTGAATTGTGCAATGATGGCAGTTAAAGTACTAGTAAAAAGATAATTCAACTGACCATCACAGTTCTTATCTAACAAAATTACATCAACTAGTGAACTGGAAGACGTATGGGCAAATTGACCTACATGTAGATCGATGAATCAAATATTTTTTCATCAAAAACATAATTTCAATACTTAGTAAATTGTAAGATAATAGCAGCAAAAGTATAAATAGATTTATACAAGAACCTCTGGATGCTGGTAACAATATTTGAAGTTAATGTACTGGCCAGCCTTTAGGAATAACACAATCTACAAAGAATATCACCCAAGAAGTAAAAATGACGTCGTAACAGCCAAATAACTGCTTGACCCCTATGACCTCTAGGATACATGAAATGTTGCTGACATTTCCCAAATCCCGTTATCAGGATTTTGCCGGGCCATTACCAAACCGGGCATGCATCACAGGCTCTCACAGACTTACAACAAAGATCTGGACCAAAAGGGAAACAAATGAAATAAGCGCTTGGCCAATAAGAGGATTATGGAAATGGGATATATCAGGTCACTCTCTGTCAGGCTCTGGCTTTTTCTATCCAAACTACGTTAACTTGTCCATTGGAAAAGTTATACACATTTCAGACTTGGTGGGTGAACTGAATCTGAATATTTTTCAGCAAAAAATTTGTTGTGTTTGTGTGTGACGATACCAGCACCAAAATTATTGGTTAACAGCTTGAGATATCTCTTCTCTTATTATCATGGCCTCTTGTTTTATATGGCTCACGATTTTGTAACAATATTCTTGGCTACTATACTTAGTAGAGAAAGTATTGATTAAGACATATCCAAGGTAACTCAAAGTTGAATATTTTGGGATACTTGATATGAGCAAAGAAAAATCTATAATTTCTCCTGTAATTCTCTTCAGTGACATATGAATTATTCATACATTCATGTAATCTTTGAAAAGAAGATAGTGCAACCTTTTGCCATGAAGACCCAAATCAGATTAATAAAAATGCACTGGAAAGACCTCCAGGCCATCAACTTCCCATTGACAACATAAGTAGGCTGTTGTCTACATACAAACATTGTCCAATAAATATACACAGTAATACAACTCGAGCAGTAAGGTGTAATAGGCAGAAGCTCTAATACTGTTTGGAAAACCATCAAATGTATTTGGAAGACATACAGGCCATCATAGTAATGTCAAAGAACAAATTTCAATCTAACCTTAATGGTCATAGCAAGGTGGTCTCTACATAGATGTACCAGTAATGTTGTGCATGGCAGCATCACTGGATGGATATTCACCCAGCTTAAAAAATTGGGTGCACCAAACTTTTTTTGGTTGCACCACTCGAATTTAAGTAGAATGTCAGAAAAACCTAATAACAAAACATAGTTACATGCTATCAAGTTCTTAAACAAGTACCATGACAGACATTTTTATTATCTTTCTAACCCTTAGATGTCAAGAATATGATGTATACTAGTACACTTTGATATATTTACATACATAAACCCATGAAAATATTTGGGTGCAGAAAATAATTGGGTGCACAGCTCCAATTTTGGGTGCACCTGGGTGCACATGCACCCAATATTTCGAGCCCTGATATAAGAATACATGCTGTATTTTCCTCTTTTTGGAATACCCCTGTTGTGTTGGTAGTTAGACAGACATTAGCCGTAACAAAGTGGGACAAGTTGTCTAATGACCTTTAGTGATATCTATCTAGACTTTGTGCTGAGAGTAAGCCAGCTTTGGGAGATAAGACCAGTGTTCATTAAGATTTTCTGTTCCAAAAGAAATGATATGCAGGTGACCTAAATTCAGTGTTCTTAAAGACTTGCTAGCCGCCATGCTAGACAGAGATGTCTAGACCAGTAGCAATTCTGTGGCACCTCGTACAATGAGGATGAACTGAACTGAACTAAAAGAGATTGTCCAACACTTTTACAATTTCTACAGAAACTTTGGCATGCCTCAGGGAAAATGGCTCAAGTAAAGTTACTTTATTGTGAACATTTATATAGTGACAGACTTGATACACATATTCTTTCCAAATGAGTAGACTTGGTACACTAAAGAGCATTTCATATACGACAATAGAAACAAAAGAAATTAAATTCAAAACAAGAAATCAATGTTTCATACAACTGTGAAGTTTTTTGTTTTCTTTACAAAATAAACAATACCATTTCAGACAATTATATGCTCCACTCTCACATGCCATCCTAAGGTTTCTGACTTGTTGAGCAGCAACATTCAATTCCTGCATGCCTGCAGGAACAAACTTGGACCCTGGCCAACTCATCCTTTGGGAACAAATTTGAACCCGGGCCAACAGGCAACAAGCAAAAAGGCCAAGAACCTAAAAAAATGGAGGTAAAATGACAACACTAAAGCTAGACGTATATTTCATCAAACCTCAATAGTCATGTTTCAATGTATTGATGCCATCAACATATGGCACAACACATCGGAAGGCTCTTCAGTACCAGCTGTTAGGTAAAAGTACTGTTGCAGATATTTCTGTCACAAAAATTCAATATATACAAAGGCATGCAGCTAAATCACCATATGCTACAGACAGGCTACCATTTTCAACAGAAAAGTCCATATAAAAAGCTAGCATCAATTCCAATCTAATTTTCAAGCTTGAAAGTGTCTCTTCTAACATACATGTAATAAGCTGTGGGCCTTACACATCAAACAAAGATTAATTGCAACAAACTTGAAACAAGATAAGAAGAGGTAGCTTGGAGATATAAATCCTAAGTCTACAGGCAAACATTGATCACAGTTTCATATTGCAGGGCTTGAAATACACAGCTGCTATCAACAATTTACAGAAAAAAGAAGAAATTTAACAAAAAAAATTCAAACAACTTAGCAAACCCTCAAGCTAAAAGAGGCTGGAGCTGACTACTATCACCAATTAAAAATTACAGAAATAAAAAAAAAATTAAGTATTTCAAGCTCTGCATACAGCTATAGTGCATTCATCATCCTTCATGGCCTTTTCTCAAAGGTTTGTCATGCAGATTGAACCATACATCATGTATCTGCACCTTGAGTGCCCATTGTGCAACTTGCCAATACGAGCCCAGTGACTCAATATCTTCCCCTACAAGGGCAGTAAATTAACTGTTCCCAACGGTGACATTGACTATGCCCACTATTGGTGTACTCAGCCGTTATGGAGTATAAAGGCAATAGCTTGTGACAAAACTGGGACAAAGTTGTACTCAAGGTGTAACAGAGAAGGTTGGTCTGTTATCATAGGGATTTTGTGGGATTAAGGCAAATGTTCACTCCTGCCAACAAATAATGTTATGTGCCTGAAATAGCTGACAAGAGACTCAGAATTTTCTTCTTGTAATTTGGGAAAGTTGTCCGCAAATACCCATCTCATCCTAGGGGTACAGAAACTTTAGGAGGTTCCAACACTACAGGGGGTATGGACTGCAGAATTCCAGGGGGGTATGGACACTACAGAGAATATGGACATTACAGGGGGTACAGAATTCAAGGGGGTACGGACACTACAGGGGATATGTACACTTTATATAGTGGTACAAAAAAGTATACTGTAAATGCAGAAACTTTTGCAGGGGTTTTATGTTGCCTGTGTTCGTGGTGGTAGTTTTCCGCAAGCCGCAGACGATCCATTTTCCTACTATCGCGAAATCAAATCCCTGCGAACGCAAATGCATTTACAGCAGTATAGGGCACTAAATTTCTATTGTACAAAATGTAGAAAATGGCTGTATCTATTGATTATGATAGCCATCATGACTGTGTTGTTTTTGTATGAGAATGAAACAATTTTTCATCCAATTTGACTCTGCAGGCAGTCGTGACATAGGTTTTAGTGCAGTCAAAAAAATATGATGGTGGAGAGTTGGGTTGGACATAACTAGGACAAACAGGGTACCAGAGTGGATCAAAGGGAAGTTCTGGTCACAAAGTGTCAAGCCATCTGAAGAGAATAATTAAACACTTCAGGGTTCCTTAAGAGCTTCAATCTTTTTTTGTTGCAATGTCAGCACAAGATGTGTTATGGTTCACTGCTAAAAGCGGTTAGAGTATATTCTCTACTTGTACAAGGAATACAATGTGTCGTACGGATGTAACGATATAGACAAAACTGGGACAATAGTCAATAAAGACAAATGGCCTGTGTTAAAGGCCGCCAGGCCAAGGTAAGCAATTTCTTGGTTAAGTCACGTCTGCCCCTGAAACAGCACCACCACCACACACTGCATGTGGACAGATAACATAGATGTCCTGTAGAGTGCAAGAAATCACTCACAAAGACGTAGCTCCAAGACAATGGCTAGTATACCTAGAAGCTGGACTTTTGCCTGAAGTTAGGTAGCCTACGGTAACCTTAAACTGAATAATTCAAAGAGGTTTGTATGGCCACAACTTCCATCTTACACTTCAATTTTGATATGGAGCCCTGTTGTAATTTTGATGCTACATTGTTGTATTTCAATACTACATTGGACACCACTGGGGGTATGGACACGAGTCAATTGCACCTCTTGCACATTCTGAGGTGAAGATAAAGTATGTGAGCAAAAACTGTCAACATAGTTCAGAGGTTTCGAAAAATTGTTACATATTTTTCTGACGTATACTTATGTGTCTAAAAGAACCTTAGCATAACTTTACTTTATGTTTTCTCGCATCGGTTCACCCTCAAAATATTTGACTCCAATTTGGGGCAACAAAAAATGCAACCAACATTTTCGGCCAGATGTGAACGCTACAAGGTTCCAGGCTGTACGATAAGAATAATTTCAAACCTCTTCTTGGCACTCGAATTGCTTCCAATCTTTTACAACCCTCCTGATTCAATTCAAGGCCCTTTGGTCATTTCCCTGGAGTTACTCAATTGAGTCCTTTGATTGTACTGAGATTAAAGTCACGGTCCCAACAGTGAGCTTTGGGTAGTAATCAACAGCCTTTCATTGATCCATGATTGTACAATCCTTTTTTCCAAAGATAGGCACAGATCATATTATGCCTATAGATCGTACCTCATTCAATCCTTTGAAATTTCATCCAGACTTATTTCCGAGTTTTCTCCCAGGGGATTGTTGTCAAGGTGATACACAAAGTTTGTGTCTACAAAGTCTTAACAGTTTATGCATTAGCTTGGTATTAAGTACACCCACATTGACTGAGGTAATAATAGGGGGTGTTTCACTGATTGAAGTCCCACATGGCAACTAGTCACGTAGCGGCAAACTCACATGTCACTACATGTGCAGTTAATAGAATTACACGTCCCTAACAGGCCGTTGTTTATACCTTGAACTTTTACTCAAGGAGAATTGGCAATGGGGGATTCACTTCTTTCATGACATTTTGAAGGTCCGTAAGGACCATATTAAGTACATGTATTGTATGCCCCCCAATAATGACAATAGCATTTTTGCCAGACTGAACTGTGGAGAGTAGCTCAATCTATAAAACTATAAAAATCCATACCTTCTGCATAATTTTTCTATGCACAGTGTGAAGGCATTGTTGAGTTTCTGGCATGAAATATGTTTGACTCTGCAGCACAGCAACTTACCAACCTAAAACTCATTTTTGTTTGAAATCACAAACTTGTAATAGGTCAAATCTGACAACCAAGAAGTTAGAAAGGCAACATTTTCAAGAACATATAGAATGTTTTCCCTGACCTATTTGTCAAGCTCCCCGCACACAGCATGCCCTTAGTATTGTGTGTGTGAACAACAGAAAATATCTACGCCAAGCTCTGATTAGCTACTGACAGAAGAAGAAACAAGAAGAACAAACCAGCAAAAGTATATGAATGTATAGAATATGTATTCCCTTACTGAGGAAAACATGATAATAAATTAATGGAGCAATTAAGATGTCAATAAGCATTAAATTGAAAGAAAGCTACTTTCTATGCATACATATTGATTCCAATTGTGCTGCCTAGGCTTGAGGGTAAATTGACATCCTAAGAGATAAACACAATGCACTGGCATTGTTTGGAGTGTACATGTACTACCAGCAACCCCATTTCAAAACTGCTTTTGATCTAATGTTACTTGGCAAGCCTTAGTGAGAAAATTGCTTTCTGACAAAAGACAATGGACGTTACGTAAAACATCTGACCATTTCCAAAATCATATACAGTTGCTTGAGTAATTGCAATTTGGCGTGCTTCCTGGGTGAATGTGCACAACTGATGATTAACTCATAATTGACAGTATTGAGCCTTTTGAAGTGCTCAGCAGGAGATAGTTGGCCCCATTGATTGCCCCTATTTGCCTTTTCAATACCGTCTATCTCATAATGCAAATATGATAACAGGAGGTGAGAATATAATCTACTGAAAAGAAAAAAAAGAAATTAAAAAATTCTGACTCTTGGTTATACGCATTACCAACTGAATCAAATATATAATAGCAGCAAGAAAACAAGAAAATTTTTTTCAAGAATAAGTTACAAAAACAAATTGTAGTCATGGTATTAGTAATACATAAAAGGCAGGCAACTGCCTGGGGAAATGATATAAAATTTTCCTATTCATTCTTTTTCTTTTAATGACAACCCGATTAACTTCATTTCAGTCATAAGAACTGCATGCTACAGATGATATCTATTCTGGTACTGTCTTTGTAGAGGCACTCAGCAATCAAAATATGTCTTTTGATTTCATGTCAGACAAAAGAAAAGTTACCCAGAGGGAAAATATTGCATAGGTCAAATACTCATCCTTGTCATGATTATTTTGCAACAGTAAACTTAGGATTTACCTTAGCTATATTTGGCAGACTCAACAAAAACCAAAAATTCCTCATGGAGACAAGTAGACATTGCTAACAAAGGAAGGAAGACAGTCAATACTCTTTACTGGCAATAATTGCCATTTCAATCAACTCTTTGTATGAGATTGATTGTGGTATAACCGTTAAGCTATTTTTAAACATTCTTGGCTGTCTCAGAGGAAAGTGAATATGCTCTTTATCAAGGAATGTCATTTCACTTATTTCCTGTTTCCAGGCAGTATCACAGGTCGATGACCCTTGGAGCTTCTGGAGAGTCATCTAATATTCAATATCAATTAGTAACTCTATCCATGGTGTAGATTAACTTCAACAGTATATTGGATTCTTCAGTAGAATGTGAGCAACTTCCTGTTTTGAAGCAGTAGCATTACATACAGGTCAGTAACCCCTGAAGATTCTTTAAAAACGTCACTTGTACAAAGGGTTTTGTATGAGCGCTGTTAACCTCTCCTTGGTGCTGATTTTTGTGTTATTATGCCTGGTTTTATGAAAAGGATACTGACTATTTGTTTTGAATGTAAAGTTGTCTCAAGAAGCTTCAAATCTTCAAAGTGCAGAACAAATGATTCCCAGCATTAAAATGAAGGTTAACCATCCACTTTTACAGGTTAAAAAAAGCTACTTTCAATATGTGATTGTGGGATTCCACTTGAAAACATTCAACAGGCTGCCGCTAATATTGTATTGTATTCTTCAAATTTATCATTTCTCTGCAAATCCCTTCCTACCGACCCTAATTTTCTTAGGACTAAAACAGGAAACACAACTGTTTTTCCCTAGGCCTTAGAAGCCCCAGAAAATCTTTGTTTCTGGCACTACCTCTGACATAGGCAAGTTGCCAACAAAGGTAAGCCAATGTTTTACCACTATTTATTACAGTGCGACGGCACCATGGGCATGGCAATGGACATCCTGTCCGAAGGCTGCAATAAGGCCTGGTAATGTTTCAAAGTCTTAGAGGCTCAGCACTATTACATGGGTCAATAAATTTCTGCAAAGGATCATTGAACTTGGCAGTGGATCGACCCTTTACTGGATTCTAATGGAAATTCGATTAAACATCAATTTCACTAGAATCTCTTTGATTGTAAAGCTGCAACAAAAGATGAGCTTATAGTAGTGGGCTAATTCATGCACCTTATTGTATCGCACAAAGTCAGGAAGCATAGCAATTACACACAATATATATAGCAAACTCTTTGATGGGAGCAAATGTAAATGAAACAAGTCTGTGTTAATGACGAAAGATAACAGGTGTTATCTGAAACGTCTGTTTCCAAAATCATATCCAGTTGTTTGGACGGATGTGCACCTGGATGTCTAACCTTCATCGACAAAACAATTGAAGTTTTTATTACCTAGAGACTCACACCAAAAGAGCAGTGCAGGTCTGTGCACAGTTTGCTATACATCACCCAGGAAAAGGTACTGTATGTAAATGCTTTTATCTGATACAGTTTGTTGTCTGCTAAAGACTATTTTTCATGATGATAATTAAGGCATTGAAAATTTCTGACATAAGAAATTTCATAGTCACACAAATGTACACACGCCAGGATATTTAGCTAGGATCTTATTATAGGGGGTCCAAATTTCTTGGTGAGTTGCAGTATATAGGCTTGACTATTGAAGGGGGGGGGGAGGGCATCCATCTTCCATAGTGAAGAGTTTAAGAGAACTTTAAGTTAAAAAATGGTGCATTCTAAGGTATCCTGAGGGGCAAACTTACTGTCAGAGAGGTAATAACAGTAGAAGACTGTGACCACAGATGACCTAGTGGCATCCCTGGTCAATCAAATTTCATGCTTGTCAGAGGATCTGCTCCCCAGTGTAAGGGTGTCTAGTGCGTCCAATTTCTTGTTATTTTAAGAAAAGCGTGACCAAATGACGCCATGATGCCTGCCTGCGTAAAAGCCTGGTACACGCATCTCCACAATCTCTTCTGATCAGTCCCTTACCTCTATATTGAATCCCTGCTGTAGTTACAGGAGCTAATCAAACAGACAGGCTATGACGTCTCAACCTTTCCAAAACCACAGGGGTCCGTGCCCCTCTGACATTTACGTCGCTCCACATTTTTCCCACCTGAAAGCAGACTGTTTAGAGCAGATCTACCTGACATTTTGATTATCTGAAATATGCCTTTACATAATCCGGTTAATAAAGTCAACGGCTCTTGACATTTGAATGATGGCAGGAGTCGATGAAGTGTCGGTTCCATTTAGACAAAGCTTACCCCGCCCGGCAGGGACGACAGATGATGACGATGATCAGGGAAAATCCACCAATTTCAGCAGCTAAGATTCAATGATTTTGTTATGTTGTCACAGCCAAAAGCAAACAGGCATATCTTTCTACAGTATATTTAATCGAATTGGCGATGCTTAATCTTTTCATTCATATTTGTTTATGGAGTAGGCAAAAAGCTCACACTACAAACATGTATACATGTAATATACCCTCTCCTTAGAAACAAACAAACAAAAAATTACTAGTATCACCGACGTAAAACAAAACATTCATAAAACAGAAGACGAATAATGTAAGCCTAGGGGAACATAAGAATCTTCCCCTTGATTGATTGGAAGGGAATTAAACCTAGGACCTAGGCTTACATCATCAATGTGCCTCTGTCCTTCATACGAATCAGACTGAAAAAAAGGTCTGTCTTAGTCAGTGCCAGGCCACTGAAATCAATTAAAGCAAGAAGAACCTGACTTTGTGGATGACATCCACCCATGCACGCATTGATTTTGGCCTGTTTCCCAGAAAGAAAAAGAAACCTCAGTTCTTTAACTGATGGGTGATGTATAATAATGCTCGAAACCTAGTAAAAACTATGTCTTGGAAAAACAGGAAGGTCAATTCAACTTCTTTCTACATTTGTAAAACTAATGGCAATGGGGGGGGGGGGGTACTGGTACTAGCCTGGATTCCATACCCCAACCTCAAGATATATCTTTCGTATTGGGGTCTGGCAACATGGCTGTAGAAAGGTTCTCGAAGGCCCATTGATCAGTGGGAGGAGAACCTAGGATTGATGACCACTCTCACCACAGGTAGCCAGCTCATCCAGCTACAACACACCACAGTTGGTCAGCAGGCTATCACAGTAGAGAATCAGCTACGTTATGGATTCAAAAAGTACAGTTGGGGGTCTTTAACCAATCATGGCAGGGGTGTAATTACCTCCTGCTGATCCTGTGTTGTTCTATTGGTGGGGTTTTTTGCCCACTATAAGGTGCAAAATTGAGAAGAGTTCCTATCCCATCCGGCCAGACCCCTGCACGATAGATACTTGAGATCGAGCTGGGGTTTGGTAACCAGGCTATACTGGTACAGGCAAGAAGCAAAATGTTTATAATAAGCCTCACCTCACCTCACTAGTTTTTCTTTCCCCCCCTTATAATAAGCACTCTCCTCAAAATCATACAATTTAGAAAAGAAAAAGGAAAATACAACATTCATATAATACAAGATGAATAATGCAAAACTAGGGAAACATGACAATCTTTACTTTACAAATGCAAGCGGGCCATTTGAAAATACGACCTGAAAATGATTTATTTTTTCTATCCCACACCTTGTCTTTGCTTCCAGTTTTCAGACCATGTACATTTGTACAGTAGTGCTATCTACAAAATGTAAAAAAAAAAAAAAATTTTTAGAAAGATCAGCATTTTCGAGAAAGAGATAGGTAACAGTATATGTAGCACACTTATTGAGACATTTCTTAAGACTTGCAGTGTAAAGACAATACCACCAACATATATTATCATTGGACTGTTTAACTGTATTCAGGAGGAAATCATGACAGGTAAAATCTATCAAATATATCGTGGTATGTAGGCAGATCCAATCGGTAGATTGGTACAGTAATACTAATAACTTGTCCCCCTTAATTACAACTTGACAGACTTCACGTACATGTACCAGGTAACAATACAACACTTTGGACATCAGCCAAGCTCAGCTTGATACAAAAGAAAAGCTCTTACTTTAATGAGAATCTCTCTCAGACATAGATTTTGTGATAATGAAGTGCCTACCTGCCACTAATGTCAAGGTAACATATCCTTTAGCAGGATTTTGAGATCATTACCAAGAAGTGTGGAAATGTAGACGCACACACGAACACAGACAATACAAACAATGTACATGTATCATTGGCAAATTCTGTTTTGCTACAATGATAAAAATGAAATAACGAGAAAACACAGGCTATGTATTTTGCTTCATATCATAGGAGGTCGTATGTATGATTATAAGTCTCCTACATGTATATACCTCCTATATAACCTCTATCAATATTAATCTGCCAGGATACATTCATACATATACATCAATTTAATAATGATTTTTAAAGTGTTTGAGAGAACTCCAGTGCTGGACCCCTTTTCCCAGCTATGCAAATACATACATTGTATTATAGTTCAGGTATGCAGTAGTGCATTACAATGAGGGATGTAACATTGGAGATCTCTTAAAATGCATTTTTCAGGGTAGCATATACATGTAATGCAAATGTACGACATCTGATGAAATTTTAAAACTTAGTAGACATTACAGTTGTAAGTTCAAGCATATCACCAATTCAACTCTTTCCAAACCACAGTTCTTCCAAAGAGAAATTCAGCCCTTCAGCTGTATAAACACAAGGTTATTATGGATGCCTGGGAGCTCCCTACAATATCTCCTTCCAATCTTGTGGCTGACAATGATGAAAAATGTCCTCCAAGGCCTAGTACCAGTATTGGTAGTCTGGGATTTTTGCCAACACGGCAAACATGTACATGTAAGTGCATGTAAGATTTATGACACAAGTTAAAGATAAGGTTGCAAAAGGTAGTCTACAAGTATGAGGTAGGGGCATTGGTACATGCTACCAGTATAAAACCAATATTTCTCATGGGCCTGTCCCCCCAAAAATTAACTGTAAAAATTCATTAGACTGATCAACGGAAAATTAGAAAATGAACAAGAACGGTTACTATGATGTAATTGATTGGTTAGAAAATTTAACAATTCAAATCTGTCTTTTTTGGCACAAAGGTTCATTTTGAGGTTAGCACTAAATGTGAATTGAAAATCATTAGTATTCCAATATACAATTTGATCATAATTAGTAGTACTAAAACAGGTACATGTAATGATGTCTTGCTCTCAAAAATAAGATATGGTACAACTACTGTACTATTATAACCATGTCCAAATTCAAGTCCAGCCCTGGACCTGAACCTCTGGAACTGGACTGTAGTTGGACCTCAATTTTCTGTACCAGTATCCAGGCTTAGTATATAAGACAAAACTCAAGGGCCATTTGAACCACAGCAGAACACAAATAACATCTACCAACTTGTCTATCTTTAGATCTTTGTACTGTAATATATTAAGAGTTATGGCAACATTGCTACCAGCAAATGTGTGAAACTTTTGATCATGTCAATTTCTGACTGTCAAAAACAGCCTCAAGCCTTCACAATCTTCTGTTATATTGTATTTATAATCAACTCTTGGCAAGGTGACAGGAATAAGCTTCAGCAGTACATGTATACTTTCATCTCCGGGGGATGCTTAGATCTATGTTCCTGATATTGGTTTTCTCAATCATACCCAGAGGACTGGGTCTCATTATAACTTCTATCATATCTCCTAGAACCTGTTTTCCTTTGAGATAGAAATGATCAAATACACAAGTCATGCATGTACATGTACATTTGTACATTTTTCTGGATGAGATGTACATATTTCATATTATACTGTAAATGCAGAAATGTTCGTGATGGATTAATGTTTGCAGTTTTTGCATTGACCACTTTACCGCGAACTTAAAACCACCGCGAACATTTTTCTATTACAGGTATTAGACTGCAGTCAATGTGTTAACGTGAACTTAAATCCGTCGCAAAAAGCCCCTTTTCCAGCTACCGCGAAATTAAATCCCCGCGAACTTAAATGCATTTACAGTATGTCTTTGTCTCATGAGTCTTTTAAAGATTATGCAGACAGCCATAGAAATAATTCTTATAATGTTCACTTACATGCAAACATAATGGTGCATATCTATCAAAATGTCAAACTCTGCCAATAATTTTTTTGAAAGAAGTAACTCTCTCGCAGATCATTTGATTATTCATGCTCATATAACTCTCTTATGTGATATTTGTAAAATCCATCTTTCGGTTTCAATCAAATCTGAATTGGCATCATGGGTCTGTGAGGAAAGCTTTAAGCCATAGGGATAGGGAAAATGTAATTACAATATGACGCACATTGCCAGACAGTCTTTTACCATAACAAATTGGCTGTCCATTCAATTATTCTCCAAAACCTTGTCAGTACCTCATATAAATTCTGTACATGTACTGACACTACTACTCTTCCTAACAACACCCTAAGGGGTTTATCCCTTTCTTCTTCACAATCATACATCAACTTCTCCAAATAGAAGAAATCTTTAATACTTCAATAGTTTCATAGTTTGAATGTAGACATGCGTACATCACATTTCCCTTAAGATTTTTCCACTGTTCCTTGATATCTGAAATCCCTGCAGCTTTTCTCCACAGCTGGTGCAATGTCAGTGCAATCATTCTCACATTTATCTTGATCTGTTGTCGCGGCATGGTGATGTCGATAAAATTTCTCGCGCCCCTGGTACTCAGTGGAGCTTCGGATTGATTCGGCTGTACGCGATACCACGACACAGGCATAAAACATTCATGGGAGTTCCGTCAGATATTTCTTTATCAGTTCTCAATATTATATATGACAAGTTCTTTTGGAATTAAAACAGCTTGCTAAACAAATATCTGCAAAAGCAGCTTAGCTCTCATAGCCAAGACAAGCAAGCTTAATCCAGATTAATTGCAGTAATATTAATCTAAATCTAGATTATTCTACAGCTTATCTTTTTTTAGATCTAATCCTTATACATTCAGTAGATTCTGAGCTTATGACTAATAAAGAATTTATGATTTGTATGACCTGACAAGATAGGTCTGCAATAAAAACGTCAATCCGGACTGTAAAGACTACTGTTTACAACAGAGAAGAACATTTTTTGAAGGAAATATTGATTGGTCATTCCTTTCCGTAGTGTGTATGTCTGTACCATGTTACTTTCAGTTAGTGTGTGCACACTTTTACATCTTCCCAGGTTCTCACGATCTTAAATCTGGCTGTAACGGAGCATGTTACGTTTGGTAAGCGTACCCTTTTATGTCCTTCTAGCGAGCTAAGCACTCTTTCATCTTGCCGTAATGGAGCAGTGTAACATCAAACAGAATCTGCATAACATGGCCGTGACATCCTCTGTGAGATGGAAGCTTGCTAATTCCTTTTCACAATGCTTATGTCTGTATCACAAGTTTTTTTAAAACACAGTCATGTACAATTTTACACCTTCCTTGCGGACTATATGCATACTCTTAAATCTTACGCTGTCACTCAGCAAGATGAAACGGAATCTGCATAACATGGCTGTGTCATCCTCTGTGAGATGAAAACTTGGTGAATTCTTTCTACAATATTTATGTCTGCATCACGCCTTTCTTTAAACAGTCATAAACAATTTTACGTCTTCCTAGTGGACTATACATGCTCTTAAATCTTGCAGTCACTGAGCCAGATCAAAGAGAATCTGCATGAAATGGCCATGACATCCTCTTCAAGATGAAAACTGGGTAATTCCTTTTTTCAATATTCATGTCTGTACCACACGTTTCTTTTATCAGTCATGTATAATATTGCGCCTTCCTTGAGGACTACATGCACTTAAATCTTGTACTCACTGAGCAAGATGAAACAGAATGTGCATGAAATGGCCGTGACATCCTCTGTGGGAGTGAAATATTGCTGGAGGGGGATGCGTGACAGTGCATTCGTTATGCTGCCTCCTTTAAGTCCTTATCTACCAGAGCTACATATATGATATATGGACTGCATTAAACTCTTCAGATGTGGTTAGCTTTAAACTTGGCCACACACTGCCAAGTTCAAGAGCACTTCTGTAGCCATTTCTCGTGAACCATGATGGCACCATGATAGATGTATGAACAGACTTCAAACATAGGCTAAAAGTCCCTTGATGTCAAAGATATGCAAATCGGAGAGGCCTTTTAACTTCTGGACTTAAAAAAACACTGGTACCTGCATACAATATGTACATATACCGTGGCCTGGCTGCAGTACTGGCACGGAACGATATGATGATGATGATATACTTCAAAAGATAAAGGTGGCCCAAAACTATGTCTACATAGTATTTTGTCTGATATTATTGTGACAACTGTCTGGCTTAGGAAAATGATTCTGAGTCTTCAAGTAAAGGTTCTAAATTCTAGTAAAAGTTATAAATTCTGAATTCTAGTGAAAGGAAATAAAGTGAAACAGGATCAGCCAGTATCCCAACAATAAATGTGTGCAAATTTATCCTGTTCAATATGATATTTGAAGGGGTGTGCAAACTTATCAAAAAACAATGGGCCAATCTGATAATAATGGAATAAAATTGGGATGGCAAAGCGATTGGGCCTTGATACATAGGTGAGGGTTCTGCAACCCTCTCAAAAGGTCCTGCCTTCAGGGTAATAGTGACAACCCTGGGCCTTTGATGCTGTCAACATTTATTGATTTCTACTATAAATTTATAAATCCTGCCATGAAGAGTGATGGTGGTCTAACTTCAATGGACATGTAGGTCTGCGTATCTGGAACTTGTCTATTTAGTGTCGTTGGAATGCACCGTATGTATCATACGTTTTGATCTACATGTCAAAATGTCTACATGAAAAAAAGTTGCATGTACATGTGATGTGATGTAAGTTGAATCATCAAATCAAATGTGAATTTGTGATGATGGATCATCAATTACAGGTACACTTTAACAGCTAAATTGCACAATGCAAAATTTCACAATGCAAAATTGCACAATGTAATATTGCAAAACGTAAAGCAAGACCTCACACACACAAACACACACATACACGCGCACATCTATATTACTGTGTATAAAGCCTAAAACAGACAACTTGTCATTTTCAGTACTGATCTTCAGTGTTATGGTAACTGCCTGTGGACTATATTTTTTCCAGGGACTGGCCTACCCAGATTTATATTTCAACCACACAACAGGCCAGAAGAATGGGATTTTGGTGAATAATTTTGAATGCTAAAGCGAATAGCCCAATTCACAACATTGCTTTTGCGTGTTTTGTCTGCAGTTACTGTCAAAACTGTCTGGCCTAGGAAAATGATCCTGAGACTAAATTCTAGTAAAGTAAATAAAGTGAAATAGGATCTGCCAGTAACTCAACAGTGAATGTGTGTAAATTTGCAACAATATTTAAATACTATTGGTCATATCAATAATTTCTTCCTTATGTCAGCTTGCTTCATCATAAATGATAAATCACAAATGATAAATTATTTCTCATCCTGAGCAAAGCACTATATTTACACCATTTAAGCTAAGCTTAAAGGATTCTTAGAACCCCCCTCAAATCTATACAAAATGGTTTATTCCTCATGTAAATCTCACCGCAGCAATTGAGCGTGTCATGCGAATTAACAGTATCAGCAAGGCTGCCCTCCACCAATCAGGGTGCAGCAGGCTGAAGCGTGACTGGCGGCTCTCCCCGTGTGCAACCACGGATACACACGGGCTTTCCAAGAAGGGAGGCAGCGGTTGGTGTACGGCACAGCTGGCTGATACTGAGGTATGCTACAGGTGCTGACCAAGCTGTCTGGTAGGCTGGCTTTTCTCTATTCTACCATCATATTCTAGATACTATGTTAAATGTACATGTATAAAATGCTGGCACCTATGGAAACAGAAAAACCTAGCGATTTTAAATAATCCTTTGCAACATCTTTGTGGCTGATATTTTGATGAAAGGACCAGCAGTTATTACCAGTCTGTTTAGCCATATAATATCAAAGCCAATGGAATGGATATGCTATTATCAAATTCTAGATACCTTGGCTCAAGTACATGTATTAAATGCTGGGGCCTATATAAAAGAACAGAAAAAAACATGCGATTTTAAATGATCCAATCTTTGTGGCTGATATTTTTTGATGAAATGCCCACTCCTGCAATCAGTACTTATTACCAGTCTATTTGGCCATGTAATATTATAGTCAATAGAAAGGCAATTAGAAACACATTGGCTGCACACACAACTATATATCTGTGTACTGCTTGTAATACTAATAGGGAAATCAAGAGAGTAGCACATACAGCCATCTGTTGCATGAAAGGATTGTGTGCGTTAGCTGATGTTGGAAGATGGCACGTATGTACGCCGCTTCTTTTGCTGACCGAGGGGAATTTTTATGTCTGGCTGATAACTGCACAATATGGTGATTTTGCATGGCACATGATTTACGTAACACGGGGGATTTGCCATGAAGGCACACAGAAATGCCACACAGATTTTTATTCAGTTATGTATTTGTTTCATGACAAAGGGGGAATACAGTACAAAGGCTGGAGATAAGAACGGTGAAAAATAATACGGTTTAACTCAGAGGCAACAAAATGCACAACGTAGTGGAAGGGTCTGTAGCCTACTGTTTGCTTAACGATTACAGGAAATTGTATGCAGACAAAATAATCAAGATTTGAAAAGGGAACGGTTGGCTGCAAAATGGTAATTGTGTTAGACAGCAATGAGACAGGAAATAGGGAACACAGCTGATTATATCATCAGCCAATTGCAAGGTGTTCAGCCCGGTTATTCGTTAGGTGATGATAGCATAGATGTTAACTTAAAGACATGTGATCAGTACCATAAGTCATCGTCATACAAAGGAGTTAGTAACTGAAGGCAAGAACGATGGTGAAATAGAGCGTTGGACAAGATATCATTCAGCACCGGAGACGCAAGCACTGCACTACGGTAAGTTTGAATCAGATAGGATCAGCACAGAGACAGAGAGCAGTGCACCATGAAATGGCAAATTTGAATAAGATAGGCTATCTTTCATCTTTGATCACCATGAGGAATAGAATGTGCTAAACTGTAAGATGGAAACACTAAATCAGATATACCGACTGCATCAGATATACAGAGATACATGCATGTACTGTATAATGGAAAATCTGAATGAAAATTAGCTTTATCAAAAGAAAGATGAGGCACTGACTGTAAAATGGCAATTTTGAATAGGATATTGGTACTTTCATCAGAACTGAGAGTAGACGCTGTGTTTTAAAATGGAAATTCAAACAGAATATCTCTATCAAAGGAGAATATCTCTATCAAAGGAGAACTAGCATTACTGTTAAATGGCAAATTTGGCTTTAATAGCATTCAGCACTGGAGATAGGGAGCAGTATTGAATGGATCACTGCTTCAACATGAATTAACACAAGGGACAAAGAACACCATATAATGGCTGACTATGCTTGATAGAATTCACCACCAGTGATAAAAGGTACAGTAAAATGGCCACTTGGTTGCTAATTCAGCACCAGGGACAGGCAATAAGCAAAGAAACTATAGAAAAGACCGAAATGAGGCATAAAGCTAAGGCATGGGGGGAATTGACCCTTTTGCAAAAGGTCAACATTCACTCAAGGGACAAGGCACGCCATATAATGGATAACTGCACTTTCAATTCAGCACCAGGGACAAAACATACTATAATGGCCACTTCAACAGGATCTAATTCAGCCAAAGGGACGGGTGATTAGTAAAGAGACTTTGAATGCAGTGTTCTTGCCAGGCCTTTTCAGCATAAGGGGCTCCTATGCTGTGACTTGGATCCCCTAAGCTGTGATTTTAACCCATATGCTGTGATTTTGGCCCTACCAGTGTTTCAACCAGCAAAAGGGACTTTTCTGTAACCTTTTTGTAACAGCGGTAGAAAAAATGCAGGCTTCATTTAACTAAATTTGGCCCTCAAAATGCTGCAAATGCATCAGTCAATACAGAGTATTTGGTCCCATAGAAACAAACTTATACTTTTTAGATACAATTGGATAGCATTCAGCACCAAGGGCAAACCCAATATCAGCCGGCACCAGGCATACTTGCTAGACTGTTAATTTACAGGTGCTTTGAATTAGAGGAGGATATATTACAGTCTGCCCCATGCATATGATGTTGTTTTGGCTTTGGCACAGAGAATCATGCATGGACAAAGTGTAGTAGTATTACCCAGAATTTGGGCTTTTTTTGAAAGCAGCTCAAGGTTAGTTTTTCTGAGGAAATTTAAAGTTGCATCACAGAGAAATATATACAATGTACATGTGGTTTCAACCTGTTGTGTATTCAGGATAAATGCACATGTACTGAATGATAAAAAATGAAAGGACCATTTTGCCCATTCCATTTTTCATATTATGTTACCACATATTGATTGACAAGATGTGCAACATATCAGTTCTGCTTAACATTTTAATGCATTGCAACCTGTTGCAAGAGATATAACGATTATGCATTAATGGGACATACTAATACATTTTCCATTTCACCATATCGAGCGGGTTGGCTATAAACCCTTGACACAAATACATAAAGCAGGCAGCCACAGGTTTCAAATGGGCAAATAACTAACACAACTGTCACTATTGCTCTTACTTGAGTAGGACTGATATCATGGTACACTACTCCACACCTTTCAAACTGCCATTTGTACATAAATAATGCATAGTCAGCTCTTAAAGGGGAATTGGGAGTATTATATATATGGGTGCATTACTACGATAAAATCTTTGCCCTTGAATGAAGCAAGGGAATCTATTGGCATCTATATATCATCCCATCTGTACTGATTTAGCCCAGAGATCTAAAGTGATTAAACCACAAGAGGAATAAATCAATATTAATAAGAGATTGGCATCAACAAAAAACTATAAAATCTGTGTTCTCGCCAGGCCTTTTCAGCAAAGGGAGCCTCTATGCTGTGATTTGGATCCCATATGTTGTGATCTGGATCCCTTATGCTGTGATTTGGACCCCTATGCTGTTTTTTCAAGCAATAGAGGGAAGTTTTTCATATATTTGATATAAAGGTAAAGATCAAAAAAATTTCAGGAGGAGGTTTCCCCCTAGACCCCTTACAATGTTCACGCCTGCATCACATACCATGCGGCTTTGATGCCACTATGCTGTGAAAAAATCCTGGTGAGAAGACAGACAATATCTTCCTCTTGCAAAAAGAAATAAATATCAGAGGCCAAGGTTTGCACCCGGGTCTGAAAACGTCTGGAAAAGAGGTGCATCATTCTTATAGATGGGGAGATTAAGTCGGCAGTCTCTTGTGTAAGGGAGGCTATATACAGTCAAACCTCTGCACATAGAAGAACATACTAGTACTTGTCAAGAAGGGTAGGTGTGAACCAATGTGAATGGCTGACTACACGAGCCAAAGCAAAGCTACACTGCATGGCTACTAGCTAATGAAAAGCTTCATACTTCGTCCTCTGTCTGAAACTGACCACATTTTACAAGAAAGATGAAAAAACAAACGGCAGAAGAGCAGAGTGATACATGCACAAATGCACAAAGTATGCACAAATTGTTTATATGAAAACTAATTAGCTTAGAAGCTTTTACCCCCTGGCACAACCTTTTCTCCAACTCTCCTAAGACAACTCATCTAATGTTACTTTGTCATAGTAGTCTTTTCTTACACGCTTTTCAAATTCAATTGATTCTATTGTTCAAAAATTCATTAGGCAGTGGAAAATATCCTTATGCCGTGGTTAAACCAAGTCAAGCAGAACACACTATCCAGTAATTGGGTAACAAGCCAATGTCACGGATCACAGAATAAGAAATGCTCTCTGATACATTTTGTACATTATACATCACTGAACAGATGAATCTTTTAAATTTGAGGAATGTTATGACTGGGAATCGGTAAAATCCAGAAGGGTAAAATGCTCATATCAAGTCATAGTTGTGAAACATTTGTCTCAGAAAGCTTTTTTAAGTGTACAAATGATTTTGAGGTGTAATTTCTGTGGCATATACTAGTTTGTGGATGTTTTATTAAAAGTTAGGAAAGTAAAAAGCTATCCTTGGTGCTGAACAAACTTCACCTGCATTACATGCCTTATAGTTATACCCAAGATTGCTATTTTCTTCACAAGTTTCATAGACACGCTATAGCACAACTCTGATTTTGAGTGCTGCTGGGCTAGACACAAAGACAAACCAAGGTTAAGGCCTCCAATGGCAGCAGGCAGTGACAGGTTTCAAATAGGCAGATAACTAACCCAACTGTCACTATCGTTGAACTTCTTACTTTAGTAGATCCACACTTCTCTACAAGTTTCAAAGACACAATATAGCAAGACTCTGATTTGGAGTGCTGTCGGGCCAAAGGATAAGACCTCCACTGTCACCGTCATAATCAAGTCATAGTTGCCAAACATTCAGATCGTCTAAGACATATAGCGCAAATAAAGATGTCCCAATCGTAAAGTTTCAAAGACACCCTACTAGCATGACTCTGATTTTGAGTGCTGTTGGGCTAGACACGAAGAGAATCTGAGGATAAGACCTCCAATGACAGCAGGCAATGACAGGTTTCAAATGGGCAAATAACCAATCTAACTGTCATTACCGTTCTTACTTTACTAGAACTGCACTTCTCGCGACACCTAATCGACAAGTTTCAAAGACAGTCGCTATAGCAAGACTTTGACTTGGAGTGCTGTCGGGCCAGACACGGAGAGAATCCAAGGATAAGACCTCCAGTGACACCCTCCATTTATCAGTGTGAATAATTCATGGCTGCAGAGCTCTCAGGGGGCAGTATCATCTCTGAGCCGGGATCCGCAGTATTCCCACACACATCTCACGCTAATGATTCAGGCAGTTTCACGGTCAACGATAAGTCACAAGACTTTGGAGTTCAGCTGAAGTTGTTGGTTCATGAACCTTTCGCGCTGCGTGTTACAAGCGGCAAACACTGAGAGACAATTTCGTGTATGTAACCTTCCAATTTTGTGCTACGCGGGACAGTGTGCCTAACTCGGTACATTGTACGCTTTTTTTTATATTTTGCTCTCTTCAGAAGTAAGTGGTAAATCTAAGTACACAAAAAAATTAATAATATGATATTTTAGCTTTCTTTTGACAGTAAAATCGTGACTGTATGTACTTCTTGTCTCACATGAGGAAGGCTGTACCTAGAACAATCCAGCTGATGTTTTACGGGCAATGGGCTGAATGCACTGATTGTGAATGCCCGACTAAAAAAACCATACGAAAAAACGACAACATCAACAAAACTCTGTCTGATTATACGAAAATATCATCTACATCTCTCTGTCAAGTCTTATTTTCATAGACAGCACGAATCATTTGTTACAGTCAAATAAATCTTTGGAGCGTTCTCTAGTCTGCCACCTTCACGACCACACTCCCTTGGGAGTACAATGGTGGCAATGTTTATGTCGCTTCCTTTTGGTTGCTTTTCTACTCAACAAACATTTGAAGACCCATATTCATAGTGTTTTATGGAGCTTTATTTATGTGTATCATGGCAGTTGTGTGACTGATTGGATGAGTTCGTATAGTTAGCGACACGAGCCGCCAATACGCAGAGGCCGGTGACCGCAGTGATTCAGCACTGTCAACATTACTGTTAGAATTCTGCTCTTAAAAAACATGAAGTAAATATGTAAAAGTATACTTGGAATGCAAATTAAAGCTGTGTGCATGGACTTGGTTTATTTACCTTTGTAATCAGCATAGTCAGTGGCAACAAACACGGTGTACTTATGGATAATAAGATCAGCAAAAAATCCGTACCGTCTTACGACGGGCACCGTCTTAGGGCGGTCCCCGTTAAGATTCAAAATTTTCTTGGCAAACATTTCCTACTTGTAGAATGAACTCAAGGTTAAAAGAGTATCAACTATCAACACATTATGTCTACCTTTCCTAGTTTCCAGAGATAAAAAAAGGGTAGTATAAACAAACAAATGTAAGACAACAACTCTAACATACCCAAAACACAACAAAAGCATTTCCAAAATCATCTTCAGTTGCTTGTGTAATGAGTAACTGCTTTTTGGCATATCTTATTACCTGGATGTCTAAATTTCAATAATATACCCAAAATACTATCATTACTAGTACTAGACTAAGTATTTTTATCTTTTACTTGTTGCCTTAGCTTGTCTTTTTTTTTTTCTCTCAAAGAAACTCTCACTACTTAATACATTGTATGTCTCCTTCTTATTTAACGTTCACACACTCTATTACAATATATAATGCAGCAAAAGTCGCAGATTATGAGATAGCTTTCTTTCCTGCAATATGGTTGACAAAATGCCTGGCACACAGTAGTTTGGTGTGCACTTTTTTTAAATGACTCATGTCTTGTCACATAGGGTGAAAATAAAGTTGATGATGATGATATTCGTCCATCTGATGTCGATCAATATGGTGACAAATGCCAGTGAAAAATGCCAGTCAGACGACAAGTATGAAAGCATGTTCACATAGAAACACGATAGGCGTGAAAGTCTGGTCTACAGAACTTTCAGAATGACTCATGTCTTGTCACGGAGGGTGAAAATAATGTTAATGATGATGTTTGTCCATCTGATGTCGATCAATATGGTCACAAATGCCAGTCAGACGACAGTCGTGAAAGCATTAATGTTCCCCAGACACACACAATAGGTGGGCAAGTCTAGTATACAGAAATCAGAATGACTCATGTCTTGTCACGGAGGGTGAAAATACTGCTATTGTGCCACTAAAAGCCTGGAATGGCACGGTGCCTCTGGGATATACATTTGTACATGTACACGTGTGCCTGGCCTACTAATGCTAGGACTGGCCTGCACGTAGTTTTTTCCAGTGGGGTTGTGGATCCTATCACTAAGCCTGATGAACAGTTGGATTCACGTTGAAACTACACCTATATTTTACATGTAGTACTTACCTATAACTAAGTATAAGTGTACAACTCAGTCTTTGTTATTTGGAAGATAGCTAAAGAGTCTTGTCTCAGAACTTATATATTACTGTAGTAGCTAACACTCTTTTACCACTGCATCTGTTTCATTCAATACATCTGATGTCTATGCCTCAAATGTCTACGTGTACAAACTGTTTGTATTGTCTGCATCGGGTGACTTCATTCTGTGATCGCTTCCATTGATTCACCACAGAACAAGATAGATACAAATGAATTTAACAGTCCAATATGTTATTGATCACACTACCATTCTTGTTGGTAGTTATTGAGCCTAAATCTGAAATCTGTCAGTGTTTCATACTATTGGAACAAAAAATACGTAAATCTTTAAATGTTTGCAGTGTTTTTATTTTGGTTGTTTTGCAGTAATCTCTGCTCTATGAACCCATGACACAGTAAATCGTTATGATGGCTGTTTCTTCGTATCTGAACATCAATGGTAGGCAGACAAGGTTGATTAGACGACCAGTCTGCCTGGCCTGTACGTGACTTTTTAAGGTGAAGGAGGGGTGTGCACTCCCTTCTCCACCCTCTCGTCTACTGGTGCACTAAATCCTACAGGGACAGAACTGTTTGCACGTAAGACGGCCCCAGCAGATGCAGGTTTATTATTTGGAGTTTCCGTCTCCTAGGAGGACTTCCGACCAAGGATGTAAGGGGTTCCTCCTACCCGACTCTTGTGTCATGGCGGGTGCGTCATGCCCGAACATGCCCCTAAAGGCCTGCCTCGGCCACAAAGCCCCGCCAAGGCCACTAGCCGCAGCTAGATACCCATTTACACCTGAGTTAAGTGAGGAAAGTCGTGTAAAGTGCCTTTCCCAAGGGCACAAGATCGTTATAATGTACATGTATTTACTACTAACTGTACTACTGTACTGTTTCAATGCCAAATTTAAAACCCTTCAAAAACCTCATAGCCAGTCTTTCCCTTCTAATGCAAAATTAATCATACATTCTTTACTTCTCTCTTCCTTTTGTCATTCATGATTGTATATTATTGGCTGCTCCATTTCTTGGCAAAGAATTAAGACTTCCTTGCCATGCATTTTAAATACATAGTCACATATGCTTCTAAACTTATCTTTCACTAAGAAGGTACAAAATGAAAAGGCATACACTTAGAGATGTAGTTTTGCACAAAGAAAACCTCTTAAAAGTAACTTGAATAATGTATTTCTTTAAAGCAGTAGCAGATTTCTATCATCTTGAGCAAAGATGTTTGACTACCCTCACTATAACCAGACACATTACAAGTAATGACTAGTTCACAGCAGACTAATATGAAGTCTCTACAGGGAAAACTACTCAGCGCTAAAAGCTTTCTACACAGCCAATGCCATTATCACTTCTAAGGTGATACGACGGTAGATTGAACGTCAAGGTTTCATTACTGCACTGACTCAGAGGCAAGGGTAGAATTTTCAATCATCTAAATAGGGGGCAAATACTCTTCAGACAATGAACTGTAAAAAGTACTGCATTCATACAACGCCAGTTCACCTTTATTCACGGGGCAACCGCGTATATCCGTTGTATATAAAATCAGGGAGTATTCAGGGATATGGAGTCAACAGACGGCTTAGCTATTTCAGACTGGAATGTTATGAAAACATTGCAATTTGAAACCAACGATCGTCAACTAGATGTCCCTAAATACCTCGTTTTTAAAAAAACGGATATAAGTTACCATGTGGATAAAGGTAAACTACCATTATGTGGTGAACGTAATGTCTCAGACCATCTAAGACAGACTTGCATGTCTTAGAATCTAGACAACATTACAGATGAATACTGTGAGTTCATTATTTTTTGTGGGGATTTAAATTTGCTACAGGAAGGAAAAAGAGGTCTTCAGTGTTTTAACTTCCCATTAAAAACAATTCTGCAGTAATGTAGTAAAATACTATGGAATGGCACATTTACAATGGAGAATTCACAATTCTAACAGTGACTTATTTTTTTAAGGTGTACACACGTACATGTGTACCTCCAAATTTCCAATGGCTATCAGTATCAGTCCATCTTGTTCACGGAGTGAAAATAAAATCACCACGAAAATTACCTGATTTACAGTATGTGGTAGAATTTCTCAGATTTTAAGTATTAAACGCATGCATATGACTGTGCTGCACACCTCCCTATTGTATCAGAGGATTCAATTTTGTAATGTAAGAATGTCATAAAGTTCATCACTCTTCAATGACCTTCTGAAGAAACCCTGCATTTTTCTGAACTCTGCACATCCTGGTGGGGTGGACATGTCAGTCCTTCATCTGAAAATCAATAACTGAAAACTGGGAGGTCATCTGATAGAAAACTCACATGATGGAGGTGCAAATTGCTGCACTGCATGTGATGAGGATTAGTGCAGCCTCTGCAGGTTTTTTTCTGCTTGCTCAGCTCATGCCATTATCTAGGGAAGACTTCTACTTACTCAACCTACACAGAGGTGACGTGGAGAACTGATTCAGAAGCACTCGGCAGGCTGCCATCAAACCACCACATCTATACATGCCTAGCCCCTGTAAGACTTGGAACAACAGACAATAAGCTGGATAGTGTGTGATTAATTTGAGTGATCTTAAAACTAGTTATTACCTTTGGCATGTACACGATGTAGGTTTTTGATGCTGTTTGTATGTCTGTATGTGTCACTGTCTCTATGAGTGTGCCTGTGGTCAGTGTGGACAGTCTAACTTGATCATTTTTGGTACCCGCTAAATGTGTGTGGGTAAGGGTCGGGAAAACGAAGCTTAATTTCGACAATGGGCCTCCTGTCAATGGCATTTCCCGCAGTATTTTGATATGTCGTGTTCGGTTCAAGCACTGCAAGGTTAAAATCAGTAACTTTGATCCACATGTAATGATGTTTTGGGGCAGAAAGCTTCCTGGCACCTTAAGAGTTGTTGACTGAATCCCTGATACTAATAGTGTTAAAATGCACAACAAGCAAAAGGGGTGAATGACCTTTTACAGTAATACACATTGGAGAAAAAAGGTAGAAATCAATGGTTTCCAAAAAACTGTTTTCTTCAGATATCATAATATTCTACTCAACAGACAGATATGTCAGATATTTAATAACATTCTTATTCTAAGCAAAATGTAATGAACTTTGTCACTTGATACTCTTCAAGTCTTAGAAAGCTTAACCATTAATGATTATTGCAAAGAAAATAATAATAGCAATCTCAGATATTACTTATAAGGCATTTTGTGCAACAGAAAGCCATTCAGCACCAAGGACAGCCTTTTCACTTTCCTAACTTCCTAACTAAGAAAACATATACCACAGAAATTACAACTCAAACTCATGTGTATGCTTGTAAAAGCTTTCTGACATAACCTTTAAGTCAATACTTCAAGTGGAATTAGAGTCAAACACACATGGGAGTATTGAGGCAAAGTTATTACAATTTAAAGCGCAGTAAGATCAAAAGCAATAGCATCATCGATTAGAACTAATCGGTGACTAATTACAAAGTAATGCATGTCATCAATGCTGCATTAGAAGGTTTACACTTTCATACTAACATTCCTATACCTACATGAATATTCATACATTTGAATACTGCAAATGCCTTTAAGTTTGCAGGGATTTAAGTTCGTGTCAGCGGAAAAAGGACCTAAGTTAGCGTAGCACCATGCACTGTTATCTCTTACTGCCATGGAAAAATGTTCGTGGTGGTCTTAAATTCGTGGTGAAGCGACCACCGCGAAAACCGTGAACAATAAACCACCACAAAAGTTTCTGCATTTACAGTAACTGTTAAAACCTATACAAAAACTGATATATACATAAACATTTTGGAGGTATTGCTTCTTTTTTTACAAAAAAAAAACAAAAAACATTAAAGCTGAAGCACGTCAGAAATACAGAGGGTTAGGAACATATTGATTTTGCATAAAGAAGTGCCAGTTTAGTCCATTTAGGCTATTCACTGCAATGAGGCTAATGAGGCGTTGCTAAATACTCTTTTACCCGGGGTAATTATTTAGTCATTATCAACAAAGTGAGGAACCTGCTTGGAAACAAAATGAGGAAGATGCTAAAGACAGGAAGTGCATGTAAAAATGGTGGGGGCAGATCATGTTGGCAACTGTAATACAATCTACTGTAAATTGTAAAACTCTTTGCAGTGGATTTTACAGTAACCTCTTTCTGTACACTTGTCACACTGCAAAGGTATTTATCTATCTTTCTTTGCACTACTACGTTTAATTGCTTGAACCATAAACATTTAATAAAGGCCTTGACTTGACTTAAACAGCATGAACACCATACCGTAAAATTCAGTCCCCAACAACTAGAAATGAATAACAGTTTTCATTTATCTTTTACTTAGTTGTAGCTGAGGTGGGTCTGTAAATAACTGCCATTTCATTCTCACTACACCTGTATTAAGAGCTCTTACCATTACATTATAGCATTACTGCCAAGAGATGGGGAAGTAAACCATGCTTTACATGTTCAATTCTATACAGTTACAGGGCATGAAATATCTACTGTCTGATAGCTGCAATTTGCAGTCAGAGGCTGATCATGAATTTGCAGACAAGACATGGTACTCTGTAATTTAGTACTGTACGTACACATCAGAGGATGGATTTAGTAAAAGGAAACATTATTTGGAGTCAATGCGTTGTGCATTTTGAAATAACTGTCATGATTAGTGATATCAAGGAGAGGTCAGGAAAGACAGTGGTCCTGCGGAATCTTTTGTGGACAGACAAACTGTTCCTATGGCTATGGAAGTGAGTCAGAGATTGAGGCTAAAAACGTTCTCTTGGAATCGGATGGAACATTTTTTTAGGTCCCGTGCTTAAGCAGACACTACATCTCAAGCATGTTAAAGACCCAACCACATTTATTCATAAAAAATATTGTGCAAGTGGCGCAAACCTGACAGTTAACTGCTTATGCAAGACGAAACAAAGCAAAAGATAAATGTAAGAACCGTTGTATGAGATAGTTCTTGGTGACAAATCTGGCCTGGTTCCAAGAAGAGGATCAACAGGAGCAGACGGCATGTTTAAGGAGACGTGAAGGTTTGATTCCCCTGCTAATGAGGTATTACCACCTCGGCAGCCAGGAGGATTCAGACACTGGTGTGAGCTGGCATGCTCCAGGGCTCTACAGCTACGTGACTAGAAAAACTAATCATTCTGAAGGCCTACATAGGAAGACATGGATGTGTAACGTGTGTAGTCCAGTGGTTAGCGGCCCTGCCTCTGGAACTAGACGCTATGAGTTTGATTCCGGCTGTGTCGCTCAGCCAACATGCACGTTACCGGAAAGGGTTGCAGTTCTTAGGACGGGACATTAAACCGTGGTCCACTGTTCATTGAATTTGTGCTTGTTGTAAAGAGCTAGGGGAATTTCCCCAGAACAATGAACCTTTGAATACTGTACATAACGTCTGTCCTCTCTGTCACAACCAGTGGAAGACTAGCTCTTCAGTGAGCTAAAACTGGATTGAGATCAATTTCCTTTTCTACCACCCATTGGACACAACAGTAACTCTGATTAAGAAATTAAGGTAAAAACACAGGACAGAATTCCAATTTAGTATTTCAATTCCATTTTGAAAGTGAAAGTACAAACCATACTTGTCGGTTGAGAAAGACATTCTTCACCTTCAAACTTTGCCAGTATCCAAGGTCATATTGACGTCCTAGCAATTATATACACTATACAGTAACTGAGTTTACTATGATGGAAAGCTTTCACTTCAGCTCAGTTGATTTAATCACCCCAATGAATATATCTGCAGCCAGATTTCTAAGAAATCCTAGAAATTCTTTCCTATAAATCTTTATCAATTTCCAAAGAGACTCTCCTAAATTGCGACATCAACTTTCCGACATGCACGTCTCTAAGATGATTTTCTGGAGCAAAATAATCTTGTTAGGACAGCCATAATATACAGGCATTACTCTATCCGTGTCATCTCACAACAGTAATTGCTAGAAATGTATTGCTGGGAGTAGGATTCTTGGAAAAACTGATTGTATGAATGCCATCATCTGCAGATGTTGGAAAAATTTGCTGTAAAAAAACGACTTATGGATTTCTTAATATAATAACAGAACATTTCATTTGGTGCAGTGCTACAAAGAGCAAACTGTATCTTATGGATATGTGCCATTTGTTTTTCCTTTGGAAAGGAGGCATATTTCTGACAGGGGTATCTTTCTGTCTGCGTTTAAGTTGTCCTGGATGTCATCCAAAAAATTAGTTTGCTTTAATCATCAATGGTAAAAATGGGTTCCACAGATCTTGCCACTCAAGTTGTAATTTCGAGCTCCAGATATCACCAGCAAGCAATCTACCAGTAGTTGGCCCCACATTGAGCCTGGACATTCATTCTGTCGGTAGCCAGCAATTTGCAGCTAACGGAATATTCAATAACGGCAAAGACGGACTGTACCCTGGGCAGTTAGCCCCAGCTGGGAATCCCTGGTGAGCTATTGGACGAGATTGCCTGCTCGTTTTACATGGTCCACATCGCTATACGTCTTCCAAAGTGACGCGAAATGGTCGCACCAAGTTCCAATCATCCATGGATTTACTGACAACGTTCTATCAAAAACTCAAGCCCTGACTCACCCTAACTTGGACAGTATGCGTTGTTGAACGTTGACAGGAATAGTTCTAGTGCTTGTTCAAACAGTATATGGTCAACCAATCTGGCAAAAGCTACAACTTTTGGAGTATAGGGCAGTGCCCATGTACATGTAACCCTTGGGCCACACAGACGTGCAAGCACCTCAGCAAGGGTGTTTAGAATTGATAAAGCTAGACTTGTTCCAACTAATATTGTCGGACTGGTCATTAGTGTCTTTGTTGTTCAAAATAAAGAAATTGCATTAAATTAGAGGCAAGTTAGAAACAAAGCTTGTTTTCATTTGCTGTACATGTACATGTATGTTTGCATCTTACTGTAGTATGGTATATTGCAAATGCATACTGTACCTTTAAAGTTCCCAGTGATTTGATTTCGCAGTTTAAGGGCAAAATGGAGTGTTCGCCTTAGTTTCAAGTTCATTATAGCCCTATAGTCGCATGCATACAGTACATACAAATTGAAAACAACCGTGGCTTTAAGTTTGCAGTGTAATGGTCCCCGCAATCACTACAAACAAAAAACCACAACAAAAATTTGGAGGAATACCGTATTTGCTCTGACCATACTTTGCCCTCAGAGCGTCCTGGCATTACAGTCTTTTTGGGAAATGTCATAGGAGACATTACCATAACTCGCACCTGCTCTGACCAACAGGCACCTTACCCATGCCCACAGGATGCCTTGATTCATCTGTACGTTCCTCTCTGAACTTTCCATCCGCAGACGTTTAACCCTCTGACATTTTGGTGCATGCCCCAACACTACTGCTGAGAACATCAAGACGTCAAAGACCCTGGATAAATCATTGCGGGTTCATTCGATCACACTGTGAGGGGTGATCGCTTTGATGGACAATTTTCAGCTTCAGCAAAGTGCACTGAGAACACATTATTATGTGACAACCCAACAGAAGATGCTGACAATGTTCGACTGCACCTATTGGAAGAATATAAAAAGAAAGTTTTATGTCAAACAAAAACAACTTCAAGTTTTCACTGGTGAAAGAATGGTTTCCTGGGATTGTATACGTTGGATTGTATATGTATTATATGTACAGATACTTTAGATAGCACAAAAGTAACTATCATAATTAAAATAATAATACTGAAAGAAATGCTGAAATAGTCATAATTCAAATAAAAAAAATTGAAAGAAAAGCTGAAATAGTCGACCCCCATACTTATATGACAAGTACATGTAAGCTTCTTTTTTGCCCTAAAAACTTTTTTTAATCATACTGCAAGAAATAAAAGTTGGCAGTTTTATGCTTTGAATTATTGTTCACACTTACAAATTGTTCAGTCGCCAAGACCATTGATTCTTAATAAACTCAGTTTATTCTGATTTATTGTCATTTTCTTGCCCCCTCTGCAACAATTTGCATGTGACCTCTGCCACAGAAACAATAAACATGGTATCTGCAAACTGGATAGTCCAATTATCGCCAGATGCCAAGTTTGGTAAGGTGGTTTTGATAGTCTATTTATTGATCCTGAGTTAAAGCCACACCTGGGCTTCTTATATAAGGGATAAACCTCTAGCCTTTATGATTTTTACTGGGTATTATGATTTTTATAATAGGATGGCAGGGTTTTTTTCCATTAAAGAAAAGGGAGGGGGTATGAAGGAGTGGCATGGATTTTTCCCCCTTTTGGGGTGTAGAGTTGAAGAGAATTTAGCCATTTTTAGTAATAATAATAACAAGTTTTAATGCAAATTCTTGCCCGTGGGCTAATTGCAGGTAACATAAAAGATTCAAACAGTGTAAAATACAATATCACAACTTAAGTGTCATATAATACTATCATTATTAATAGGTTTCCTGATGAGCAAAATTACTATCAGATAGACCACTGTTGAAGATGGTCACATCATCACACATGTGACTTTGTAACTTTCCTGTCAATCTGAATTATATACTTCTACTTGTCAGGGAATCTGCTTAGACTCAAATACAAGCACTCACCGTCGACTGTCTTACGATTTTGACACAGTCAAATTCTCAAGAGGCATGTGACAAAGCAAAGCACTGACAAGGATAAGGACAGCTTTTTTCTATGACATTTGACAGCTGAATCTTGTACAAAATAAGTATCCTCTATAAGTCCCCGAAAATACCCTCTATTTGTGATCATACAAGGATAGTTACTGGGTCTTATGTAATAACGAAATAACAATCAGGCACTGACGCACAAAACAGAAATATTGACGCACATCCCATTGCATCATTCCACTAGTTGCTTGGACGTAAGTGCCGTCTGAGTAAAACACACCCTTGAATTTGAAGTTCCCACGATAAAAACCATAATTTCAAAGTAGTTATGACTACAGTACTGTTGTTACATGTATATCACTACCATTATCAAATGACGTAGATGTCATTTGAACACTGGGAATAACTGGAAGGATATACAACTGTCGTCCTTGAACGTTAGTAGTGTAACGATTCTTCAATGGAGGACACATATTGCCTCTGACAGTACATTTTTAAACATACACATACGTACACGTATTGTAGTTCGTAAGACTACCGAAAACTGTAAATTGCATTTTGAAGTTAATGCCCAGCTAACAAGATTTTTTTTTTTTCAAATCAAGTTATACTGCAGCTACAGCCTGAAAAATGATTTAGTCTGTTCTAGGCTACAAATGATGTCCACTAAAAATCCTGTTTACCAGCAGGCTACAGTTGTTATAGCACTACAGAAGATACAAGGAGGAATGTGCGATAGACAATTTGTTTTCAGATTAATCGTTAATAGTCTAGCTTGAACCGTATCCAAGTTACAGAAATGTTGCTTGTGGTCATCTTAATTTGATAATCAAGTAAGGATGCAAGGACATGATTGTATTAGGCATACTGGAGAAGCTGGATTTTTTTATCGATGTATCCTTGGTTTTCAATTCGATTTTCTAACCAGAAGACCTTCTTCATCATGCAATTAGAGTCAGAAAATATTTTTCCACATCAGAAAGTTTCTGTAGTGATTTCACTTCTCTATGGTAGTAATTTTACTTCCATTTTTGCTGGCTTAGACCACACCAATTTGATTTCTTCGTTGTCAGACTTTAAAAACCCTTAACTGGAAAAACAAAATGATAATGAAGCCTGAAGACCAGGTTTGTGCCTTGGTGTACTCGGTGGGGTGAATAAGGTCATATTCAAGTTTTGCTCCCTACCCTCTAGCTTTATGATGTCCTCTTGTTATATTTTCACTTTTAAAAATCTGAGAACCGAGAAATTAAGCTGGTATGGCCTTATTCCCGACCTACTTATTAAGGTCTACATAATGATTGTTGGTCCACATAATTACAATGTATACAATAGTAGAGAGATAAATTTAGACAAAAAGCCTTTAATTTTCTATCACAAATCAGTATTATCTGACATATTCCAGTTTAATAATGATACAGATGGTTTCCCGCAATTTCCTTTCTTCAGGGGTATCATTTTCAACAAATTGACATTCATGATTGTGAATAATTCCCAAGCCCTTAACAACATCTAAGAGAAACTTAATGCTAATTTATACAGCTATACAAATTGTATACACGTTAGTATGTGTATTTGTCTTTCTACATGATATAAAACTACAGAAACATGAAACAGAGTTTGAACACTGAATAGCCTAACCCTACATGTATTCTTCTCTATTGTGCTGTCCAGGTGAGCGAGGCAGCAGGACTTCCGACATCCCCATGGCAACCCAGGATAACTACTACTAGCCACCCCCCCCATTGGACACGACAGGAGAATAACATCTCAGCAGGTACCACCTGCAACTGGCACTCATCAAATCTTCACTCTGAGGTTTCCACGGAAACTGCTCAAACACATGCCCAGCTTTCGCTGACACGTCAAAGAGATAACACAGCTGTCAGGATGAGCTCGTCTGAGGACTTACGTGTGAAACAGATCATGGCGATCACCCTTAAGACTGCAAAAGCCGGGATGGCACGTCTGAGAGGTGTCGACTTTGCACCAACCATCGGCCTCGGCTTGAACAAGGCTGGCTTCAAAGCCGTGCTCTTGACCAGCATACCGTCAAACGTCAACGTGATCTCCGAATACGAGATCAGGACTGTCCGGCATAAGATCGGGGACGCGTACGAGTATAAGGTGGACTACGCGGACATCCTGATCCATCCGAAAGTCGAGAAGGACGGTTACGGAAGCACGAGCGACGACCCTCTCTCCAGCGAAGAGGACACAACGAAAGACTCACCGAAGAATGATAAACTCGGCCTTCAATCCCCGTGCGGGCCAGGGTTAACGCGAGAACTCGTACTGGAGGACCCGAAACCAAAGCCTATCCGGACGGAAAGCAGTGACGACGGAGATGACGACATAGAGAAGGCGGTCGCGCCCGCTCTGATCCCTCCGTCCATCCAGATCGAAGAGAACAGGCTGCCCACCATACAGCTGCTGGACGTTCCCTGGGCGATCGTGATCCACATCTCCTACATCCCTGCGGGGTTCGCCCGCCTGGGGTTCGATCCTCCGCCCGGTCACATCAACCGCGACACGGGGAAACGGTTCGGCCCTCCAAACTACAGCGATCGCTGCTATCTGCAAGCAAATGCTGAAACTCTCACCCAGATGAGCCCCAAGGAACTGATGGAAGTGGAGTTCCAAGACCAGAAGAGAGGAATCATCAAGGTCAAGGACAAGCGGAACATGACCTTCGAGAAGGCAGTCAGCCATGCTCGGAAGCTCCGAGTGGCCAAGGAGATCCCGGTGTACGCCTTCGCAGTGGTGGGGATCGGCCCCAAGCTGGCCAAGGCCAAGTGGAAGCGGGAAGTCGCTCGCCGGCCGCAGGACAATGCAGAGAGCAGCTGACTTGTCACGTACTACAGCCCGCCAGCTGGTCTGAACGACAACGAAGCCCCCAGTGTCGTGTCTGATGACATCAATGTCAAGGTAGATACCAACGTCACTGTTCAGAATGACAATGACATCATGGATCAAAGGGACAATATTACCTGCCGTATATGTACGATTCTTTAAATTGCCTGGTTTGCCTGCAGTGCTGGCATATTACACTAGGGGGCAGTTGTAATGGCTGACCAAGACAGAGTTCCCTAGCCTGGAACTTAGTGGAACTCACTACAATGATACTTGGAGTCACATTTGCAGAATCGGAGTAACAAGTTGTCTGATAGAAATTGTAATCATTGAATTTTATTGTTCTTGCCTTGTTTCACTTTAAAAACTGAAGAACAGGTCTACGAATGACACAGATGCAGTGTGGTACAATGTGTGGCATATGTATAGTACAATATGTCAGGTACAATGTGTGGCACATGTACAATGTATTTGGTGCAACGTGTGGAACATGTGTGGTACAATGACCAAGAATAACGCGTGTAAATTTTGATACTGTGGAAATATTTGAACAGAAAATGAAGACAGGCTGTATATAGTACAAGTTTGACAGTTTTCATTGACATTATAAGCCTTGAGTCCAGCCTTGTTGGCATTGGTCCTCTCACAGCAGTTGCAACAAAGCTAACAAGGCTGGACTCCAGGCTATAACATTATGGCAGTGTTCTTAAAGTATGAATGACGGATCCAAAGTAATACTGGAGTAACAAAATTGGTTTTCACAGTTTTCGTGCTCTACTGCACAATACATGCATTTACTATATGATGATTACTATATCTCTTTTCTAAACTCACTCATGGACCGCAACAAGTGGGGCCACAGACACATGGTACTACAGTATACATGTACACGTACTAGTACTTGTAGTGACCTGCGATAAGGTTAGTTTGCCTTTGAGGAAGGGTACAATTACAATTACAAGAACAATTTTCTGATGAAAATCTTGCCAGTATCACTTCCACAGACAGATTTTTGAAATCTCTTTCAAATAAGGAGTGTGTAAAAAGTGAACTTTGTGGATGGATGCAAAAATGTACAACCCTACACAATAAGTAAGTAATTCCCCTTCATGGAGTTTAAAACATTCCAGTTTTGATACACAATCAGTGTAACTAACAACAGTAACAGGGCTCACAAAGAACTTTGGAAACAAAATAAACTGACTACAGTTAAATTTGTACCACTTATCAACAACTGACTTAAAAATTTTAGATACTGTAATTCCTGATTTTTTCAATGTACTGTTATGTTCACGGTTTTCACGGTGATGACTGAAACGTGAACTTATCATTACTGATAAAATATAATTCACAGCCTTTTTTTATGTGCACTTGCCACGACAGTGAACATTTAGTTCCGAGAACAAGTTAAATTTTCTCAGACCGTGAAAGTTTGGTACCGTGAAGACAAAGTGAATTACAGTATATAAAACAAGCATACATGTAGAATTAATGTATGCAAGAAATTGTTATGATAAATTTAAAACTTGTTTGTAATTTGTAAGATATACGGTATCTATGTCTTTTGATTGAAGCATTGATTATACAATGGCCAAGTTGCTGTTAACCGTTTGACTTTATACATGGATGTCAAGTGACAAAGTTACTTGTATATCAGAATGTGCCTGTAAAATTGTTTCTTTTCTTGTTACTTTAATTAAGTTTAAAAGATGTACATGTATACCTAAATAGACCTGGCCATCTTTCTTTTCATATTTATGATGCAGCAGTGACTGTAACAGTAGTTTAGATCATACATTGTATGTGATGATATTCATATTTCTATACATAACTACATGTACATGATATATGATATTGATACTTACAATAGATAGTCACACTATACCTGCTGAAGCTCTGTTTGGGCACTATTTGATCTCTAAACTTACTAAAGCTCACAATTCTTAACAATACGAGACACCAGTAATTTACTCACTGAGTGATTCAAGTGTAATAACAGTGTACATACAATTTGTACATCAAAGAAAGAGCCTGTATCTACATGCTTCTAAAGATAGCAGTAAATATACTTTGTAAGCTGAGAAAAATCCATAGCAGGATTGGCGAATGCCTTGTTGGCAAAATGTTTTATTTAGATTAGAGGTGGGTACCAGTACCAGACCTGAACCTGGACATTATTGTTTGTGAAAAGGTGATACATAATCAACTAGAGTTCGGCGACCTCATACCTCCATGAAGTATTGAGTGTTTTTGTCGATTTTATGTTTGTTGATGATGACAACTGTTTAGATAAGGTAAGTCCAAACACATCCACATAATAGATATGTAATAAAACCGAGTACATACTAACAAAACTTCAGCGTGACGCAAGGTGGACCACATAACATCTAACAGCACGAAAGAAATATCATACATCATGTCCCTAAAAGCACAAGTACATAAATACAATTTATTATCACTTTCAAAACTGTCTGGTTCCCCCAAACAGATGTTCTACGATGTCAACTGTATATCGCAAATATAGGGGTGATTTCTGATATCATTACATCGATTATAACAACAGATACGGGGCCCAAAATCTAATCACTTCCAGCTATCATCACACCCCACCAACACATCAAGTATGAAACCAATCCACCTAGCCGTTCTTGAGTCGAGGCTATCGTTTCCCCCAAACAGTTGTTGTCAACTGATCCAAAAAAAACATATGTTCCTGGCTATCACTGGCGAAACAAATCACCTCACCATCTGCTTGGAGATAAGGTGATTAACAAAGAGGGAAACCACAATGCCTGTTCCAATATGTCGCAGTTATAGGGGTGATTTCTGATATTATTACATTGATTATATCGACAGATACGGGGCCCAAAGTCTCATCAATTCGAGCTTTCGTCACACCCCACCAACACAACAAGTATGAAACCAATCCATTCAGCCGTTCTTGAGAAATCTTCTACACAGACAGAGACACATAACAGAAAAAGTATAACCTCCATTCCATGACATTTCATGGAGGTAATGATCCATTTCACTACAAAGGAATCTGTTTGCTGGAGTATCCTATATTCACATAAACAACGCTAACTGCTTCTGTTCACTCAGACAAAGTTTGACTGTAGAAACTTGACAAAAATGACCAATCAAGTCTCCTCTACTTGGCTCGTTATTTTCTTGGAACAAAAAGCCTCAAAACTCGTGATCCCTGCCGCCATAGTTCAGGTTTAATCTGTTTATTTTCTAATCGATCCAACATCCAGTCCATAATTTTCTTCATGCCGTTTTTTTCTGGACCGGACCAACAAGAAAATTGTGCCGGTACCCACCCCTAATTCAGATGCAGTCGTGCAAACCCAGAAAGACTTCGGAACAGTTTAACGTTCAGTGCAACTTTAGTACCCATAAAGCACAGTTTCCATTACCTACCAACCCATCAGGGGAGTCGTTTGAATAAGCAAGAGACAATGAGAACAGATCAGGAATACAAACTATAGTCAAGACTTAGTGGGTTTAAAATAAGTACTGTAAATGTATTTAAGTTCGCGGGGATTTAATTTCGCGGTAGCGGGAAAAAGGACTTTTCGCGGTGGATTTAAGTTCGAGGTAACACCATAGACTGCAATCTAATATCAGAATAGAAAAAAGTTCGCGGTGGTTTTAAATTCGCGGTGAAGTGGTCACCGCAAAAACCGCGAACATTAATCCACGGCACCGCGAACATTTCTGCATTTACAGTATACAATGACTGAATGAATATGCTGTTTTTTATTGACAATTCCCCATATGTTATCCCTTCTGAAAAAGGGAACTTTGTATGTTCCTTAATGTAACATTTCCACAAAGGAACAATGTTATGAATGGTATTTGAAGTGTTTAGTTTACTTTGAGTCATTTGCACATCTGTTGATATTAATAAGTAGCATCAAATGCTGTTCACCCACAATCTGTTCCACTATTTTGTGAATTATTGCCCTGTGTGTGCACTGTGTTCCCTTTTATTAAAGATATGCAGATTGTACAAATTTTCAGGGTCCCCTAGAGGGATTGGGAAATATGATTTTGGTATAGGTAAAGGGTACTGATAAAGTATAATTATGTTTAGCTGGAGGTACAGGTTTAGATAGAGGTACAAATGTACATAGTACTGATAAAGAATACATCTAATCATTTTTAGATAGGGGTAACAGGTAATGTTTAAGTATAATTATCTTTAAATAGAGGTACAGGACTGGTCCTGATTAAGTATAACTATCTTCATAACAAAATTATTATTTAAAGGGGCACAGGTACAGATACTTTTGCTTGAAATACCTTTAACTTGAAGTACCATTTTGCAGACCATAAGAAATACCATCCCATCAAAACTATCATTACCCTTCTTTTAAGTCTACCCTGGGTACAACATAATTATAGATTGATTGACACTAAAACTTCCAAAGTGCCTTTTCTCACGAGTATAAAGAGACTAAGGTTAAATTTTTACAGCATGTTTGGCACATCTGCATCCATTAGACTAAAGTAGCATGTCCTTAGAGGACATTAAAACTGGAACCTATCTTACCATTGATTCCTAAACTTCAAATGGAACCATGCAATGGACCTACCTTGGGGAAGACCACAAGCATGAGCGGAAAGGAAATTCTCCCACACTTTCTGCACTAGCAAACTTCCTCTCACACATAAAGCTTATTGACATCAGTGTTTTCATGTTTCAATTCACTGGGTGCCATAGGATGGCCACATTAAAAAACACAGCATTGTTGAGGCCTTCTAAAGAAGAGACTGGGATATCTAAAGTGTGCATACATCGCTAGGTGTGACGGGTCCTTTGGTGTAATATAAGTATCTGCTGTCATGCTGCGTGCCTGCAAAGCTGGTGTGTTACGCCGAAGGGCAGTTATACCGGCTATATAGATACAGATCGCACGTATACCTTGGGTATTACTGATGCTGTATTAGTAGGCCAGTTTGAATTCTATTTTTTATAATGTTTGAAGATTAGCCATCCATAATAACTGAACATAGTATTCTCAAGAACTCTGTAATTATAACACTGCAGTAAAATGGCAACCTACGGAACCCCAGGGGTAACTTCTTTTTCAATTACTAACATGGAACAACATAAAGAGAAGTCTGCAGTATTTCCACTGGGTAATATAACCCTGGTATAAACATCACCTAACCCCAAACGTACAGCTAAGATCGTAACTTGTTGAATTTATGAGCAGAAAATGCATGCCTTGCATGATAGAAAAGGTTATTAAGCTACAGCATTGTTCCTGGAGACATCTACATGTAATAACATGCATATCATGAAATATAATTGACTTGGAAGAGCATAGACATGTATACCAAGGCCTAGGAAAAAAATGTTGTGTTTCCTGTTTCCCTACCTTCCCTAGAAAAACCTGCCGACCCTAGACTTTTTTTTTTGTGGGCAGTGGAGTCACAAAGCTTCCAGTTAGAATTTTTATTCAGCCTGCTCCCTATTGAAGTAAAAACAGTCTGCTTGTCCTATCTAATGAAGGATTAATGTATCTATTGTGCACAAAATCAAAGTTTGACATTGAAATACAAGTGTCCTCATGCATTTCAGTTTCCTTTGTTCAACTGTATTGTAATATGTATCACTAGATTTTTGGCTAGCCTAAAAAAAAGTACAAAAAAAAAAAGATATCCCCTACCTACCGACCCTAATTTTTTCAGGACTGAAACAGGAAACACAACATTTTTTTTCCTAGGCCCAATCAATGTACAACTGGCAACTGCCCAAATCAAACAAACTATGTAAGATGGACAAACAAGTATATACAGCAGGGGAAAAATATGAGAAATAATCATTGAACAACTTTCTTACTTTTAAATATTCATTCTGATAATTGACAAATCAATATGGAAGACAAGGAGGAAACATTTTTAAACTGATGACATAATCTCTAAAGATTTCAAAAGTTTAAAAATTCTAACCTTTAATTTAGAAACATCAGAATCAGACGGACAGTCAATACCCGTGATATGATGTTGTGCAGATACAATGCAGATATGTATATTGTAAATGTATGAACTGTATGTCTTTAAAAAATCTTCTGATAGGTTTGAAGCACCTCCTGTTGACCCAAATTATTACTGCATTTAGATTTCAGAAAAAGATTATCAGATCTCAAAATGTAAAATATCCTTCACCATTTGTGCATAATATTCCAATTTGAAATGAAATGTATAATTTGCTTTAATGGTAAATTCCAACAAACAAAGAAACAAATTTTGAAAACATATTGTATATTTTTTAAGATGTCTTGTGATTTGATACTCTGGGTCAATCAAGTGTTCTCTTGACTTGTAAAACAGTGCTATGGTATTGAAATACATGTAATAGGCCAAATCCATATTATAGTACAGGTAAATACATAACATAGGACAGGGATATCATATCCATTTGTAAGTATAATAATTTGCAGGATAATGGTGAAAACATTGTACCATGCAATCTTTGTTCAAAACCTACAATCCCATGGTCACATTGTCGTATTGAGGTCACCTGATTGGCACCAAATGGCAGCTCGCTCAATACCCTTGCGACAATCGTATTGACTGAGGTTACCTGAGTGGCGCCGAATGGCAGCTCGCTCCAGACCCTTGTGATTTAGCCCTGCCTAATATAAGCTCCTCGCAATTCAGCCCCTGGCTGCAAAGAGAGAGTAGTCGGCCCACCCAATAACCAATAACAGACACAGAAAAAAGTCACCTACCCTAATGGCCTTGTCCACCCCCGCGGAGGCGAGCTTGTGGACTGTGCCGTTACGGTACTGGAAGTCGAGGCTGTAGATGGGGTCTCTGTTGTGCCAGGCAATCTCAGGAGTGTGCACCTTCATGTTGGGGGAGCTGTGCCACGGAAGGTTCAAGATTGATGGTATGTTACAGCTATGACATTTCAATACATGTTATTGTACAACTCTGTAATGTATGAGGGTCTGCATGGGGGGTCCCGACAACGATTTACGCTAAATTCAGAAGAACCCCCTACGTATTACGCTAAATCAAGGAAGGCAATTACGCTAAATTTGGTCGCCTCGCTACGAATTACGTAGATAAGATGATTTTCCCTACGAATTACGGGAAATAAAATAGGCTGCCTACGCCTTATGTAAAAGAGCATGCAGACCCTCATGTATGTTCTTGTTGTTCTTCCAATAATCTCCATCTGCCAAGAAATCAGCAATTACTGACATCTTTGGCTGACATGAGATAGGGGTTTGTCAGGCCTCCATCCGGAGGTTTGCAGGGTATCAAGAATAATTTGCATTTATCAAAGAGAAGCAGCACTTTTTGACCTGCTTTTGGTGGCCTTATGTTATGCTGATGGGGCAAATATGTTGTGAATCTTCATATCACGAATACCTCATGTGACATGACAAGTAGTATGTGAGACAAGTTGTGAAACTGTTGCAAAGATACTCGTAGCGTTACTAGTTGATAGCCTTCATAACAATATAATTTTTTGCTTGTGCGTAGCACCGGCTATGAGACGGGAGAAGCGGGTGAATGGATGCATGGATCGGTCAATTTAAGCAAATAGCCCTTCTATAGGTGCTATTGCGTAATCGAGCCAGCGTGGCCGAATGGTCTACAACATGGCACCTATCTTAGTTGGCTTCTCCAGCCGTAGATCGTAGGTTCGAACCCCACTTGCTAATTCTTTTTTTCTTTGTTAGACAAATCTCATGTAGTGTTTTTTAAAAAGAAAGACCATTTCAGTAATTCGATGTCTAAAAACTCTTTTTTCGTGTGATTTTGTTTAACATCCAGGCTTTTTCCAAAATACGCACCGGCCAGCTTTTTTCAGAAGCTTTCGAATTTCTTGTTTGGAAAATGTCAAATGAAAGGCTAACACTCACATTTTTTACATCCCATTTTAACCATGGCATATGTCCCACACACATCAAGAACACGTGACATCGAATTCATTTTCTCAAAACACAGGTGAAATAGATCCAAAAGAAGTACAACAACCTGAGTGTAGAAATCGCTGCAGAATCCTAGAATATTTTTCCAGTCGGAAATTCCGAAGTGTTTGCATGGCCAGGGGGGAGGGGGGCAAGGGAGATCGTATCACGGTGAAAATGACGGTTACAGAGGCGATATTTTCAGACACTCGTTTAAGTTTGGATGAGGGTGATATCAAGACGGTAACAGATTCAAAAGTAGGCTAAATACCTTTCGATCTGAAGCTGGAATCCTGCAGAAATCGGCTTTGTTTTCGTTCCGACGTCTTTCTGCGTAGGAAATTTCCCGCGGTTTTGGATGACGCAAGCGCCTTGGTGGGATCCAGCAGCCTTTGCGCTGTCGTAATACTGCAGTACTGATACTTTTCGCTAGATGTCGCTGCTACACGGTTAAAACATGCGGAACATTCAACAGGTGGTTGTGTGTGCACCTGCTGTTCCATAATTTGAGATCGCACATATTTGCGAAAGGGAAACGCAAGTGAAGCACATGCAACTGTTACCAATGAGGAAAATATATAGATATTTACTCAACAATCAGTTATGCATCTGCACAGGGACACTTTTCAAGAGAATGATCAAGAATGAAATTTCAACTTGGAAACAACAACACCGCATTGAAATGTGCCGCGGCCGATTTGGCCATATATGTATTGCACTGCATTGTCACAATTGACAGAATCTCTCGTTCAATGTTTACTAGTGTCTACAGAGATCTGGACATATTGTATTTACTCCCTAGCAACTGGTAGCAAAGCTGCAGTTGGACCGCCAAATGGATCTATACAGTAATGAAAATATCCGCCAGATGTCTCTTCTGACGTTCGACCGTGGCAGTGTTCAAGTACAGCATGCAAATGGCTGCTTATCTGCTTGATCATGCGATTTCCGATCATGTGAAGGCTTCTATGATAACTATTCCTATTTCAAAGATCCAACATGAACGAAGTCGTTGATTCAATGCAGTGCTATCTTGGTAGTGCTTGTATCAAGGACTCTAAAAAGATGATAGACACACAGCCAAAAAATCTACATACTCAGTAGTGAATAATGCATATAGGTTGCACCTTATTTGAAATTTACGGATTCTAACACATAATGCATGTGTCGACGTTCATTAAGTGGCAAAGCCTTGTCCCTTACAATGATTGTAACGTACCATATTTAAACACGACTCGGCTAAATAAACTCTTGATTCGCGGTAGAAGACGTGAATATTTCGTTTACGTTTTATGCTCGACACCAGATGTGCTTTTGTATTATATAACGTTATATCATGTGGTGAAGGATGTTTGTGAGAGAATGGTCAGGAAATTTCGTACAGAATTTGACTTTTACTTGGTAATACATGTATACATTACAGACCATCGGCTCCTGACGTCAGCAGAAAGAACCTGGCACGGTCCCTAATCTGTACTAATGAACATATCACCCATTCTCTCCTACTTACAATAACACAATAATGTCGGCCCCCACGCAGTATGAATAGAAAGTAACTAATATGATTAAACAAACAGCAACAGCCAAAACAAAGGGCAACAGGCTGGGTTGAGGTGGTTTAGTTGACGGTACACGGTGGTCATGTGTCCAGGGCCCTTGTGGGACAGTTTTGTATCACCTTGATTGATGATTGGATACCCGTGCGCTCAATATCAGTCACATGATCGTCTTAGTCACGGTCCAGTTCATGCCATACATGTACTGACGCCCCTGCGTCATTTGTAATACTCTTACGGAGGATTTTCTCTGCCTGCTACCTCCGGTGATTTTTCTTAATGACAGGTTACGACATGGTAAAAGCCTGGCTTCTAGGAAAAGCCCTCTATCTTGCTGGCATTTCCATTTCTTTCTTTCTTTCCCTCTTTCTTTTTATATATCCCTGTCTCTCTTTCTTTGTTTCTTTCTTTCCTTTCTTCTTTTTTTATCACTATGCATGAATGATGGCAAAACAATTTCTTCCTTTATTTCTTTCCCTCTTTCTTTCTCTCTCTCTCTTACTTTCTGTATTTCTTTCTTTCTTTCCTTTCTTCTTTCTTTCTTTATCAATATGCATGCATATTGACGGTTATGTCATGTGAGTGAGTGAGTCAAACAGTCAGTCATTCAGTAAAACAGTCAGTCATTCAGTCAAACAGTCAAAAAGTCAGACAGACAGTCAGTCAGTCAGTCAGTCAGTCAGTCAGACAGTCAGTCAGTCAGTCAGTCAGGTAGTCAAACAGTCAGGTAGTCAAACAGTCAGACAGTCAGTCAGTCAGTCAGTCAGTCAGTCAGACAGACAGTCAGTCAGTCAGTCAGTCAGTCAGTCAGTCAGTCAGTCAGTCAGACAGACAGACAGACAGACAGACAGACAGACAGACAGACAGTAAAAAAACAATACTTTTCACGCTTGGGACAAATAAGTCTGCATGCAAATCTCTTCACCGCTGTTACATAATTGACAGAGTAATCCTACTTGCCCCACTGGAAAGAACACCTCACCCAGTCACGGGTTACTGCCCCTGAATGACCTGTGTGCTGTAACAGATATACAGCCGGCTTCTGCTGTTCCGACGGCTGCACAAAGGGGGCGTGTCGTGTGTGGGTTACATAATACATTAGAGTAAATACGGAGAACAATACTTTTCTGACAACTTGCAGTTTTCTTATGGTACATGTATGCGTTACAAATACAGACCCTTTAATCCCTTTATGAACTAGAAGATCTAGAAGAAAAAAAATGGGTTTCTATCACGTTTGAATTATCACATCCACATGCCTCTGGTAGGCCATAAGGTGCACTCTCACTGCACTTGCGTCAAGCTTGCGTCACTGCGGGGTTCGAAAGATACTCAACGAATTTCAGATAAAGAACGAATTCTCTTACTTTTTATGTATTTTATCGTCTTTTAAGTCATACTTTTACGCAATATCTAAATCATAAAAAATCGGAGAAAATAACAAAACAGTGACAAAGTGAACGAACCCCGCAGTGACGCAACTTTGACACAAATGCAGTGAGTGTGCACCTTTAGGTTGCCTAAATGATGATAATTTCTATTCTTATATTTCTGTACAATATCACTTTATGAAAATCCTTATTATGGCAGTTATTCTGATCAGTATTTCTATGATCACAAACCTAAGATTAATGTGTTTTTTGTTACCATTGTCCTCTTTATATCGATAGTGTCAGCTCTGTGCTGTGTTGTCTCCCTAGTATTGTATTCACACTAATCCTCTTGTAAATAGACTTTACTAACAAAAGACATCGTAAGCTTGCTGTCATCTTGAAAAAAACGTAACAGATAGCAGTGGTTTCAAGAGCACACATTGTGGAAGAAATGTGATGTCAACTTCGATGAATTTTAAAAAAGACAGATGTTGTTACCATCAGAATCCTTTACAACGGTTGAGTAAGACCTAGCTAAGGGCAGCTTTGTCTAAAATAGAGTAAACTATCCAGCTGCCTTGTCTTCTTTCACAACGTTATACGTGCGTATTAACATGTTTTCTTTCACAACATTATACGTGCGTATTTGGCATATCTGTGTTAGAATTGGTATCCAAAAGGAAATAAACAAACATAAACAAATAAACATGAGTGCGAACAGCTTCGTCATTCCATTTCTTGGGCCACAATTAGAGGTCAGCACTTCGGCAAATATCGGACCGAACACGATCTGATCGGTTTTTCTCGGATGACGCAGGGCCTACAAAAGTGGGCATATCGGTAGTTAATTACGCTGGCGTATCGGTGTCCGACTCTACATAACCACACAAACACAGTTGGTCTTCAATGTTTTGTTTCACCACGACAGAGAGGCGCCTCACAAAGGGCTGGTTTGTGAGTTGAAACTGACTCCACCACACCCTGGCGAGTCCAACGCATTTGATAGATGACCCTTTGGAAGGCGATGCGAGTGTAGGTGGTCATGCTTGTGTGTGGCGGAGATTTCTGGTCAGATTGAGCCACATCGCGACACATCCTGTGAGCGGACAGTACCAGACAAGATTTGATAGTGCTGGTAGCGTGGTCCAACTCTCCGACAAGCGGCATGGAGAAGCATACGGCCGTGGGGTTGGTTCTGTTAGCGCTCTGTGTGTCCACGGCGTCAGCTGTGAGAGGTAAGAACGTTACAACAAGGTTTACGTAGTCTTCTTTGTCACCATTTTAAGCCAAAGTTTCTTTGCTTTTATGCTACACACTAGCGTCTGTGGTCTTAAAAGTAGGTTAAGATCGTAAACAACATCTTTACCACTTTCTAAGATCACGTATTAAGACACATGTGTGAGGAATGAGTGAGTTTAGAAATGTAGCCTGGAATCTTTACAATCGTTACTGTTTACAGACGCAAATCAAACGTAAGCAGAACTGTCTATGTCATGTGGACATCTCGTTTTTCGTTCTCACATGGTTTACTTCACTAAGATTTAGAACTGAAGATTCGTTTTTGCACGTCATATTGTCCAAGTACAGAACTACCAGGGTTCACACAGTTTAGTAAAGTTGAGTTTACGTTGTCACCCGAGCCATGCAATGTGATAGTTAGCTCTAGAAACTCCAGATACAGACAGTGCCAACAATGTATGTTTATTTGTTGACGTTTCGCCGGTGAAGTGAAGTAGAACTTCCTCAAGTAGAAAAAAAAGAACAAATCTGGGGTCAGTTAATAGTTATGAATCGTTTAGATGTAATTTGTTCCTGCTCCTCAAATATAGCGAAAAGTAAAACTAGCTCGAGCATGATGGTCAGTGCTTTATGTAGTCCTTCAGTTGGATTAAACGTTTTACGTACGGTACAGACGTCATATTGTTATGAGTAAACAAGAATGAAGCATTCTGATCTAGAGTATCGGCATGGTCTGTTTAATAGGGAAAGACATGGGTTCCATTTGACTACGTGTAAGTGTACTTAAAAAAGGCCTTGGAGCTTAAATCCTATTCACACATAACTCTAAGCTATAGGGTAATGATTCACGTTACATCACGAAAGGTGAGGCATATCTAGGCTGGGTGTTTCTGAGAAACTAGTCTATCTGTTGATGACCTTGAGGCGGCTATGGGTTGTTTATCACTGCTCTGACCTGTCTATTTTACATGACAGTTATATTAGCCAGTTGGTGTAAAGAGGATTTTTTACAAGTTGTCACAGTCTGATCTGGAAACGGGATAACCAATCACCAGTCGAAGTCACGCTATGTTTATAAATAGTACGATCAAGATAATCAGAAGGGTCGAGGGAAGACACGATGTTATGATGATTCACTGTTTCATAAAAACGCCCCACAGAAAACAAGCGAAAACGTTGTGCATTTTGTAGCATACTGGTTTAGCTGTAACAAGCAAAGGATGAATCGTCTCAGCAGTTTGCAGAACCTATTAGTCTGTATCCCGGACCTGAAAATTTTACCTGAAGAAGACAATCTCAGCATACTACTCAGGGATTCACCTTTCCTGTCACTAGAGTCTATGAAGAAAATTTTGATTTTCACCCATCCATATATTCAATTATTGAAATTAAATACTTTACACTGGACTGAACCTGGCTACGTTTAAACCCTTCAGTTGCACAATATGCTATGACTTTGTTTTACCTTTTGTTCTTTGATCCTGGACTGTCCAACCCAAATGTCTACTCGTTATTGCACTTGTATTCGTCATTGTCGGTCTTAATTTTCATTTTCAGTGGTGATATTATCTCGACTGTTTAGTGTCCTGTACCTTTCCGTGTTAATTCTGAAAGAAAGAAAAACAAAGCTGTCTTTTCTCTTTCGCTTGTTTCCACTGTACATCAATAACTTAGACGTTTTTAGAGCTCTTACGTCTTTTAAAAGAGAACATTAAATTAAAGAGCTCCAAAAAGTTCCATTTGCGACTCTTCTATCCTTCCAGGTTCATCGTACGAGGCCCAGTTGCTAGAGCACCTTCTGACTAACCACGACTCCGAGCCGAGACCGGTGCTGAACAGCTCCCACCCCGTCACCGTCAAGATAGACGCCGCGCTGGCACAGATCATCTCAGTGGTAAGGAAATCAACGCTTGTTTGTTTGTTTGAACGTTTATTTATTCATGAGAAGCTCAAATCATCCTACAGGCTGCAAATTTCATTGAGATCTTGATGGAGGTAAGGGTCAGATACAATACAACAGAGATACAGATTGCATCGAGTCCTAATAAATCCGTTCATTCTGGTAATTTCTTTCATAGCTTAAGTAGTTTAATGATTGTCATCAAAGTTTGGAAGATCTTTAGCTAAGTAGTACAGCTTGTGTATTTGTTTTTGTTGGCCGTGTTGATTTTGATTTTGTTGACATGTTGTATTTTCAGGATTCAAAGAACCAACAGATCACCGTCAATCTGTGGTACCGGTCGGTAAGTTTATTTTCATTTTGTTTTTCTTCGAAGATTAAAGATGTCAAATGGTCGAACAAAGAATCAGCTTTGCATTTCGTGTTGTGGACTGTGTTCGTTAGGTTCTTAGATACAACTCTATAATTTGTATAGAATAAGAGACTGTGTGTGTATATTGTATGGCCTTAACTCTCCGAACTGGGATGACATATCAAGGATGAAGACTTAGATCTGATTTTTATCTCCTGTATAACTCCATTTCATGTTCTGATACTTTGATTATAGTAAGTATGACATCAAAATAGACTGCAGAAATATAGGTAGATAATAATTTGATTGCCATGGCTCTTTCTGCAGTACTGGACGGATGAGACGATGGCGTGGAACGAGTCTGACTTCGGCGGCGTGAACGCCATCAGGGTCAGTAGTGAAAAGATCTGGCGCCCGGACATCGTGGTTTACAACAGGTACGTGCCACTGATAATGGCTGTATAGACAAAGTCGGAATACCCCTGAAGATGCTAGGTTTAAGCCGGACATGTGTTTTCCTTTGTCGATGATACACTTGCAATAGTTAAGAGTCAAAAGGAGACAACTGGCAAAGGCTTTGTCTTCTTAATCGAAGTTACAACAATTCTATTTTGCTGACGTGTGCCCAAGATAGTCCTTTTCTATTCATAGAAGACGATGAGTGTATCTTGTCGACAGAACAATTTATCCAACAATTTATCCAACAATTTATCCAACCCAACGGTCTTCACATCATATTTTCAATTTGTTTATCCCACCTGGGCGCACAAGGTAAATTAATCCTTTTTCAGGAATAATGGGACTCAGAATCATAGATCGGCGCTATACGCCATGACGATATAATGCCATCCATGCATAAGAGTACTCTGAGTATGGCATATTGCCAGCCATATCCTAACTGGGTCAACATGCGTAATGCATTACTCCCTATTCATCCATGGCGCGACCTGATCTGTAAGGCGTTGTTCTCCCCTGCAATACCCTGGGTATCACGCTTAGCACGCTTAACTGCAAGTGTTGAATACTCCTGAAGTCTATCTGTTCTATCTGTTCTATGGCTATTGTAAAAGAGGGGATCGCCTTTGGTCATTTTAGTCAGGAAACCGAAGACATGTTTAGAAGGGACGATGTAAGTTAGAGCGTCCATTATTCGTTTAGAAGCCTCGTACTCGGCCTTTTGTATTCAGGCAACAAAAAAATTAAACCTAGCACACAAGATGCCTGTAGTGCTCATCTACTACACAACCCTTACGTAGATAGTAGTATAAAGTTAAAGCATGGCTCCGGAAGTTCAAAACACTCATAATATTTTACGTAGATACGGTAAAGGTGCAGCAGCATTTTCCATTCAAAGTCGCGAAAACGAGCATAAACAAACATTACGTTTTCAGTCATATTATGTTAATATTATATTTTTGATTTACTTTTATCGTGAAATGATATTATGTGTTGGTTATTCCTAAGTTGCTATGATTTGTATTGACAGGTATATGCGTTAATGTTGATTTTCTCTTGTAATGTTATTCTTTTCATTTTATTTGACTTTTATGTAACATTATGTGTATGTCTGGGGTTACCCCCTTCCCCTAAGGTAAATTGAAAAGTGTCAAGATTAGGCGATATGTCAACCCTGGTATAACCAAACAATCAAAAATAAACAAAGACACAACCAACCATATGAACACAAACAAAAGCATCACTAAGATGTAGTCAAATCTATGGATAATGATGTCTAAAGAATAATGTTGACTCCTTGTTGTACCGTAGCCTGGGAGCCTACTCGGACGCCTTTGCGGACTCGGAGGCGACGATCTACTCCAGCGGCAGCCTGTCCTGGCTGTACCCGGTCATCCTCACCTTCACCTGCGCCATAGACGTCACCTACTTCCCGTACGACGAGCAGACCTGCGAGATGCAGTTCGGCTCATGGTCGTTCGATGGCTTCAAAGTGGACGTCCACAACAGGTACTTTCCTCTAAATCATATGTAGAAATAGAATATACGTTTTCTATAGGTTTGCCCAATTCTAAATGAACTTTACATGTACTTGCCGCATGCATGTTCTCCCATCCCATTAAAACCCACTGTTAATTGTTCACCAGGTCAGCTGCGCCTGACTCCGGCAACTACCTGGAGAACGAGGAGTGGGAACTGGGGAGTTATACGGTGAGTAACATGGCATATAAATATACGATCGCACATACATAACACACACACACACACACACACACACACACACACACACACACACACACACACATACAGAGAGAGACAGAGAGAAAGACAGAGAGACAGAGACAGAGAGAGACAGAGAGAGAGACAGACAGAGAGAGAGACAGAGAGAAACTACACTTGAATGCAACCACAATCCACGCGCTGTGACATACTGTACTACCTGACACTTTCATTGAAATAGTTAACTACACTGTTATACTCATATTTCAGGTGCGACGTGAGGAGTTCTTCTACGGGTGCTGCCCCGAACCGTACCCCGTGGTGACCATGTCCATATTCATCCGGCGGAAGACTCTCTACTACAACTACAACGTCGTGGCGCCCTGTATTCTCATCGTGTTTGTCAGGTAACAAGCGATGTCTTCGATAAGAAAGGAGAGATACACTGTTGCCATGTAGCAACTTTAGGTTTTGTCTGTGCCACCTTTAAGCGGGCGTATAAACAAGACTTTCGCGACCATGTGTTGAAAATCACGAAGCAGCGAATCGCCGCCATATTGTTGACGTCAAGTACAACTATTACCATGGTCATCTGAATTTCGGCAAATCTTCATACCCATTTTCTCGTTTTCAAAGTTAGCGAACTTGGATGGCAAAATTATGGATGATCTTATGATCTTGTTTACTCCAGCTTGTTCGGGTTCTGGGTGCCGGCTGAGTGCGGTGAGAAGCTGTCCCTGGGTGTGACTATGTTGCTGTCACTGGTCGTCTTCATGCAGATCGTGTCACAAACGTTACCGGCGACGTCAACATCCGTGCCATACATAGGTAAATTATCATGTTACAATTCTAAACTTTATATCCGTACACAAAATAAAGCACTTGCCAACAAGCTTTCGATCAGTCCTCTAATCCTGATCTAGTTGAAATGACCCATGTCGCACATCCAGACTTGAAGTATGACATCAGCAATGGGTCAAAGGTGCCTGGAAGGTATGTTCCTCTTCTGGGCTTGTGGCCCTTCTAACATCACTGCTTCAAAGTTATTTGGCGTTTTCATTTCGTAAATTATTTCGCATCTTCACAACATGTCTGTGATTAAAAGTTTTCTTGATAACACTTCACTTTCAGCTCAGTTTTTCGGAGGCACCATTATTCTGGTGGGAGTGTCTGTGTCGCTCTCGGCCTTCGGAATCTACTTCCACTTCCACGAGCTGAACCTGAAGCCGCCGCCGACATGGCTCAGGAGTGTCCTCTTGGTGGACGGGTAAGTTCTAAAGGTCAAGATTCGGTGATTCTAAGAAGTCATGCGTTAACAGTAAATGATGTGTATAGGATAAGGATGACATGAGAGAGAGGGGGGGGCGGAGAGAGAAAGAAAGAGAGGGGGAGAGAGGGGGAGAGAGGGGGAGAGAGAAAGAGAGGAGATAGAGATGAACGCTGGATAGATAAATGCCCATACCTGCAGTGGAAAAGGTCCTAGGTTTTAATAACTTTAAAAGATTGACAAATGAAATAGTTGAAAACTGTAGAAAGATTAAAACAGGTTACGCAATAATGTGCAGAATGAACACGGTGAACTTACGTCGTTTTGCTGCAGGTACAAACCATGGCAACTGATGAAGAACAGGAAGAAGAAGAAGGTTGAACCGACCGTCATCGCAAATGAGGGCCTCGAAGTGGTATCCATGGACGACAAGGAGGTATTAACTTACTTGACTAAAACAGCCTGAATTGCTTGGTAGAATTTGCTATTTCCTAAATCGTGAATGTTCCGTTGAAGAAAATTTGAAAGATTGCCGTCACTGTAACGAGAAAATGTATCTAGCACCAGTCTGATCATGAAAGTGAAATGTGATATGTAGTAAAAGTATGATACTGATAATAATCTGTATGAAAATATCATAATCGTACAGAAGGAAGCGGAGATGAGTGGAGAGCTGAACGCCAAAGTGTCGCGGTTTGGACACAACGGAAACAACAACTCCGGGATGGGGCTGACGGTCACCACTCACATGGAGAAGATCGACAGCAACGTCGAGGTCGGTAATATGTCGTTAACAAGTTTTCATCGGTTAAGGTTTCTTTACCAAACACGATAGTTTACAACATATCAGTAACGCAAAGTAATTCCATGGACATGGTTTTATCCCTTCTAGAAATATTTCTTGAATTGTTGTCATTGTTGTCTTCCTTTGGGCTGAAAATCGATCTTAGGCATAGTGTGAACCTAACTAAACATTGTTACGTTAGCAGTATGACATGGCACTGAGCAGTTTTAGGCCTACGTCACATTTCAAAACCGGGGCCGGCCGGGCTGCTTTCGGGAACGAAAAGTATGATATAAAAGACACAAAACTACACAAGACGCAAAAAGAATAGTCGTGAAACTATTTGTGTATATTCTTACGTGTATATTTCTATTTTTCCTTTCCACAAACAGCCCGGCTGGGAATGTGACGATAGCCTAAAAGATGTAAATGACAATCACAATGTACGATGTATGCCTATGCTCATTTTCTCACCCTCACCCAACTCTAGGCCCTAAGAAAGACATCTGACGAGAACGAGGAGCAGGAGGAACTGCGGGACATGTGGAAGACGCTGGCGGTGCAGCTGGACAAGGTGCTGATGGTGGGCATCCTGGTCGCCTTCGTGGTCATGACCGCCGCCATGTTCGCCTCCCTGCCTCCGGGAATCCTGCGCTGAAACGGGCACGGGATTCGTCCAGAAATTCGGTTCATTTTTTTTATACGCTCGGTGTTTGCGCTTAGAATTACAACAACTGTATACAACCGTTGTCAACTGCGCTTGCGCTACTGCGTGACTAGATATTCAAAACAGCTTTTGTGCTATTGATATGACATAGACGAAGCGGTCTTCGTCAACTGACGTACGAACAACATATTATCGACACGCAGGTTACGATTATGGCTACCATAATCATTGTCTGATAGAATTGAGTTGAATGCATATTGTATATAGCAAAAACATTTGCCCTTAACACTGCTTGCCAATTTTCGCATCGTTGATTTGCCCATTATGTTTCTATACCATCTTTAAACACCAGAAAAGCCGGAGAAACTTGCCGTTATCCATTAGTTTGTCTGTGTTGCGGTGCTTTTGCAGAATGTACAGCTATAAAGAACGAAATAATGTCGATGTCACTGTAAGTATTAGTTATCAGGTTTTCTTCATATGATATCATTACCACTCGGTGTTAGATAAGCTCTACTTGTAGGGAGATTTGCAAACAACATCAAATGCTTTTATATTGAAGATTTTAGTGTAGAATAGAAAAGAGAGGGATTCGAAATAAGAAAATGAAAATGACTGGGATACCCCCCAAAAGTGGATTGGCTCTCTAAAATACTTAAAATATCCAACAATGTGAGAGTGTGTTGCGTTATTAAGAACGTGTTGGAGTAAGATAGTATAAGCACTAGTTTTCTCAATGGCTATAAATCTGTTTATTTATATGAAAATATTTTTTATATTACACAAATGCTGCTATAAAAGTTTAATGCCGTTAACTTAGAAAATAAGTGGTTGGGTCAAAAAGAGTGAGAAACTAGACAAGTAAACACCCAGGGGATATTGATAATGACTACATTAATGTACTTATTTTAAAAAATGTGACTGCCATATCGCTACGTCTTAAATTTAAAGATATGTTTATGATGCTTTGTTCAGGATATGTTGGCGTGAATGTTATTTTGACAATTGCCATTTATCAATTGCAGCGCATTGGTTCTGTTTGATATCCTGATTTTGTGTGATCTGTTTCTTCGTTTGTGATTAAATTTTTCTATTAAAAGTATTTCTTTTACAAGATGGCCCTTGTAATATGTGTCTTGTTTATGCATATACTATACATTTATGTTTGTAATGGAATAACCACTAGTCATCATTGGTTAGTCCTATTGATAAATTTACATCTTATAATCGTATGTCATTGTTTTTCATAGTCAATTGCCTTAGAGAGTCGCTGTTCAAAAGACAGGTTAAAATCAGATATAATTTGAGCTTTGAATATCACGAATATACTCCAAACCCATACAGTCCTTTTGACGTCTACTATATGTACTGCATGAAAAGGTGCTCTTGTATGAATGAACAAATAAATAAGGTTTATAGCTCGAGAGTCGCACATGGTATGAGACTTATCAGTAATTCAGTTTTTAAGCTGTATCTTTGTAATATTTTTTTCTGACCCTTACCGCCTCTCTCATGACCTCAGTGAAAAGCGGCCTGCAGGCCGATCTGAGCTTTTCACGAGATAAATAAAGGTTCAAACAAACAAACAAACAAACAAAGAGAGACTGGTCACTACGGGTTGAGGTCACTATGATTGAGGTTGAGGTTCTGGTTTCTTAGTCTGTACAATGAGCAACAACTCCATTGTTTCAAGTCGCACATGCACATATCCAAGATGGCGTGTTACCAGTGACCATTGTGCTGATAACCGCATATTTTAGACCTTTCTTTTGTTGCGAATTCATCAACGAATACGTTTCTATGGTGTGGATTCGGGACAAGTTACAAGTCACTTGTGCACAGCGAAATAAATGCAGAAAAGGGTGAAGAAAGACTTGTCAAGATAACTCTTTCATGTGGAGAAATATATCCTTGATACAAGTAACACAATCGGTTTACTTTTATCGCGGGAAACAATGCTCTTTGTTGACTTTGATGCCACACTACTAGCTATGACGTTCTAGTAATGCGAATGATATACCACTTCGCTAATAGGGTACTACGAAGTTAAATTCTTTTTAATTCGACTCTTATAGCTTCTATTCTGAGGAATAATTCTAAAACCTAGCTTTGATCTTATTTCTAAATTGATGTACCGAAGTGTCATTCAGAAATCTGTAGCAAAGGGCATTTCAACTCGATTAATATCATATGTCAGAGGTCACGTACTAGCAAAAACCTCCTAAACTTACTGATATGAAATAATATTTTGTTCGTAATGCAGATTATACATCAACTTAATTTCTACACGAGTGTAGAGACATTTGTGTAACATGTTGAAAACGTCTCCACAACAAAGCTACATCACTGTTGCCTATTTTGCGAATGATTGATCGATATTCGGAACCTGTCCAGCTTAGATATTTGCTAAACCACACAAATCTCTTCTCGTTGGAAATACGACCTACCACATAAACATAGCTTTACAGCCAGGCTCTGGAGTATAAATATATACTGTAACAAGGTTCAGGCACATCGCATTGGTGATTGGTTTAGAACTGTTGGGGGTTCGTTGAAACAACAATGGTACAATACGTCTAGGAAGGGGACACTGGATGGAGGATTGATTACATGGAACGTTGCGTGTTTGCAGACACAGTATGGTGAGACAGTAGTGCAGTAAGTGGTGCCATGGCGAACTGTACAGTTTATCTACTCTGTCTGCTCTTTGGAGTCACATATGTGCAGGGTAAGTCGGTTTCTTTACCAATATGCAATTCTAGAAAAGTTTAGACAATGTATGCAAATTCCTCTTGTTGTTCATGAGGAGTATAGCTTGTGGTTGTAGGATGAAGTATTCAACTACTCTCCCAAATCACTTGCTTACCTGCCTACTGACGTTAAAACGTACAACCGATTTTGTCGGTTCCTAACATACTTTGTTTAAGTCCGTACCCCCAACATTACTTTCTGTAAGTATGTGCCAAATGTGGTAGCACGCTGTCTGATGTAACCTTACGTTACCTGAAGACACTGTGGTTCATACAAAATGTGAAAATGTAGAGATCAGAGCCTAGTACATTCAGTTTATACTTTTTGTCAAGTTTCCATAGATATGAAATTGTCTATAGTCTCCAGCTAGTATACATCTTAGACGGACATACTTGATGTCTTATTTGTAGAAGTAAGCTAAGATCAAACAAACCCGTTCCTGTTGAGTTGACTTGATTAGAAAGGTATCACTAACTAGATGCATAGACAGGAACCATCATGTAGTATTCGCGATCTTTCTTCATTCTTGTTCATAAACAGAATAGTAAAGAATTGCAGAATAATACAAGAAGGTAAAGGCGCAATGTTTTGGAAAGGGGATATATGGATACGTCTGTGATATTCAGCAGGTAACATGCAGTTGCCACCTAGACTGATCAAAGTACATAAGGAGGTTACATGTTGTAACCTGTGCGTATGTTCAGCGTAAGTGTTGGTGAACAGGATACATGTAACTAAAGATGTTATACATGGCTTAGAGTAAGGGTGACTTGGTTGAATGTCGAAACGGATCCAGGTCCTTTGCTGAGGATTTCGAAATACCGCATCGATCATTTTGCGTGGAAACCCGTATTCTGCGCAGAGAACATGTTCAGTTGAAAAATAAATGAAATGAAAATAAGCGCGTAGACTGCCAGCATCCATATCCAACCCCGAGGAAATAACTTGTCAAGAACGCTTTCATTTAGTCAAGGTGATTCTCACCAGCTGGATTGAAACTCTTACAGGAGAAACTACGTGACAGCTTTGTTGCTTAGTTGAAGAATTAAGCCTTAAAGCATAGAGATCAGAATGTGCACATGTGTCTTTTGATATGATAGGTGATGAAGAAAGTTTAACTTTAGAATGGAGTATAGTTGTGAGAGAGGATCGATAATGTTTAAGATTCGAAATTTCTCAGCAATATTCAAAGTGCATTGTCCTTCCGTACATGTAGAGATACTCAACTTTTATGCGAATTAGGGATGTAAAATAACCCAGATGAATCCCTATCAAGATGTCATCTGTCATGGTTTTTTTCATCTATTGTACTAATGGCATCGAAGCTACACGTACTTCGTAGATAGAACCTTATGTATGTGACAAGCATTATTGGCACTCATCAAATCAGTTTAAGCACGCGATCATCATGCCGATACACAAGCCAATATCTCAAGCGAGACGGCCAAGGCTGAATTTTGTCTTATTGTAGTAGCTATGAAATCTAAAACTTAGCTCGTGAGCGACGACAACCATTATAGTGAAAGAGAAGGGTTCACATTTCACACCACACCTCCCATGGCGTTTACTCTCCAAACAAAGTGGTGTTGATGCAAGGGTCTAGTTTTGGGAACACAAATGGGCAAAGAGAACCTAGGGTATCGGGAAAAAACAACTAACAGGAGCTGGTGGGAACTGGACACACTTGTTTTGCACAGTGGGTCACACTAGGGCAGGAACGATGTTCTAAAATAGAACAGATTGTAAGATATTACGCTATTAGCATACGTTCAAACCTGAATACAATTGGTCATACATGTACCTGAAGTCTATTGTTCACTAGAGGGTCATAGCTGTCCGTATATGCAGCAGAACGCACCATGGTGCCTTCCTACACAGTAGTTCTAGTCTCAGCACTGAAGCTTGCCATCACGCATACACGTAGAAATTGTAGTGTTTCAGAACATTCAAAAACATTTCATGGTCATAATTCCGAATACGTCGTGAGGAATTAAAATAACAAGCATATGTGCGCGTTTTATGTTGTTTTAAAATATGATAGAAGACATAAGTACATAATGAGATAGATACATGATGAGATATGCTGTGATATGATATGATATGAGACATGATATGAGATACATGTATGATACTAAATAACATGGCATGACGTGATACGATGCCATATAATGGGGTTTATAATATGATGTGATATGATATGATGTGATATAATACGGAATACTATGCAAAATATGATATGACATGATATGATATGACACACAGCTGACTCCTGGGAGACGCAGTTGCTGGCTAACCTGACAGCGGACCATCAGCCGGAGGCGCGGCCGGTGCTGAACCACACTCACGCCGTCTCCGTCACTATAGACGTGGCGCTGGCGCAGATCATAGCCGTGGTGAGAGATTCTGTTCTGTCCAGCTTTCAGGAGAAATGTGACAAAATCAATTCAGGGAAATTCGAACTTAGCTAGAACTTTACTTAGTTGGCTTAATACAACGTTCTTATCTCAACTTGTGAGAGTGTACATTAAAAGGCAAATAACGTTTCATACGGTCATACTAGTATTTGTGCGCATCTGAATTATGTCTTAAATTTAGAATTCATATATTAGCAAATTGTATTATTTGTACCTACCAGACGTAGCAAATGTTATAATGGTCTAGTCGTTCAAATTACGCTTTCTCTCGTCCAAAAGGATTCAAGAAATCAGCAGCTTCTTACCAGCTTATGGATTCGAATGGTGAGTACGAGAATCATCTACATTATTTACATTCATCTTATAGTAACCCTTGTATTCAGTCTTCTGTTGAACAGCCAAACGTAAACATTCTAACCCATAGATTACGATGGTATCAGGCAGTTTTACCATGTTTTATATCTTCCTTTGTCTGTATCTGTACTTTTTCCTGGTCACAATGGAGCAGCTCCTAGACTATAGATATGTATAAATGTGTCGTTTTGTTGGGGGGTGTCCTAATGTGATGGTCTTTCCTCCCTTGACCAGTACTGGACGGATGAGCTGATGACGTGGAATCCGGCTGACTGGGGCGACACCACTGCCATCAGGATCGGTAGTGAGAAGATATGGCGTCCTGACATACTGGTGTACAACAGGTAACTAATGATGCAGTTTCAATGAGGAAAAACCTGACCCAACTTTCAGCTGAAACACCTTCAGTTTTCTTTTTCAAATAACATTTGTAATGAAACTGTGGTTTGGTGTTGTGTTATTTCTGTAATGTGTGGTGCACAACAACCGTTGGACCACAATGTATTGTGTTGTTGCAATTTCAGTAAAGAAACAGGTAAACAAATGCTGACCATAATTCCAAGACTGTGCAATGCTGTCTGATAATGTTCACTTTCATGTCAATAGTGCCAGCGCATAGTGCCTTACCTAAATAAGTAAAGTAAGTACTCGTCATGTCATTCAGCAAACAACGGAATCATTCAAAGCCCAAAGTAGCATAGTTCGTACTCTGTTGTTTCTACCATGCTATAGTGGTTACAGCTATGTCTCATTCAAGCTTGTTTTGTCCATGTAGCCTGCTGCCGTATGACAGTAATTTCGAAGACTCGGAGGCCACGATATATTCGGACGGCAGTGTGGCCTGGCTGTTCCCGCTGACAATGCTGTCCACCTGCTCTATCGACGTGACGTATTTTCCGTACGACGAGCAGACGTGCAGCATGCAGTTTGGCTCCTGGTCGTTCGACGGGCTCAGAGTCGACATATATAACAAGTAAGTCTGTGACGAATTGTCTTTGTGGGCCTTCGTAATTACGCGCAGTGGCGTATCATTGTCTTGTGGATGTAAGTATCGATGATGCTATCAATAAAAGGAATCTTACAAAGGAAGTTCTGTTCCTATCCAGCGCTTATAGAATGTGGACTGGTATTTAGCTAGCACAGAAGGTATATTCAACAGTGTACACAGAAATAGGGGTCCTGTAGGTTTTTGAGGCCGCAGGGGCAGTAGCATGTTAATCCACTGTGTCGTGAGAACAACGGTATTGGAAGGGGGTCGCATTAATCTCCTTATACTGCCATCTACTAGTAACGTTACTTCTAAGTATACACATACCTCCTAGCTACAGCTGAGTGGAATGGGAAAAGTTATGCTAAGCGACTTTCCATGCGACACAGCGTCTATCTGCCTGCCTGCCTGGAATCATAACCGTGACCTCCGTAACTTTAATTTCATGTGACTAAAATGCATCATATCTTGTTCGTTTCAGGTCAGCCACCGGAGACATCGGTAGCTACAAAATCAACGAAGAATGGGAACTGGTGACCTTCAATGTAAGTGTTCAGCTCTAAAATTGTGAAATCCTAGGCTATAGATGAGATAATCGTTGAGCAAACATTCATGTCATTATTTCTACAATTTTTATTTACTTCTTTTTTAACTTGTCATACTTTGTATCTAAATTTTATATAAATTATCATGTTCAGAACTTCACCTACACCAGAGGAATCTAATGATTCTAAGATAAAAATACCTGAAGATGCTTGAAGATTCCTAGTTGACGTAGGCAGCACTGCCTGGGATGTTACTTACCCTCCTGTCACTAACAGTACTTCTTATTTTCCCAGCACAAATCCAACCTTGTTTTGAAGCCATTCACTGACTTTGTTGTCACAACTTTTGCTTGCAATGATTTCCATGTCTGAACTGTTCTAATTGTGGGGCTGTTTCTTTTTATTTCTGTCCAGGCCCGTCGCGATGTGTTCCTGTACTCCTGCTGCCCCGAGCCGTACCCCAGCGTCACGTTCAACGCCTTTCTCAGGAGGAGATCTCTCTTCTACAACGTCAACGTCATCGCGCCGTGTTTCCTCTTCGTAATGGTCAGGTAAGAAATCCTTTGCAATGGGTACTTCGTAAACTGCACTTTACCTTTGAGAGCCTTGTCAAGATTGAACACAGGGAACAAGCAAAATTTGCACGAAATGTGAAACAAAACATTTTCACTATTGATTATAATACACAGCTATATACATTGGAGTATATGGTACTACTTTCTCGTCTCTCGTTAGAGGATGTAGAACGATATAAAACGACGTACCCCATAGAAATGAGTATAGATATCATCTACATTTTGTCTAGGAGTTTCACAATGACGTCGCAACTTTTCAAAAGTGATCATGAATTATACTTTAATCGGGCCTGTAGCCTTAGATATTATTTCATCGTCTTGGTAATACGCACTTTTTTAGAATATGAGTGCGCTCTTGCCGAGGGAGATTTCATGATATCCTGAGTTGCAATAGCCAGTCCCCTGGTGTTCACTTGACTTGGCAATTTTAGCGAGATGTGTAGGTGCATGTGTTGCCAGGACTGTCTGGGGAAACTTAGCGGAAGTAACTGGATTTTCATGATCCAACCCCTTTGACACTTATATAGCTTGTGTTCTCTCCTCCCCCAGCTTGTTCGGGTTCTGGGTGCCGGCAGCGTGCGGTGAGAAGCTGTCCCTGGGTGTGACGGTGTTACTGGCGCTGGTGGTCTTCATGCAGGTGGTGAACCAGAGTCTGCCCATCACGTCACGATCTGTACCGTATGTCGGTAAGGAAGAGTCATTTTTTAAAGCTTTGCTTTGGGACGAACGAGTACAATGTGGCACTGCAAGCAAGTTAGTAACTTATCTTAACAGTTTCACATACGCAGTACAGACAGAAGGTAAAAGTAGTGTTTTGCTTCCCCGAATAAAGTCGGGTACCCATTTTTACACCTGGGTGAAGTGAGGAAGGTCGTGTAAAGTGTCTTTCCCAAGCGCACAAAGTTGGGGCACAAGTACGGAAAGTGTCCAACTCGGGACCTCTAGATTCCGAGCCCAACACCGTCTACCAGTTACGCCGCACACGGCGCCAGAATCAAGATTATCTGCTGAAATGATACAACACTGTTCATATCTCCTATACCTCTTCACGTTATGTTAAAATGCTGGTATATCATTGATTGTAAAGTAGGGGAATGCTCTGTACAAGCATTCGGAATCGTCTCGTCAGCTTCTGATGTTATGTATTGTTTATATCATTTACTACAGGCCAGTTTTTCGGCGCCACCATCCTAATCGTCGCCATTTCCGTGTCCTTCTCGGCCTTCGGCATCATGTTCCACTTCCACGAGCTGAACTTGAAGAAGCCTCCAGCCATTCTGAAGACGCTTCTCTGGGTGCCAGGGTGAGATATCTTTTCTAAATTCATTGTGACTTAAATATTCAATACTGACTATAAAGGCTTGACTACTAGTATTCTTATACTATAATAATGAAATGCTCATCTTGTTGTCTATTCTTGTTTTTACATTGAAACTCATGCAGAACGATATGGTTTGATGTGGATGTATAAATGTTTGTATTGTTTCTTCACAGGTACAGGATATGGGAGCGCTGTGGATCTAACAAGAAAAGTGTCGACATCAAGGATGAAAGGCCAGACTCTGTGGAGTCAGACAACACCGTGGAGGGCTTTGACGAGGTTTGTACTTTTTTAAAATGCCAATTCTATATAAAGTGATGTCATGCTTGTAGTGTAATGGTACACCACAGTTAACTTCAATGAGGTCATATGTACATCTTGTACAACAAATTGCTAGTCTTCGAGTTAGTTCAAACACTAGGGCCACTGCAGGTGTGCTCCCGATCCACCTGCCATTTTGCAACGTGGCCACCGCTATTATAGTACCTGTCACATTGTAGACTTGTTAACAAAGCCAATATGGCATATCCCTTACATATCATGTTTCAATAGCCTACTTCACAGGCTTTGACGACGGCTGTAGGCTGACCAGCTAGAGCTCATTAGCCAACTATTACTTGTTGCTGTAGCATTGCATTTTGTCAGTTTTTGATACTAATTGTTTACTACAACGTGCCATTTCAGTACTGTGCGATTTAGGAAGGCTGATATTTGCTATACTAGTATCAATAGGGCTATTACATGCCTGGTTTTCAGTAGTTATACGTTGTATTGATGTTACTATCTCTCTTTACAGCTGACACCAGACCGGAAATCCTTCATGGTAGGGCACGTCATGACACACATGTCCAAGATAGACAAGAACTTACAGGTGAGAAAACGCTGACATTAATCATAATATTAATAGTACCAGATGTATCATAAGCCATCTTGGAAACGAGCATCAAGTGTATACATTCATTCAATAGAATCAATACTGTCCATGTAGATTTGTGTAGATAATGTGCTGTTTTGATTTTTCATGCTTCCCTTATATAAGCATAGAAGTCAAAGCGTGACGAAGCAGGAAGCTTTAGCTACTAGCGACACATTTACTACGGTACGCAAAAAAACTAAAGACTGCCGTAACGCTCTGGATAACTTTTTTTGCCTACCACAAACTTGTCTCTTGTTTTTTGTTGTCTGTCGGGTATTAATATCTGGACCGATCAGATCGCGCCACATGTTTGTGGGAAATCTGTTCTTGATTACAAAGACGCCCGGATTCCCCAAGGTTCAAAACTTGTTATGTGTTGTGCTGACAGTTGTGATGATATTAAATGTAATGTCTTTTTAACGGCTACTTCAGGCCATAAAGGACACAGCCGATGAGAACCAGGAACAGGAGAGTCTTCAGGAGGAGTGGAAGTTTCTGGCCACTCAGCTGGACAAGGTGCTGATGGTCAGCATCCTGCTGGTGTACCTCATCGTCTCCGCCTCCATGTTCCTGTCCCTGCCGCCGGGACTGCTGAGGTAGACGCCGGGACTGCTGGGTTAGACGCCGGGACTGTTGGGTTAGACACCGGGACTACTGTTGGATTAGACACCAAGACGATTTGGTTAGATATCGGGATTATTAGGAAAGATGCAGGGACTGTTGGGTTAGACATCATAACTATTGGGTTAGACGCCTGAACTGCTGGGTTAGACGACGGGACTGTTGGGCTAGACGCCTAGAGTAGTACTGCTAAGTTAAACATATGAGTTAGACACTGGGACTGTTCGGTTAGACACTGGAACTGTTGGGTTAGACACCAGGACTGTTGAGTTAGACACCGGGACTGGGGCTATTGGGTCAGACCACGGGACTGTTGGCTTAGATGCCTGGACTGTTAGTTTAGACCTAGGGGCTGATGGGTTAGACACCATGAATGCTGCGTTAGACGCCGTACTGAAACGGCACAGATATAGACCGCATTTATTATGAATTGATGTTCTAGAGATGTGAAAAAAGAAATATTGCAAAGGCGATATAGTCTACCTTCTATGGAGGGTTTTGTCTTTTTGTTGCGTTTCTGTGTATGAAAAGACTGTTGATATAGTTGAAGTTTTGATATGTTTGTACAGAATCTCTCCTATTGTGGTGAACATGCTGTGGTCCATAACGTGGAATGTCCACAAACTGTATTATGCACATATCAGAAATTTTAGCTGCAAGTTTTCGACATATTGAAATTCTTCTTTCATTTATTCTGACAGATAAGAAATGATAGTAAGTTTCTTTATTAAGACATCCAAATGATACATATTAGTCTTGACTAACTTGATGATGACTTTCATATTTTTAGATGTTATAAAACTGGAGCAAAAGTACATGAATGGCAACCAAAAAATCATATCATTTGTATATTACATTTTCAAGCGTGTACATGTTTTAGCAACTAGTACTAGATTCAGTTTGTACATATCATGATATAGACCCTTTGTTAAGTGAATAGATTTGCATTGATCGTGTTGACCATACTGTACATGTTATTTTCTTTCAGTGTTTGTTTCCAAATAAATATTTTCCAACAAGGTCACCTTTGTCTCTTGTAAAATCTTATAGCTTCTTACGGCCCTTATCCTCTCGACAACTCTGTTTAATCCGGTTGTAAGGGCCCAAAGTTTTAAAGTGCAGAGTACAAAAGACATGTCTTTTATTAGAAAGAGAATAAGCAAACACGCCCAATTTTCGTCATTACATGTATATGTCACATTACATTTCAAGACTTAACAAACGAAGTTCAGTTGTTTTTATCCAAACATTAAGTGTAACCTTTAACACTTGTCTAAACATTATAAAGACTTATAGTCACCATATGTCCATTTTATGTGTGTGCTAACAGCGTATCATGTGCCAGAAAAACTTCATACCCGCTTGCCTTGGTTAAAGTACTGCTTGCGTTACCATGAACGCATTACTTACATTGTTTCACTGCTATTCAAACCTTAGCAACTTTCACCTAGTTGAAAACATGACAAATGTACATATAGTTACTGATTACACCCCAAATTAGCTGGAAGTATAAACCTTCGCCGTTACAAAAGAAACAGCCTGTGCCTGATGTGGTGTGATGTCAAATTCTGTCCCCCTAGCAATTATTCAGCAACACCACACCTCAGCACGTACAGAGGCTACATCCAACCTTCCGGTGTGGATTACATGGGCTATTACGTGAGAAGCAAACCTAGCGGACGGGTTGCCATTTCCGTTCCTCTATGCTATACGCTGGGTCCATAGTGAACGAACTGCAAACTCTAACTACCTACTATGGAACCTCGCACTTTTTGCCTTCTTGTTCTGGCCACAAGTGTACAAGGTAAGTCTTGTTGCCAAAACACTCCTGGCTGGAGGTTTTGAATGTATAGGTAGATCGGTGACTGCTATCGCCTTTCTTGTGCGTGCATTGTAACGGAACGACATCTTTCAGCGTCGGTTCGCTCAACATGGCGTAACGTTGTAGACATGGGGAAACTTTTCAGAGTTGGTTCTGACGCGAGAGGTAGAGAGTTTAATGGTCCAAAACTGTGCATGCTTTGTCACACATACCAGACACTTGTAAAATGTTAACGTTTGTTCTGAAAATTCAATTTTGACAGTTGTTTGATGTATCCTTGTCGGAACACAGAAATACATGATAACAAGACTTAGTATACGTATGGAATATAAATTTTATCTCAGCCGTTTCATGCTAGTATATATCAAGCACATGACAGCATTTCTTGATACTACACGTAAACTTTCCAAACTGTCAAAATACAACATACTGTTCTTCGCTGCTCCACACCTCTATTTTGTTTTATAACGAGAATAATATCTGCTGTTCAAACTCGCAATATAAATGAAACAGAATTAGGGCAAGCATACTAATCTGTACCGCTGTATACACCTCTCTTTTTATGTTAATCTATCTAAATCTTTCGGGTCTCATTCTCCCCTCACAATCCTCTCTTCATCTACTAAACCAGGGAATGATATACGGTCTATTTTGAAACAGGTTTCTCCTGGGAAGCCAACCTGACAAGATACCTGACGACAGATTATGACGTGGAACCCCGGCCCGTACTCGACCACAGACACTCCGTCAACGTCACGTTTGACGTAGCTCTGGCTAAAATCGTCAGTGTTGTAAGTGTCCAGTTACATCTTACAATCAATCTACATAAGTCCTGTGTAGTAAAGTACATCTAGATGCACGAAATACGACAATAACACAGTGTAAACGTGTACCATTATGGTATACATGTACTGCAGTACAATGTGAACCAGTCAGAACTGCCCTGAAGAAGGTGACAGACGGTCACCGAAACGTCGGTTTGAATAAAAACAGTGGTTGAGTAAAAAGAGTCTCTTTATTCAAGAAATGTTTTTATGATAAATGTTTCAATCGTTATTGCTATTTATGCTTTAAAGGATCCGCTGACGCAGACATTCGATACCAACTTGTGGATCAGAATGGTGAGTGTATGAATAATATATTGTCTCAGTTTACACCTTTATCATGTTTCATTCCAATATTGTTTTTGTAGACAATACACTTTGTCATCATAGCATGGAAAACGACTGATAGATGCCAATGCAGACCAGGTGATGATACAGCGACCTCTAGCGATTCCAATCATTACGGCACCATGTATAGCAAGTAGGGCAAAGTTGCGAACCGTTAAATTGTCCGTCTCTTTGTGCATGCAAGTTTTTTTTTTATGTCTCTATCAGTCCCTAGGCAAAAATCTAAGCTTGTTTTTACTTATTATTGTGGAATGTCTTAGAGACATTTATATGTATCTGTCAATTTCAATGTTGACTTTGCTCTTAAGATAAAAAAAAATGTAAGAAAGGGGGTATAAAAGCGCCCAAGAGTGATATTGGACGGGTTCTATTTTTGAATCCCCAGTACTGGACAGACGAGGTTCTTCGCTGGAACTCGTCAGAGTGGGGAGACACGACAGTCGTCAGGATCAGCAGCGAGAGGATATGGCGTCCTGATATACTGCCGTACAACAGGTGGGCGGGCAGGTTTCTACGTACCGTTTAAGCCAGCATCTACGTCATGACTTAAACATTTTGCTTCCTTATCGGATTTATCGTCTAAGATTGATAATGATTTTACGTTAGAAAATAGAAGATTGCCATTGAGCAATACATCTTTTGCCAAAGGAGGGGGCCACTTCCCAAGCAAAGAACCTTCAATATTCACAGAAAAACAGGGTGTTAGTGGATCAAACTTGACAGTCCGGTCTTATGCAGCTTGTACAAAACTGATGTGTTACTTGCATGTACTGTATCACAGCCGGTTTGCTGGGAATGTGAAACAAACATTAACATTGAAATGACGTACATGTCAGTGTCACAGAGTAAAGTGTAATAATGTTATGTGTAATCGTACGTTGATATAATCAACTACATATCTGGAATCTTATAACACAAATTTTCACTTCACAGTATACTGCCGTACGGAAAGAATTTCGAAGACTCGTTCGCCACGATCTACTCGGACGGGAGCGTGTCGTGGCTGTACCCGGTCACCACCCGGACCACCTGCTCCCTGGACGTCACGTACTTCCCGTACGACGAGCAGACGTGCACCCTGCAGTTCGGCTCATGGTCGTTCGACGGACTCAAAATTGATATTTATAACAAGTGAGTGATACAGACCCGATACTTTTTGTTTTAAAGGTGGCAAATTGAGCGATTTTTTTTTCTTTTCTTCCAATCGGTTTTGTCCAATTAGTTATGTCCACATCCCAACAGCGTCGTCTACTACAGTTTAGAATAAGAGGGAGCTAAGTACAGCGAGGAGAATAAGTGAAAAGCATTACAAAGAGCATTACATACAACTATCGCTGAGCTAACTTACACAGTTTAAAGCCAATCAATTTGTGTTTTGACATTGGACTTGTAAAGGCAGTTTGTATGATTTTCTCTTGAAGGTCATCAACTGGAGATACCAGCAGCTACAAGAGAAATGAAGAGTGGGATCTGGTGAGCTTTGAGGTACGATTTGCCATCTATGTTTTAGCCTTTCATTTGTGTTTTTGTTGTTCTATGTCTAGACAATGAGCGCACATTACACTTCTATACTATCTATAGATGTTGTATCTAGTGTATGCTCCCACCAAGGGTTAATGATTTGGTAGATATTATAGTCTATATGCAACTCCAACTGCAACTGTTTCCTGTAGGTTACCCGTTCAGTGTACAGGCCCCCTCTCACTTGACGTGCGGCACGCTTGCGGCATTGCTGCGTTCGGAAGATGCTCAACGAATTTCAGAGATAAAGAACGAATTTTCTTACTTCTTGTATATTTTGTCGTCTTTTATGTTATACTTTTACGTATTGCGCAATATCTGAATCATAAAAAATCGAAGAAAATAACAAAACAGTGACGCAGTGAACGAACGCAGCAATGCCGCAAGCGTGCCGCACGTCAAGTGAGAGGGGGCCTTACGTGTACGACTGTTGCCCTGTAGGTTACCCGTTCAGTATACGTGTATGACTGTTGTCCTGAGCCGTACCCCAGTCTGACCTACCGGGCCAACCTGAGGAGGAAAACTCTGTTCTACAACATCAACGTCATCGCGCCGTGCATCCTCATGCTCTTCGTCAGGTGAGGTCATGCTACTAAGGCTAACGTCACAATTCCAAACAGGGGTCCGGCTGGGTAGTTTGTGGAAACGAAGAGTAGAAATGTATGGCAAAAATGTACGCAAAATGCCCATTACTATTCTCTTTCATGTCTTGTGTAGTTTGGTGCCTTTTATGCCCCAAAAGTTGCCCGGCTGGGTCCCGGTTTGGAAACTTCATGGGTTTGGAAATGACGTTGGCCATACACAGCGTACTTTGTTTTCCTAAGATAAGACTTTGTTTTATGTGAACTATGTTTTAAATGGTCGCGCACAGTAACAATAGACACAATGTAACTATCTATAGGCTTGACTAAAGAAGCTTAGCTTTATGGTCACGGGTGTATTTCGGCCTAGAAACTTCTACCAACAGCCAGTGCTCTTAATGGTCACTAGAAGTGGATGTTATCTCACCTATGTCCACACTGCGCCAGGTATTACAGATCACGCTAATAAGAAGCTTAGCTTTATGTTTCTGAATGTCTGTTCAGTATACAGCTTTTAAGTGGCGTTGCATTGTAAGTAGCCAATACGTTACAGCCAATCATCATCTGTGTAAGAGCATTGTTCACCCAGACTTTGTTTGCTCTTGTTCCAGTCTGTTCGGTACGTGGGTTCCGGCAGGGTGCGGTGAGAAGCTGTCCCTGGGAGTGAACATGTTACTGGCGCTGGTGTTCTTCATACAGGCCGTCAACGCTGGGCTTCCCATCACCTCACGATCCATACCGTATGCAAGTATGTGCCTGTCATAAAAAAATGGGACCCTAGCTCAGTGAAAAAAAAGGTTGCTAGGACATGAGGCCTTCTTATAGCACTGCTTGAACCAAAGTGGCTGAAAAAGCAAAGGTTTTAACCTGGCAACGGTTTTAAAATCACAACTATAAATGAGGGACCCATACTAAGTGTATGATACTTTCAGATGACACACTCAACAACTTTTTAAGTCTATTTACACATTTATTTCATAAGATCTACAACCCAGTTGTATATTTTTGGACCATCTCCATCCCTGAGAATCAAACATGACATGTAGAAATCACTATGCTATTTTGATATTTCTGCTAATCTTGATATTACATGTAATACAAAATATGTTACGTTTTGAGCAAAATCTAAATACACTGTGTTTCAAAATGATGTTAGTGGAATGTAGAAAGGGCTACGAAAAAAATTAGAAAAGTCAATAAACCAAATCTTTCATTATTAAGACCACCCACAAGAGGGATCCAAATCAACCCTGGAATGATATAGTATTGTAAATATGTTACTTCTTTTTTCATGAAAAGATCCACATTTTGGCACTTATAATATGAAATGACTGTATCCTTTTGATTCCTTGCCAGGCCAGTTTTTCGGCGCCACCATTTTGATCGTCGCCATCTCCGTGTCCTTCTCGTCTTTCGGAATCATGTTCCACTTCCACGAGGTTAACCTGAAGAAGCCGCCCACCTGGCTCAAGACGCTCCTTTTCCTCCCAGGGTATGCTGGTTTTTATCTTGTTTCTTCGTGAGTCTAGACTGTGAATTCTTATGTCGTACGGGTATCATACACATCTTTGTCTCATGCGTGTCTCAGGTCTTTTCACAGATCCCATTGCATTCTGAGAGAGGCGAGGTACTTTGGTTAGCTAGGGAAGCAACTGGCATGATAACCAGGACAATGCATTGCATACTCGTTGTTATAGTGATAAATGTTACTTGACCCTTAACACCCAACATCTTCCAGCAACCCATATTACCTAATATGATACACGAAAAGGTCTATTGCTATGGGATACGATTCTGGTCAAGTTATAGCATAAAATAAGAGTTTTACCCAGCCTTTAAATGGAAAGACTGATATGATCACTATTTGGTGCTATATAATGAGTTTACCTACATTATTTCATTGCAATCCTGTGTTTCATATATTTGAGGAAAAATAACTAACGTTTGTTTGTTTATCATTTTTGCAGTTACAGAATATGGGAGCGGCGCTGTGGTAAGAAAAACAGGGTGGTTCCCTCCCCAGATTCATCATCATCATCTGACCAGCTGGACCAATCAGAAGACGAGTCTACCAGCAGAACGGTGTCTTCCTGTTTGTACCCGGAGGATGAGAAAGTCAACTATGAAACCGAAGAGGAAAAACAACCATTTTCAGAAGAGAACAATGGGAGCTTTCTGGCAAATATTGCTATAAACTTACAGGTAAGATATATTTTCTTACTTAGTACGTTTCCAGTGAGCAAGCATCTTCGGGTATAATTGTTTATAAAAAACATACAGTGCGGTATAATTGTTTATAAAGAAACAACACCGGTTTTATGAGTATGGGAACAGTATAAATAATCTATAACTACAACCATTTTGCAACAAGGAGGCCCTGCAATACAAATGTTGAAGGAACCGAATCTTCCGCGTACAGATTTATCGGGCTTGAACTACGCGTACAAAAATGTTCTTCCTTGGCGGCCACAACTCTGCCTGGACTATCACCCGACGGACATATCTGTTTTAGCAATTCATGTGTCAAACAGCACATAGCCCAACGTCTGCTTGGAGTTTACCCATTTAGCGCTGACCCACAAACTACTAGAAATGTGCTTCATCTGGATCATACGAGCTGGCAACATGCCAAACAACATAAGAATGCAGCAAATGTATCGTAAGATACAGCTGCGAACAGCAGAACACCCCTAGCTACAATACTCTGTTAGACTGACCAGGTGACCCTCATTCCCTAAGGGAGTAACACTTTATGATGTCTCATTCTCTCCTCCAGGCTATAAAGACGACAGCAGACAATAATGAGGAACAGGAGAGCCTGCGTGACCAGTGGCGTGCCTTGGCGCTGCAGCTGGACAAGGTTCTCATGGTGGTGATATTTGTGGTGTACGGAGTCGTCACTGTGTCCATGTTCACTTCCCTGCCTGATGGACTGGTCAGGTAGAATGAGGGGTGAAACAAACTGACTGTATCTGTATCTCTATAGCCGTTATAACCACCCTTCGGGGTAACACAACAGTTTTGTCTGCGTAACACAACCTCTTCTGTCTCCGCAGCGGCTATATGTTGGGCCGAATGCTACAGGAGAGGTTTGATCAGACTAGAAACATGCTGTCAAATTTTGCTTTTAGATCATCTTGGAGATGATGTAAAAAAGACGGGGTTGTCCATGGGCACTTCCCACTTCCTTGCAAACTAGAAAAAAATGATTATGGATTCGCATTACAGCATCTAAATGAGGCAATTCTAGTAATGGCTTACTAACTTAAAGACTTAGACTCAGAGGCTCCCAGGAAAATGTATGCGGAAACATATTTTTAACAAAGAACTATCTGAATTCACTACGATAGTTTAAGACTTTTGTGAAGTTAGATTTATGTGTGCTCGTATAGTAGCAACTTTGATGAACGCACAAGAAAAAGAACGCAGAAAAGCCTTTTGTGTGGGATCACAAAGACTGATTTAGACAGATTTAGGTAAAGTATGCAGTCTCAAATGAATACCAATGCTGTACACTTTAAACTGTTTTGTTAACTGTTGTTGAAATTTTACCAATTTGCTCCTTGGTGTGTAAAATGTTATATAGCTTTCATACAAGGACGTTCAAACAATCCTCTGTTGGAACACAGTTCACAAATATGGTGAATCTTAATTAATAAAGAATATCAAGGTTGAAAGCATTTCTTTTCTTATATTAACA